>CM071940.1:16265000-16687500 GCA_036784905.1 Acrossocheilus fasciatus | reverse complement strand
TATATGCTATGGAAAATTTGGTTATGAAAGTGTTACAGTGGTAGACTATTTGCTGTGTATTTGTTACAGTTGTGTAGATATTTAATTTAGAAAGACTGATTTTAATGGAGGTAAGATTTTGAATGTAAGTAATGAAATGGCATCTGTATTTTTTAGAAGTAGATATTGTATAGTTTAAAGTTGTGGTGTGCAAAGGAGATGGTAAAGGTGATAGGTTAATGGTGATAGGCAAGAAATGGGGCCATTAAAATATCTGAGTTGTGTTATAAAAGAGGTAAAATATATTTGTTGGTTAATAGTGATTTGTAGTTTTAAAAATATGATATTTTAATAATACTTTTGGAAAAAAAAATAAGTCTGATTAGTTTTTATAGTATTTTGATGTCATGTAGTCCCAAAATAATTGAATTAGTCTTGAATTTGTTTGTGTTGGGAGACATGACTTAATTTTGTATTATTGTTTTTGAACCTAAAGTAGGTTGTTAATTATTTTGTGGGTAGTATGCTGCGGGCAGTAAGTTTTCATTTGAAGTGTTACTTTATGTGTTTTGAGTATATAGAAAGAGTGTTTAATTTGTGGTGTTTAATTTTTTGTTTATTTTACATTTATTTAATTAGAACTTTTATATTGATTCAATGGATTGCATTTTGGAAAAAAAAAAGTGTCATGGATTTATTGCATCTTGGAAAAAAAATCTCTTTTTATAATAAATCTTTGAAAATCAAAATCTGGATTTGAATTTTTAATGTTATTATAACCTAAAGATTGTATGTGAGTTTGAAATAGAAAATAGTGTTTTTCATCTTGCCTTTTTCTTGTTAAAAAAACCCCACATTTTTACTCAAATTGATCACAATGGATTTATAGCGTCTCGGGACCAAACTGTTTATATGTTTAATGCTAGCTACTGAAAGTTTTTCAATATAAAGAACTATACAAAGGTTTGTGTTTGGTAAGATGCATAAAAGGTTTCTAAAAGGAGTCTCTTAAGTTCAGAAACGTTGCATTTATTTGACCTGAAATACAGTAAAGAAATAATGTTGTGTTTTATGAGGACAATTGTAATTTTCCAATTTGCTTTTTTATATTGTAAAATACTATATTTTACAATGTACTGCAATTATATCTGCTAGTGTACAACATTTTTTTTTTCATTGTACTTGAAAATTGAGACTTAAATATACTGGGAATTATACAATATTTTTAATATTGTAATATATATTGTAATTGTATTGTAATATAATTTATTGATTAAATTATTTATTGAGTTCAACTAAAAATGAAGATCATTATGCTTAGTGTAATTACCCTAAAAATTGTATTTTGTTTGTAAGTTTGCTATTTTTTGCACATGATTTTTCAAAAATATTTAAAATGTATAAAGTTGCTAATGTATCTGTAAATTTTCATATTATTGTAAGTTGTGTAATAGTTATGTGATTTTATTTTTTGTCTTTAGATGCCTAAGCTGAAGAGATTCCGAATGCGGCGTAAGCCATTGAACAACAAAAGTAAGACTGATGTTTCTAATTCTCATGCTTGTGTTTGTCCAGACGTGGTGGGCATTGTAGCAGCCAATGAGGTTAGATTGAAGTCTGCAGAAGTTTATGAGGAGTTTGTGGGAGTAGCCTACAGTGTAGTTTCAGTTGTTAAGCACAAAATACATAATGTGTGTACTTGGCAAAAATCTGACCTTCAGGACATTCGTAGTGAGGGAAGTAAAGTGATTAATGATATGTCTAGCTGTAAAAAAATGACAGAGAGTAATGGAGACAGTCGATTTTCTCATTGGTTTAGTGGCCAATATGGTGTTTTCAATAAAACATGCAAAGTAATGATAGAACAATCACTGAATGGAGGAAAGAGTGACTTGTATGAGAAATTACAGGAGATTTTGTTTAGTCATGAATGTTGTCTGGTTAACATAAAAGGAGATACTTGTGCTATTGTGAGACATAATGACTTCTATGTTGTTGTTGACTGTAATGTCCGAAACGCATGTGGTTTGGGATCAGACATTGGAACATCAGTTGTTGTGTTCAACACAAATTGGCAAGACCTATTTTTGCACATTGATAATTTAATGACAAGTCTAAGTGCAGAAAACTTTAGTATCTGTGGCATCAGTGTAAACATAATCTCATCAGATTTGCTGACATTTATTAACAGTGACACTGTTGGAGAAATGAGTGTGTGTACAGCAGATGATAGTGAAGAAATCTCAGCATCTACATCAAATCAAAGAGAAATTATTAATAGCATTCGTGGATCATTTCACCAGGGTGACCTTAAATTCAAGTGGCCAGGGAAACAGTGTGTTGCAGTTAGTTTGGCTGCTATGGCAATGCACAGTGTACATAGTGTGTTCTCATGGGAAAGTAAAGATCTGGATAATGTCGTAAATACTGGCGATAGCTTGTATTGTAGTTTGCGGCAAAGTGGATTAATTACAGATTCAACAGGGAAAAACTTGTTGTGTATTCCAGATCTTCCTAAAGAATATGTGTTGAGTAACAATGCATTCAAATTTGAATATGGTGATTTTGTTTCTGGATATGTAGATGTGGTTGATGAAGATTTTATTCGATCTGGTGCATGTGTGAGATTAGTTGATGGTTTGGAAACATTGTTTACAAAATATGACACATGCTTTTTTACCTTGAATGGTAGTACCTGTGCTATTATCAAGCAAAATGGTCAGTTTGCTGTGGTGGATTCTCATGCACGTAGCAGTACTGGGATGGTTGATGGTAATGGCTTCAGTGTGGTTGTATATTATAATTCACTAAGCTGTGTTTTGGGGCACATTGAAAATTTGGCTAGGTGCATTGGAGGAAACGTGAAGATCTTTGAAATAAATGGTGTTTGTGTCCTACTTAAATGCAGAAAAACATCTGGTAGTCACTCAGAAAACATAAATGATGAAACTCAAAAAAAGAGTTGTGTGGGTAAAAAGAGGAGAAGACAGTGTACAAATTTGAGTGTGGAAGAAGAGAAAGAAAGTGTGGTTATTAAGAAAAAGAAACAATATCTAGAGGAGAGCACTGAAATACCTGAAACAATTTCCAAAATTTCTGCAAATTCAGATATACTTTGTTTGGGCAATGAGAGTAACATAATTTTTCATTTCAGCCCACTACGTACTGAAGTAAAGCAAAAATTAAGTAGTAAACTTCATATAGAGTTTAATAGTGAAAATGTAATTTTTCCAACAGACAGCAGAACAATGGGCCGTCCTTGTAAAACAGCTAGTATTGTAGGTGATGGTAATTGTTTTTTCAGGGCAGTGGCACAAGTAATATGTGGCACACAAAAACCTCATCGGGCAGTTAGACTTGCAATTGTGAAACATATGGAATTGTACAGTGTGCAATACAAGAATCTCTTAAGATGTCAGTATGCATCTATGGAAGATTATTTATCTAAATCCAAAATGAGGTTTGTAGGGTCATGGGCCACAGAAGTGGAGATTCAAGCGATGGCTAATTATTTAGGAGTGGACATTTATACATATCATAATGAGAAATGGTTAAAGTACAGTTGTATGTATGAAAGAACGTGCAACCAAAGTATATATTTACAGCACTGTAATGAGAATCATTATGAAGTTGTTATCTGTGTGAAACAACCTAATAGCCAGATGTGTTATAAGTTGTGCCAGAATGAAGAATGCAATGATGGAAAACGTATGTGTACAAGGCAGCAAGTAAAGGTACAAAGTGAAATCTATGTGAATCATGCGGAGCAAGATTCTGTTGCTGGAGACACAAATAAGGATGTATCTGTTATTAGGAGGAAATATTTGAAAAAATATTATTATTTATTAAAAAGAGTAAAAGTCAGAATTAAAGACCATTCTAAGCAATGTGTTTTGGAGAAGTATCATTGTAATGCAGAGTTTCAGAAACATATGAAAAATGTCAATAGGAAAAGATATCATAGCAATGTTTTATATAAAGAATCATTGAAACAAGCAAGTAAGATCAAATATGTTGAAAACCAGCAACATAAGCGTAAAGTTAATGAGTACAATCGGTTGAAATATAAAAAAAATGAGCAATACAGGTGTAAACTGAATGAGTACAACAGGGTGAAATATTGTTATAATAACCAATTTAAATATAGAGTTAATGAGTACAACAGAATGAAATATCGTGACAATAAGCAATATAAACATAGAGTAATTAAGTACAACAAGGTGAAATACCGTGACAATGAGCAATATAAACGTAGAGTAATTGAGTACAACAAGGCGAAATACCGTGACAATGAGCAATATAAACGTAGAGTAATTGAGTACAACAAGGCGAAATACCGTGACAATGAGCAATATAAACGTAGAGTAATTGAGTACAACAAGGCAAAATACAGTGACAATGAGCAATATAAACGTAGAGTAATTGCGTACAACAAGGTAAAATACAGTGATAATGAGCAATATAAACGTACAGTGAATGAATACAATCGGGTGAAATACCGTGACAACGAGCAATATAAGAATAGATTGAAGAAATATAGTACAATGAAATACTATAACAATGTAAAGCATAGAAATGTTGTAAAACAAAGCAGTAAGTTAAAATATCATAATGGAGTGTTACATAAAGAAAAGGTGAAAAGAATTAACAAAATGAGAAGACAGCAATTAAAACAAAATCAACAGGTTTGTGATTTTGTTAAAAAGCAGTTTGTAGATAAAGTTAGTTTTGGCCCAGAATTTGTGTGTTGTGTTTGCCACAGATTGTTATTTAAACAGCAAGTATTATGCTGTAAAACAAAAAATTATAATAAAGATTCTGCAATGTTATTTGCAGCTAATAGATGTATTACAGATCATTTTTTGCACAAGTGTGGTGATAACTGTATTATTCCTTGTGAATTGGCAAATTCATGTAAAAGCCAGCTTTGGATTTGCTTTACTTGTCATTCTAAATTGAAAAAAGGTGAAATACCAGCTGAAAGTGCTGTTAACAATTTGGAGCTTCAACCCATACCTGAACAACTGCGTTGTCTCAATAGTTTAGAGCAACATTTGATATCACTGCATATCCCATTCATGAAAATGTTAGCTTTACCAAAAGGTGGGCAAAATGGAGTTCATGGGCCTATTAGTTGTGTACCAGCTAATGTTAAAGACACAACAAATGTTTTGCCAAGAACAGAAACTGAAGGGTCTTTAATATGTGTAAAGTTAAAGCGGAAGTTGACATATAAAGGTCATTATAAGTATCAGTATGTGGATACAACAAATATTAAACAGGCATTGTGTTACTTAAAAAAATGTAACAAATACTATACCGATATTGTTTTTAATGATGATTGGTTAAATGAGTTTATTAGACAAGATGATGATGATGATGATAAAAATCACATTGGGGAAAGTGAAATGGAAAACATAAATGTTGATGAGGAGTTGCACGATAGGCAACAGCACTGTGTGTTTATGGATACATGTCTACAACCTGTAGACATTGGGCAAGAAGTACTCGATCAGTATTTTGATGGTATTTTAAACCTTGCCCCTGCTGAAGGGAATAATCCAGTAAAAATGCTAGCTGATGAGACAAATGAAGCTAAATGTTTTCCTGTTTTATTTCCTAATGGTACTTCAACTTATCGTGATAAAAGGGCTCAGAGATTAACATTGTCACGATATTTTAATAATCGAATTTTGCATGCAGATGGTAGATTTGCACAACATATTGAATACATTTTTTATGCACAGTATCTATCAGAAATTGAACAGGTATTGTCTAATGTATCTATTGCTTTAAGAAAAGGGCAAGGATGTAGTAAGTCCATACCCAGTGAAATGTTTAAAGACACTGAGTCCTTGAGGCAAGTGCTTAATTTTGATGAAGGCTATAGATTTTTGAAGCCCATCCGTGGCACTCCGGCATTTTGGCAAGGTGTGCAAAAAGACTTGTTTGCGATGGTCAGACAGCTTGGCATTCCCACCTGGTTTTGCTCATTTTCGTCTGCTGATATGAGATGGACAAATCTGATGACAAGTGTTTTAAAGAATGAAGGCAGAAAAGAAACATTAGAACAATTAGAATGGGCTGAAAAATGTGAGCTTTTGCGTCGTAATCCTGTTACTGCAGCTCGGATGTTTGATTTTAGGTGGCACTGTTTTTTGAAAGAAGTGCTTATGTCTCCTGTTCAGCCCATAGGGGATATTGTGGACTACTTTTATAGGGTGGAATTTCAACAGCGTGGTTCTCCCCATGTCCATTGTTTGTTCTGGATAAAAAATGCTCCACAAATAGATAAGAACTCTGATGAAGAAGTTGTCAAATTTATAGATAAATATGTTACGTGCGAGGTGTCCAGTGAAGATGATGAACTTCAGAGTGTTGTTACATCCGTGCAGTGTCACAGTAAACATCATTCCAAAACGTGTAAAAAGAAAAACACAGTTTGTCGTTTTAATTTTCCTAAACCACCATCTATGCGAACATTCATATGTCGCAGAAAAGTTGAAGATGAGGAAAACCTGTCTAACAAAGTTGATTGTCAAAGTGAAAGTGAAAGTACAAATGTAAATGATAACACACGGGTAGAATATGCTCGAAACATAATGACAGCAGTTAAGAAAGCTATTTCAGAAGAGCAGTTCAATTCTCTAGAAAGTTTGTTTAATAGTGTTGGAATAAATCAAGAGTTATTTGAAATGGCATATAGATGCATTAATAATAGCACACACATTGTGTTGAAACGTCAATTGCATGAAGTATGGGTTAATCAATATAACAAGTTTAGCCTTAAGTGCTGGAATGCTAATATGGACATTCAGTACGTAACAGATGCTTACGCCTGCATTGTTTATATAATTTCATATATTTCAAAGTCTGAACGGGAAATGGGTTTATTGTTAGCTAATGCACAGCGAGAGTCAGCAACTCAGGGTAATGTACATGCAAGACAGGCTTTGAGGAAATTAGGCAGTGTGTATTTACATAATCGTGAAGTCAGTGCACAAGAAGCAGTTTATAGGTTAACAAACATGCATTTAAAAGAGTGTTCGAGACATGTTCAATTTATTCCTACTGGTGAAGATATTGTACGTATGAGTTTGCCTCTGAGTGTTATACAAAACAAGTTGGAGTCTCAGAATCTGAAAAGTGAAGAGATGTGGATGACTAGTTTTGTTGATCGCTATAAGAACAGGCCGAATCAGAGTATTTTTGATGATATGTGTTTGGCCACATTTGCGTCAGAGTATCGCGTTGTATACAAAGGTCAGTATTGCGCTAATAAAATTAAGTTGGAAAACAATTTTGGTTTTATTGTAAAAAGAACTCGTACACAGCCTGCTGTTGTGCGTTTTGCTCGATTTTCAGTAACAAAGAATCCTGACAAATTTTATCTCAGTGTATTACAATTGTTCCTTCCTTATCGTGAAGATAATCAGTTAAAACCAGAGCAGTATAGTAATTTTGAACAATTTTATAAGGAAGGTAATGTTTGTTTTAGTGATGGATCGGTTCACTTGGTTAAAAATACAGTGGACACAAATAGAGCACTTTTTGAAAAGGATGCAGATATCTTAGATACTGCTCAAAATGCTGTTGATAATGAGGGCATATTAGAAGATGCATGGTGTGCACTTTGTCCTGAACAGCAATTGGACCATATGGAATGTAAACAGATTAGACATGAGACTGGCCAGCAAAGTGAAGATTATGAAAATTCTATACCAGATTTAGCAACTGATGATGCGCCGGTGTCTCAAATAGAGAAGAAGGACAATTGTTTGAGTCGCTCAGATGGGTTGAGCTTAATTCGGTCTTTAAACAAAACTCAGATTTCTGTTTTCTATAAAATTAGACAATGGTGTTTAAGTAAAATTAGAGGTGAAAACCCTAAACCTTTTCATGTTTTTGTTACTGGTGGAGCAGGAACTGGCAAAAGCCATTTAATTAAAGCAATAAAATATGAAGCGACAAGATTATTGTCTCAAATTGCTTTACACCCAGATGATGAGTGTGTTGTATTAACTGCTCCAACTGGCATTGCAGCTTTCCAATTACAAGCTTCAACCATACATCATACTTTTTCGATTGGTACAGATGTGAAGTTGCCATACACACCTTTGAGAGAAGAGAAGTTAAATTCTTTGCGGGTGAAATTCCATGGCCTTCAGATTTTAATTATAGATGAGATCTCAATGGTAGATCATAAACTGTTGGCATACATTCATGGAAGATTACGTCAAATTAAACAAACTGGAGACTTTTCTCCTTTTGGTAATGTTTGTGTTATAGCAGTTGGGGATTTTTTCCAATTGCCACCTGTGAAGGGGAAACCATTATATACGGAAGTACCAGGACTCGGACTGTGGACTAATTGTTTCACTGTCGTGGAGTTAACGCAGGTAGTAAGGCAAAAAGATAACAAATTTGCTGAATTATTAAACCGTTTAAGGAAACGAAGTAAAAAATCTCCACTGAGCAAAGAAGATTTGGAGATGTTAGCAAAATGTGACACAGGTGAGGATGATAATGATCCTTTATACATTTTTGCTACAAATGATGAAGTACATGAGCACAACCTAAAGCAGCTACTTAATATCTGCTCAGAGATTGAAACCATAGAGGCAGAAGATTTTGCCCGTAGTAAGAAGACTGGCAAAGTAGAGTTAATTGCTGGTCATCATGTAAAGGTTTACAACACGTGCTTGCCAGCAAAGTTGCTTTTAGGCATAAATGCACGTGTCATGTTGATTAAAAATATTGATGTAAATGATGGCTTAGTTAATGGCGTTTGTGGCACAGTGACACATATTGTGCGTGCCGATAAAAATAAGTTACCCGAAACTGTGTACGTCCATTTTAATGATAGTCATGTGGGGTTTAAAAGACGTAAACAATGTTTGGCTGAACCAGCAAAATTGTTTAACTCAACTCCTATACACGTAGAAGAGGAAAATGCATGTAGGAATAGTGGTTTTCGCCGACAGTTTCCTTTGAAATTGGCTTGGGCTTGCACAGTTCATAAAGTGCAGGGTTTAACTGTTGATTGTGCTGTCGTTAGTTTAAAAAAAGTTTTTGCCGCTGGCCAGGCTTATGTTGCATTGAGTCGAGTAAGAAGTTTGTCTGGCTTGACTATTAAAGATTTTAATGAAAAAAGTATTTATTGTAATGAGAAAGTTTTTGAGGCTGTACAAGAAATGCCATGTTTTATGGTACATGATGACGTATATTTGACAGCACAACACAATTATTTTTCACTGTTTTTGCTGAACGTCCAGAGTTTGCGTTGTCATAAGCAAGATTTGAATGTTTGTGTTCAACAGCTCAAACCTGAGTGTATTGCTTTAACTGAAACATGGCTGCCTGAATCCTATTTGTCTGAAAATGTGCACTTAGAAAACTACACGTTTGTGAGTCTTTCTCGTTGTGCTGCATACACAAGCAATTGTCCCCCTTTCAAAGATTTGAAAGCACAACAACATGGTGGAGTTGGGTTATATACAGCATGTGGTATAGCAAATACTACTATAAAATTTCCAAATCTTAATTTGGAATGCTTGTTAACACACTTCACTGAGAAGGACATATTGCTTGGTGTTATTTACAGGCCTCCAACATACCCACTGTCTATTTTTAAACAAAACTTAGACAAGTTGGTTCATTTAGTATCAACAATTTGCAATAAAGTTGTGCTTGTAGGTGATTTTAATAATGATGCATTAAAGTCTCAATCCTTCTGCTCTTTCATGGCAGACAAGGGATATATGCAACATGTTAAAGAACCAACTACCGAGAAAGGAACCTTAATTGACCATGTGTATGTAAAAAACTTTGAAAACTATTCAGTGCACACAAATGTTGCACCAGTTTATTTTAGCACACATGAGGGTGTTTTTTGTTCCTTTAAAGACATGCACATTTAAATTTGTTGGAACATTTGTTGAATGATAATGGCTTATGGGTTAAATGGCAGTTTATACACGTTCTTTTAATATAATTACTAGTTGATTAATTCTTGATTTGACTAAATACAGAAGAATCAAGAATCATGATGAAAGAGCTTATCTTATCGTCTGGATCCTTGTTAAGCTAGTAATTTGACAATTATAAAATATTTTTAAAAAATCAAAGTATTTTGTTCATTGTATTATAAATATCTATATTACTGCATGAGAATATTAGTGGGTTGCTATTTTACAGATGCACAGATGCATTGTGCAATTCGGAGTGTGCTACACACAGGTGAGTGGGCTGGACAAACCACCTGTACAAATGCACTCTTTTCTCTTTAAATGCACCAGACACTTTTTTTATAAACACCCCATGTTATATGGAAAAGATTGTGCTACTATGAGTGTGCTATACACAGGTGAGTGGGCTGGACAAACCACCTGTAGAAACACACACTTTACTCTCTAAATGCACCAGACAATTTCTTATAAATACTCTATGTTACAAGGAAAACATTGTGCAACCCTGAGTGTGCTACACACAGGTGAGTGGGCTTGACAAACCACCTGTAGAAACACACACTTTATTCTCTAAATGCACCAGACACTTTCTTATCAACACTGTATGTTACAAAGAAAACATTGTGCAACTCTGAGTGTGTTACACACAGGTGAGTGGGCTGGACAAACCACCTGTAGAAATACACTGTTTTCTCCCTAAATGCACCAGATATTTTCTTATAAACACTGCATGTTACAAAGTAAACATTGTACAACTCTGAGTGTGCTACACACAGGTGAGTGGGCTTGACAAACCACCTGTAGAAACACACACTTTATTCTCTAAATGCACCAGATATTTTCTTATAAACACTGCATGTTACAAAGTAAACATTGTACAACTCTGAGTGTGCTACACACAGGTGAGTGGGCTTGACAAACCACCTGTAGAAACACACACTTTATTCTCTAAATGCACTAGACACTTTCTTATCAACACTGTATGTTACAAAGAAAATTTGCCTGTTATTGTTTGAGTCTTTGAACATGCTGTTGCTAATACAAGTTTTTGCTTTCCCAATATTCTAAATAATAACAAAAAGCAAAAATGCACTGGTAATGGTACTCCAGGTTACCTACCTGGATGGGGTTCAAGTCCCTGCGGTGTACTTGCTTGTTATTATTAGCTACACTACAATGCTACAATACCTAGTATTACAAACTATTAAATGCTGATAAAACACCATGACATAAAACTGTTATGTTTAGCCCAGGCACTTTGATTATGTCTTGTTTCTTTCTGTTAAATGATTCTACTATATTTTAATTCAACATTATTTTTTTTAAAACATTTGTTTTTTAAAAGGTATTTCAGGATGATGAAGAATATTTACCTCTAAATTATGCACCTTTCATTACTACATAAAATAACAAATTTTTATAAATATTTATATTTATGTGTATATATATGTAAAAGAATACTGACAGTACAGAACATTTCAGCTGATTCTATGCATTATTTTTCATTCTGATAGACATACAGGTAGAAAAATAAGGTCATGCCTTCATCTGGTGGTCATGCTTGGTATTACAATCTTCACCTTTAAACCAATTTCAGTGATAGTTTTAATTGTTTTGTGGCCTCTGAGCATGATACATTTTTGAAACAATGCATGTTTCCTCAAAATGACTTGTTATATTTATGTAAAAAGTTTTGAAGTGTTTGGAAACTGCACTTTAAAGATATAAGAAAATTACTGCTATTTGTTTTATGTGTGTGTGTGTGTGTGTGTGTGTGTGTGTGTGTGTGTGTGTGTGTAAAAGAATATTGACAGTACAGAACATTTCAGGTGATTCTATACATTACTTTTCATTCTGATAGACATACAGGCAGCTCTTGAAATTTAATGCTATGCCTCCATCTGGTGGTCACACGCTTGGTATTAACTAACATTTAATAAATGATTTTAAATTATATTGTTCCTTTTTAGTTCATGTTAATTAATGTAATAACTTATGTTAACCAAAGAGACCTTAATGTAAATTGTTACAAATACTTTTAATATTCTATAAGTATTAAAAATCAAAACAAAAAATATATATATATATGTGTGTGTGTGTGTGTGTGTGTGTGTGTGTGTGTGTGTGTGTGTGTGTGTGTGTGTGTGTGTGTGTGTGTGTGTGTGTGTGTGTGTGTGTGTGTGTGTGTGTGTAAAGAATATTGAGAATACAGAGCATTTCAGCTGATTATATGCATTCTTTTTCATTCTGATACACAGAGAGGCAGTTCATGAAAAATAAGGTCATGCCTCCATCTGGTGTTCATTCTTGGTATTACACTCTTCACCCTTAAACCAATTTCAGTGATAGTTTTAATTGTTTTGTGGCCTCTGAGCATGATACATTTTTGAAACTATGCATGTTTCCTCAAAATGACTTGTTATATTTATGTAAAAAGTTTTGAAGTGTTTGGAAACTGCACTTTAAAGATATAAGAAAATTACTGCTATTTGTTTTATGTGTGTGTGTGTGTGTGTGTGTGTGTGTGTAAGAGAATATTGACAGTACAGAACATTTCAGATGATTCTATACATTACTTTTCATTCTGATAGACATACAGGCAGCTCTTGAAATTTAATGCTATGCCTCCATCTGGTGGTCACACGCTTGGTATTAACTAACATTTAACAAATGATTTTAAATTATATTGTTCCTTTTTAGTTCATGTTAATTAATTTAATAACTTATGTTAACCAAAGAGACCTTAATGTAAATTGTTACAAATACTTTTAATATTCTATAAGTACTAAAAAAAAATATATATATATATATATATATATATATATATATATATATATATATATGTGTGTGTGTGTGTGTGTGTGTGTGTGTGTGTGTGTGTGTGTGTGTGTGTATGTGTGTGTGTGTGTGTGTGTGTGTGTGTGTGTGTGTGTGTGTGTAAAGAATATTGAGAATACAGAGCATTTCAGCTGATTATATGCATTCTTTTTCATTCTGATACACAGAGAGGCAGTTCATGAAAAATAAGGTCATGCCTCCATCTGGTGGTCATGCTTGGTATTACACTCTTCACCCTTAAACCAATTTCAGTGATAGTTTTAATTGTTTTGTGGCCCCTGAGCATGATACATTTTTGAAACTATGAATATATAGCTGTTTAAAAATGTTAGTCTCTCTCTATTCTCTCTCTCTCTCACAAACTCACACATAAAAACAAATATGAAAAGTTTTTTTTAAAACTTTTCAATAATTTTTTTTTTTAACATTATATAAGTTAACATGAACAATAATTATATAATATTTATTAATGTTAATAATGTTAAGTTTAAAATGTATTAATACATTATTAAAATTTAAAGTTGTGTCTTAACATTAGTTTATGTTCTGTGAATTAACATAAAATTAATATTTTTAATGTTAGTATTAACCAAAATTAAATGAAATTAATAAATGATTTTAAAATATATTGTTCCTTTTTAGTTCATGTTAATTAATGTAATAACTCATGTTAACCAAAGAGACCTTAAAGTAAATTGTTACCAATATTTTTTATATTATATACCTATTTAAAAAAAAGTATATGATTATATATATATATATATATATATATATATATATATATATATGTATATGTGTGTGTGTGTGTGTGTGTGTGTGTGTGTGTGTGTATCTAAAAGAATATGGACAGTACAGAACATTTCAACTGATTCTATGCATTATTTTTCATTCTGAGAGACATACAGGCAGCTCAGCCAATTTTTGAAAATTAAGGTCATGCCTCCATCTGGTGGTCATGCTTGGTATTACACGCTTGGTATTAACTAACATGAAATAAGATTAATAAATGATTTTAAATTATATTGTTCCTTTTTAGTTCATGTAAATTAATGTAATAACTTATGTTAACCAAAGAGACCTTAAGGTAAATTGTTACAAATACTTTTAATATTCTATAAGTATTTAAAAAAAAAAAAATATATATATATATATATATATAAGAACACTGACAGTACAGAACATTTCAGCTGGCTCTATGCAGTATTTTTCATTCTGATAGACAGAGAGGCAGCTCATGAAAAATAAGGTCATGCCTCCATCTGGTGGTCATTCTTGGTATTACACACTTGGTATTAACTTACATTATATAAGATTAAAAAATTATTTTAAATTATATTGTTCCTTTTTAGTTCATTTTAATTAATGTAATAACTTATGTTAACCAAAGAGACCTTAATGTAAATTGTTAAAAATACTTTTAATATTCTATAAGTATAAAAAAAAAAAAAAAACATATATATATATATATATATATTCTTTACACACACACACACACACACACACACACACACACACACACACACACATATATATATATATATATATATATATATATATATATATGTGTGTGTGTGTGTGTGTGTGTGTGTGTGTGTAAAGAATACTGAGAATACAGAGCATTTCAGCTGATTATATGCATTCTTTTACATTCTGATACACAGAGAGGCAGCTCTTCAAAAATAAGGTCATGCCTCCATCTTGTGTTCATTCTTGGTATTACACTCTTCACCTTTAAAACAATTTCAGTGATAGTTTTAATTGTTTTGTGGCCCCTGAGGATGATACATTTATGAAACTAAGCATGTTTCCTCAGAATGACCTGTTATATTTATGTAAAATGTTTTGAAGTGTTTGAAAAGTGCACTTTAAAGATATAAGAAAATTACTGCTATTTGTTTTACTGTTACTTTAATAAATCACCATTACCACACCGTTCGAGATATCCTAAATCCTTCCGCAATTTAAAATCTTCAGTATATTGGCATCATGTTGACAAAGTTTGGTGTGAACTACTTGTTTCTGCTTGGAGGAGTATGAATTTATTTACAGCCTGTTTTCTCAAAAAACAAATATTCAAAGAAAAATTGTTTTGTGGTCCCTGAGCATGATATATTTTTGAAAATAAGCATGTTTCCTCAGAATGATTTGTTATATTTATGTAAAAAGTTTTGAAGTGTTTGGAAAGTGCACTTTAAAGATATAAGAAAATTACTGCTATTTTTTTTTACTGTTACTTTAATAAATCACCATTTCCACACCGTTCAAGATATCCTAAATCCGTCCGCAATTTAAAATCTTCAGTATATTGGCATCATGTTGACAAAGTTTGGTGTGAACTACTTGTTTCTGCTCGGAGGAGTATGAATTTGTTTACAGCCTGTTTTCTCCAAAAACAAACATTCAAATAAAAATAGCCGACTTCCTGTAGGTCGTAGCTAATGACTGTAAATTAGAAAGTTGTCCGGCTTAATAAGAACAATTTATGTACCGAGTTTGGTGTCTGTAGCTAAAACTAACCCCCCCACTTTTGACAAAAGGTGGCGCTATAGAGTGCCTCTTCCACGCCCGTTTATGAGCTTTTTCTGGTGTCTGACTATTATTAATACAGATATGTGTATTGAGTTTCATGGAATTCTAAGCATGTTATCTGCCTCAAAATAATCTTAAAAGAATATAAAACTTTGACAAATTACCACGGCAACAATATTTTAGATATCAATATTCCCTTCACAGTTTCACATCGGCCGTGTTTTCTCATTATTCTGATGAAGTTTGAAGCAAATCGGGTAAAAATAAGATGCTGAAAATGAAATTGACACATTTCCTGCTGCCAGTTGGTGGCGCTATAACTTTGACTCATAATAGTCACATCTATTCGATCGGCATCATACAACCAACAAACCCCTGAAGTTTGATCAAAATCAGACAATGTATGTGGATGTTATTAGACATTTCGTGTCTCTCATTTTTCGCCATAATTCATCACCTCGCCACGGGCAAACCGTTCGAGATATCAAAAATCCCTCCGCAATTTAGCATCCCCAATGTCTTGAGATCATGTTCACCGAGTTTGGTGGCAATCGTATGGAAGCCCTCAGAGGAGTATATCAAATTCCAGAGCATGCGCTTTTCAAACAGCCCTAAATAGCCGACTTCCTGTTGGGCGGAGCCTATGACATAGAGTAGGAAAGTTGTTCGGC
This sequence comes from Acrossocheilus fasciatus, assembly GCA_036784905.1. Classification (NCBI taxonomy): domain Eukaryota; kingdom Metazoa; phylum Chordata; class Actinopteri; order Cypriniformes; family Cyprinidae; genus Acrossocheilus; species Acrossocheilus fasciatus. The sequence continues at coordinate 16,671,515 of CM071940.1, read as the reverse complement.
TCAATGAGATCTATATGTGTACCGAGTTTCATATGAATACGTTTAAGTATGTGTGAGATAGCCATCAAGATATCTGGCCGTTTTGTAGGGGGCGATGTAGAGCCCCTGTGCCACGCCCGGGTCCCAGCCTTGGCGGCGTCCTAATGGCCGCGGATTCCAACGTGTGTGCCAATTTTCAAGAGTTTTTGAGCACGTTAAGGCCCCCAAAAAACCCAAAAAGGCTAAAAAAAAAATAAAAATAAAAAAAAAAAAAAAAAAAAAAATAATAATCCTTAGTAAATCAAGAGGGCCCTGCGCCTTACTGGCTTGGGCCCTAAATATAGCTGCAAGCAGCGATGGCGGGCCCAAGCCGTCAGCGCAACCGCCACGCCGGTGGCATCAGGAAAACTGTGCCCAGCGGGCACGTGCATTACAGTAAACCTCTGGCAGTTTGGATTTGAGGGATACAGCAATGAAAGGGTTAATCCAAACTATCAAGACTGTGAAAGATACACACATACACACACGCATACAAGCAACTATATATAACATTTGGGTAACACTTTCAATAAGGTTTCCGTTATTAACATTAACTATATTAATTAATATGAACAATAAATATATAGCTGTTTAAAAATGTTAGTCTCTCTCTATTCTCTCTCTCTCTCACAAACTCACACATAAAAACAAATATGAAAAGCTTTTTTAACACTTTTCAATAAGTTTTTATTTTTTAACATTATATAAGTTAACATGAACAATAATTATATAATATTTATTAATGTTAATTAATGTTAAGTTTAAAATGTATTAATACATTATTAAAATTTAAAGTTGTGTCTCAACATTAGTTTATGTTCTGTGAATTAACATAAAATTAATATTTTTAATGTTAGTATTAACCAAAATTAAATGAAATTAATAAATGATTTTAAAATATATTGTTCCTTTTTAGTTCATGTTAATTAATGTAATAACTCATGTTAACCAAAGAGACCTTAAAGTAAATTGTTACCAATATTTTTTATATTATATAGCTATTTAAAAAAAGTATATGATTATATATATATATATATATATATATATATATATATATATATATATATATATATATATGTATATGTGTGTGTGTGTGTGTGTGTGTGTGTGTGTGTGTGTATCTAAAAGAATATGGACAGTACAGAACATTTCAGCTGATTCTATGCATTATTTTTCATTCTGAGAGACATACAGGCAGCTCAGCCAATTTTTGAAAATTAAGGTCATGCCTCCATCTGGTGGTCATTCTTGGTATTACACGCTTGGTATTAACTAACATGAAATAAGATTAATAAATGATTTTAAATTAAATTGTTCCTTTTTAGTTCATGCAAATTAATGTAATAACTTATGTTAACCAAAGAGACCTTAAGGTAAATTGTTACAAATACTTTTAATATTCTATAAGTATTAAAAAAAAAAAAAAAAAAAAATATATATATATATATATATATATATGTGTGTGTGTGTGTGTGTGTGTGTGTGTGTAAAGAATACTGAGAATACAGAGCATTTCAGCTGATTCTATGCATTCTTTTTCATTCTGATACACAGAGAAGCAGCTCTTGAAAAATAAGGTCATGCCTCCATCTGGTGTTCATTCTTGATATTACACGCTTGGTATTAACTAACATTAAATAAGATTAATAAATGATTTTAAATTAAATTGTTCCTTTTTAGTTCATGTTAATTAATGTATTAACTTATGTTAACCAAAGAGACCTTAATGTAAAGTGCTACAAATACTTTTAATATTTTATAAGTATTTAAAAAATATATATATATATATATATATATATATATATATGTGTGTGTGTGTGTATATATATATGTGTGTGTGTGTGTGTGTGTGTGTGTGTGTGTGTGTATATATATATATATATATATATATATATATATAAGAACACTGACAGTACAGAACATTTCAGCTGGCTCTATGCAGTATTTTTCATTCTGATAGACAGAGAGGCAGCTCATGAAAAATAAGGTCATGCCTCCATCTGGTGGTCATTCTTGGTATTACACACTTGGTATTAACTTACATTATATAAGATTAAAAAATTATTTTAAATTATATTGTTCCTTTTTAGTTCATTTTAATTAATGTAATAACTTATGTTAACCAAAGAGACCTTAATGTAAATTGTTAAAAATACTTTTAATATTCTATAAGTATAAAAAAAAAAAAAAACATATGTATATATATATATATATATATGTGTGTGTGTGTGTGTGTGTGTGTGTGTGTGTGTGTGTGTGTGTGTAAAGAATACTGAGAATACAGAGCAATTCAGCTGATTATATGCATTCTTTTACATTCTGATACACAGAGAGGCAGCTCTTCAAAAATAAGGTCATGCCTCCATCTTGTGTTCATTCTTGGTATTACACTCTTCACCTTTAAAACAATTTCAGTGATAGTTTTAATTGTTTTGTGGCCCCTGAGGATGATACATTTATGAAACTAAGCATGTTTCCTCAGAATGACCTGTTATATTTATGTAAAATATTTTGAAGTGTTTGAAAAGTGCACTTTAAAGATATAAGAAAATTACTGCTATTTGTTTTACTGTTATTTTAATAAATCACCATTACCACACCGTTCGAGATATCCTAAATCCGTCCGCAATTTAAAATCTTCAGTATATTGGCATCATGTTGACAAAGTTTGGTGTGAACTACTTGTTTCTGCTTGGAGGAGTATGAATTTATTTACAGCCTGTTTTCTCAAAAAACAAATATTCAAAGAAAAATTGTTTTGTGGCCCCTGAGCATGATATATTTTTGAAACTAAGCATGTTTCCTCAGAATGATTTGTTATATTTATGTAAAAAGTTTTGAAGTGTTTGGAAAGTGCACTTTAAAGATATAAGAAAATTACTGCTATTTTTTTTTACTGTTACTTTAATAAATCACCATTGCCACACCGTTCGAGATATCCTAAATCCGTCCGCAATTTAAAATCTTCAGTATATTGGCATCATGTTGACAAAGTTTGGTGTGAACTACTTGTTTCTGCTCGGAGGAGTATGAATTTGTTTACAGCCTGTTTTCTCAAAAAACAAACATTCAAATAAAAATAGCCGACTTCCTGTAGGTCGTAGCTAATGACTGTAAATTAGAAAGTTGTCCGGCTTAATAAGAACAATTTATGTACCGAGTTTGGTGTCTGTAGCTAAAACTAACCCCCCCACTTTTGACAAAAGGTGGCGCTATAGAGTGCCTCTTCCACGCCCGTTTATGAGCTTTTTCTGGTGTCTAACTATTATTAATACAGATATGTGTATTGAGTTTCATGGAATTCTAAGCATGTTATCTGCCTCAAAATAATCTGAAAAGAATATTCAACTTTGACAAATTACCACGGCAACAATATTTTAGATATCAATATTCCCTTCACAGTTTCACATCGGCCGTGTTTTCTCATTATTCTGATGAAGTTTGAAGCAAATCGGGTAAAAATAAGATGCTGAAAATGAAATTGACACATTTCCTGCTGCCAGTTGGTGGCGCTATAACTTTGACTCATAGTAGTCACATCTATTCGATCGGCATCGTACAACCAACAAACCCCTGAAGTTTGATCAAAATCAGACAATGTATGTGGATGTTATTAGACATTTCGTGTCTCTCATTTTTCGCCATAATTCATCACCTCGCCACGGGCAAACCGTTCGAGATATCAAAAATCCCTCCGCAATTTAGCATCCCCAATGTCTTGAGATCATGTTCACCGAGTTTGGTGGCAATCGTATGGAAGTCCTCAGAGGAGTATATCAAATTCCAGAGCATGCGCTTTTCAAACAGCCCTAAATAGCCGACTTCCTGTTGGGCGGAGCCTATGACATAGAGTAGGAAAGTTGTTCGGCTCAATGAGATCTATATGTGTACCGAGTTTCATATGAATACGTTTAAGTATGTGTGAGATAGCCATCAAGATATCTGGCCGTTTTGTAGGGGGCGACATAGAGCCCCTGTGCCACGCCCGGGTCCCAGCCTGGGCGACGTCCTAATGGCCGCGGATTCCAACGTGTGTGCAAATTTTCAAGAGTTTTTGAGCATGTTAAGGCCCCCAAAACCCCCCGGAAGGTTGAAAAAAAAAATAAAAATAAAAAAAAAAAAAAAAAAAAAAAAAATAATAATCCTTAGGAAAACAATAGGGCCTCCGCCATTCTGGCTTGGGCCCTAAAAAATAATAATCCTTAGTAAATCAAGAGGGCCCTGCGCCTTACTGGCTTGGGCCCTAATTAAATGACAAAAAAAAACAATGAACAAAAGTAACTAAAAATGGAAAATATACACATGTACATAATTCAAACTATTATAGTTATTAAATTAATTTTTTTACTTAAAATAAAAGTTAACTAAAATAAAATGAAATATAGTCTTTTTATTTCAGCTATTTGCCAAGGCAACATTTCTCATTTTCATTTATTTAAAGTAATGTACTATAATGACTAAAAATAAAATGAAATAAAAAATTGATAATAACTATATAGATATATTTTAAAAACAAAAATGAATCAAATGACAAAAACACACAAATGAATAAAAATTAAAATGGAAAATAAAAAAAAATGAAATTATTCCAAATATTTTATTAATAAAAACTATACTCTCTCTGTGATACTAAAATAACACTGGTTAAATGTAAACCAGTGAAAAAGGTTAAACAATACTCACAAACAACCCCCACACAATTGTATAGGGACGATGTTCAAAACACTGTCAATACTAAGGTCAAGTACAAAATAGATTTTTAAAATTCATTTATAATTTTCAGTATTACCTAAAAATGTGAAGCATGTAGGCCTAATTTATGTGCCATTAGTACTGCATCTGCAACAACGCAATTTTTTAAAAGCAGCAGCTTTATTACTGTCCACACTATTAACACAAGTTAACCTACAAATGCCTAAACTGCTGCTGTCAGCAAGTTATTAAAAAAATTAACATACACTCTAAAAAAAATGGTGCTATATAGCACTAAAAGTGGTTCTTGGCTCATAATCATGGAACCACTTTTGGTGCTATATAACACCATATCTTTAAAGGTGCTATAGTATACAGCACCTTTGTCAAATGGTGCTATGAAGAACCTTAAGAGGTGCCATATTGCATTGCATTTCTTCAACAAAAATGGTGCTAAACAGCACCAACAGTGGTTCTTTGGCTCGTAAAGAACATTTAAAGGGGCTTAACAGGTTCTTTGTACGGCAGTGGTGCTATATAGCACCTTAATCACCCCAAAGAACCACTGAAGAACTGAGGAAGAACCGTACAGGAGCTTAACAGGTTCTGTATATGGTAGCGGTGCTATAAAGCCCCTCAGTCATGCCAAAGAACTGGTGAAGAACTGCTGAAGAACCACTGAAACACCAAGATTTGGTGCTATACAGCACCAAAAGTGCTTCCCCTATGATTATAAGCCAAAGAACCACTTTCAGTGCTATATACCACCTTTTTTTTTTAGATTGTAAAATTCTTATTTTTTCTTCCTTTTTTGTCATTTCATTCATCCTTTGAAAGTCTGGGGAGGACATGAAACTCAGAAAGCATCATAAGCATCATATCATGCTCAGTTTAAGAGAAAGACTCACCCATAGCTAGAGCTGGTAAAACCTTAAGCAGAAGAAAGTAGACGGAGCAGTCATCTGAAACAACCACTGCCACAACGCCTAGTGGACAGACGAAACATGACATGAGACTTACAATCATGTCTCTTTCTTACAACACATTTTCTCACAGTCTTCAACAAGTTCTGTCTCTCAGACTCACATACACACAAACAAACAAACAAACAAACACTCACATACCATGCGGGATCCACTCAGGCATGAGCGTGTCTCGTAGCTGAGCCCAGCTGGCATAGTATTGGGCCAGTCTAACGAGCACAGCAGGAGAGGTAGAAGACTGAGAGAGCTCACACAGCTCAGACACACACTGACTGTGTCTCTGCAGGACACTCGCCAACCTGGGGCACAGGCATACATTAATAACGATGTAACATGTAACATTAGTGACATTACTTTGTGTAAAGCTCTAGTACTTGAGTAACACTTTGGCTCTTTGGTAACAGCTCCATCCACTCCAGGTTTTGAAGCCTCCGGCTGCAGATGAGGCAGCAGACGCAACATCCTCATCTTTAGCACAAACAGTGCTGCAGACCACAGCTGCTGTACAAAGACAGAAGGAGGAGGGCAGGAGAACTTATCTTATCACGGAACAGATCTGAACTTCAGGGAAAGATCAAATATTGCTTACCTTTGGAATCAGTCACATCCTGGGTCTGTCTGTCTGCAGGGCTGGAAAATTTCCCATCGACGAAGAAGCCAAGAATGCGAGAGTGTTTCTCCAGCCATGACTGAGAGAATGAAAAAAATGGACACCTTCTTTAGAATTTCTATTTAACTGGAATGAATGAACATCTCACACAAATTGGACAGCAATGATGGCATTACACTTTAAAATTAAATTAAAATTATGCTGAAAATTCAAATTTGTCTGATAATCCAAACAACAAGCATATTTGATTAAAGTAAGCAAACTGTAGTTTGGTTGTTCCACCTCTCTGAGGGAACCAATAGAGTGGCTTTGTGAAAACAGGGTGAAGGTTGCAGTAGATCATTCATAGAACATATCGCTCTCACAAAATATATGAACAGTTAACTATTTTGAACTTTGCTCACAACACTTTCTTTTTCTTTTGCAAGGAAATTACATTTACTTAAACTAATGTTGTTCCAACCTGTATGACTTTCCTTTGGTCTTTTATAAAGTGTGATATAAGAAATATAAACACTGACAAGCTCACATTTCACTTTATTTGCATGGCAAAAATATGCAATTAAAGTGAATGGTGACTGGAGCTGTCAGTTCGTAACCTTCTGCCTAAGACGTTCTTTTGTGTTTCACATGAGAAAAACAAAAAGTCATATGGACTTGGTACATGTTGAAGATGAGTAAATGACTGAACTTTCATTTCTAAGCGAACTACTCCTTTGAGACATCCATTGTTTTTAATGCGAATTTACAGCAAGAGGACCACCACCAGCATCTTGTCACATGCTTTTCTCGTGAGCTGTCTGCATCCTAATGTACAGTCACATGTAAATCATTTTAACAAAGGTTTAAAAGATGGCAGTGCTCTGTTGCACTTTAAATGATACGTAAATATTAAATTGATTATCCAAAGTATTAAATGCATTTACGATACAAAGTTAGTTTACCCCAAAGATCGCGTTACCTGTGCAGTTGCTGTGCTCGTGCTGGATGGTCCATACTCCATATTTTGAAATATGTCGTGCACAGTCTTTGTAGAAGTGCCTGCCATAACAATTTAACCTATAGAAATAAAAATTGTTTCTGACTTCCGAAAAATATGCTAATTCATAATAAAATAATAATACTGAGTGTGTTGATTCTTTCACTTAATAACAGCGATCAAATGTACAAAGCTGGCAACTACTAGTTACAATAAGCAGGAATTGACTAATTCTCGATTGCAAGAAACACGTAAATATTAAACAATTCAAAAGTGCATTCAACGTGAGCTTACAAGTCCACGCTGGTATTTCTTCCTGGGTTGTATTGTGTTGCCAGATCGCGCAAGAAAATCAAGCAAAGTGGTTTTTATAACAGCAAGTCACCAAAAAAGCGAAAATGAGCGAACACTGTTCCCCCCACAGAAAAAGATATACTACTACTACTACTACTAATAATAATAATAATAAAAACAACAACATATTTTTCAGATTTATGTAGACATTGCAAATTGTTAACTTAATTGTTTTCAGTAATACTTTCATTACAATATACTTTAAAATAATACAATATAGGCTACTTAAAATAATTAGAAATTCATTACATGAAAGACACACAACCCTTTACTGCCCGTCTTTTGAACTCTGTGAACAAACAATCCCAGAGTAGTTTATAGTAAGTGGACATGGCAACACTGGTGTAGTCTACGTCAAACTAACCCCTCCTGATACTGTTGTGTAGGCTAATCATTCACAAAAAATAGACGGAGCTGTCACTATAATAAGTAATACGTTAGAAATGCACAGGCTTTTAAAGTAAGACCATAGTTGTTATATGGGAAAGATATCAGATGGATGTCAGGAAGGCGTCCATACTTCCCATCTAGGCTGTGTCTCATTTCGGAGGTTGCACCCTTCGGTCATGTCATCGATGTTTGTCCCAGTTCAGAAAAGTACCCATTATAACATTGACTGTTATTCATCGTAAATCGTACATTTCGGCAACTTATTTATTATTATGGAATGCAATGGTTACTTTTCTGAAATGAGGCAGCCTCGGTGGCGTAGGCAGCCGACACAAGCGACCTCTGGAGGGCGCAGCCTTAGAAATGAAACTCAGTGTTACTCCTCTCCACAAAAGTTGGAAGATCCTACTGAAATAGAGTGGTATTCCCCGTAGTTACACCCACTCGAAAACATTACCTGAAACACTAAGTAACAACAACAATATTATAGGCTTTAGATTGCCTATATTGTGCTGATATGGCTTGCGAAGTCTCGCAGGGTAAGTGACTGTGTTTGTTTGTAACATCTTAAGCGATGTTAGATGTTTGTTACTTATGTTTCTCTTCGCTCTACAGATGACCAGATTGGAGAAGCACTCTTAATCGGGTACGTTTCACTTTTTAAATTTATGATGTCGCTGTATGTCGTATTTTTTATTCATTATAAACTTAATGTTTCCGTTAATGGCTAGTGTAGCCCAGCTTTATCAACTTTTTTTTGGGGGGGGGGGGGGGGGGGAATGGGGAATCAACAATTTATGGCAAACAATTGATGATTATTAGTGGACACAGTCACACAGTAGGCTAAGGCCATGACATGTCATCCAAGAATTGTCATAATATGCAATAGTTGACAATACTTTACTGTAGAAACAAATACTACAGGGGGTGGGGGTGGGGGGTCTAGCTTTTTTCTTAAAGCCACCTAACCCTAACCCCCCCCACTCCCCCAGCCGTTTTCCCTCCTGTTTATATTTCTGTGAAACAAAAAACATTTATTTCATAATGATATTTTCCTCCATTTTAAATTGTTTTAGTTCAATAAAAGGTTAGATTTTTGTGATTTAAAAAAAAAGGATTAATGATGCAGGTTTATACAATATTTGACAGAACTTTTCATAAAACCAAAAAAAAAAATAAACTCAATTTTAAAAACGATTAACGAGTTACGATTAAACTAACATTTAATAACGCTAATGTTGACTGTAACATTTTTACACTCACTAAAACAGACGCTGCAAAAACTAATTTATCGTGGAATTTGTGTGAGATTATAATATACCTAATGTACCTTGCTAGCAATTAAATCATTTTGGAAAATCTAAATGTCATAGTGGCTAGATTGTAATGTAATGTTGGCTGTAATCAGATGAAATTATTAGTGTTAAAATTTTCATGTTCATTGGAAGTAATTGTGAATCTGTTATAGTATCTCTATGAACATTTGACTCGTGCAGTTAACAAATAAACGTCTTTCAGGGTGGTAAGAGATGAGGTGATGAGCGTAGCAGACGAGGCACATGCAGCCCCACCAGCCCTTCCTGAAGCTCGACCAATAAGCAACAGCCAGGACCAGAAACTTGTTGAACAGCTGGCGGAGACCATCAAAGTGATCGGTGATAAGCTCGATCAGGATAAAGCATTCAATGAGTCAGTCTGAGATTTGAATCTTTACTAAACATCAGTGTTGCTGTCTATACTGGTTTTAAAACACCTGGTTTCACTTTCTGTTCTTCTGACCTAATAGCATGATTGATGGCTTAGTAAAAGTGGCTGATAAGAGAAGTTTCTGGGAACTTGTGGAAAAGGTTTTCACAGATGGCCAAATCAACTGGGGGAGAATTATAGTGCTGTTCTATTCAGTTGGAAAACTGTCTGCAAAGGTATTGGATTAGTTAGATCCTGTTTATGTTGTCTTTTTAAAGGGGTCAAGAGCTGCCTTTTTTATTATTTTTACTGTTCTCTGACATCCACTTATAATGTTATAAAGACTTTTACAACATGAAACAATTTATAAGTAATATGCAATTTTCTGTCCTGTTTTGATGCAAAGATAGTTTTACTACAACTTAGCACTGCACAGTGTCTTGTTGTCTTTGGAGCCTGGCTGTTTTTAGCAGACTGGCTTCAATATGAGCTGTTTTTAGACTAATGACAAAGTTTTGAGTTCTGAAACTTACAGGATGTTTTTATAGTACAATGACCTCCTATATAAAGATCAAGATCATTTTGATTTCTCAGTTCATGACCTCTTTAAAATTTATGTTAATATGTCTGTTGTTTGTAGACCTGCATCTTTATGCTTATATCTGTGCATATTTACCACTTTCCTTTCAATAGATGGTCCTTGCACGCTTACCCACAATTGTTTCAGACATTTTGACCTTAAGTCTGGATTACTTCAGAAGGACTCTGTTGGAATGGATTCGCAAAATGGGAGGATGGGTAAGAAACAATGAAGACACACTTTTACATTATTGTCTCAGAGAATATGAAGAAGCATTTGACTATATTTTTAATCTTGTTCTATTGTTGTTAGAGGATGTGTTGAACAGTATTGATCAAAATGTCATATCTATGACATCTCCTTTGTTTGTACCCCTTAATACAGATGCACAGTATCCCTGCGCTGGCCTGTTTCTCCTTTGAGCAATTTTCTGCTTCTTCACTTAGTAAATATTCTTCCTATTTTGGAGCCGCATTGGCCTTCACTGGTGGCCTACTGCTAGGTGGCTTCATCGTCTCGAAATTTCCAAGAAATAGCTGAGGAAGAAAATGAAGATGTTGTAACAGAAGTGTCCATAACGTTGTTACATCTGCATTTTGTAATTTGCCCCTTTTTTATTGTAATATGCCTTTATTTTATATGTATTTATACTGTTTTGTAGAAAACATATTGAATATGGTCATGCTAATTGATTTAAAGACTGGCACATGTTTATTCAGGATCAGGACAGATTTTTGGGATAAAGCTGAGCCTAAACTTTTTACTGAAAATTGACACATGATATATTAAAATAGTGATTGGTATAATCTGGATTGTTCCCTCTTTTGTTCATTTAAATATTTGGCATTGAATGTAACCGAATGTGATTAAAGTCCTGATAATTTGTATGTGAAAATGTATGTTTTAAATATATATATATATATATATATATATATATATATATATATATATATATATATATATACATATATATATATTTATTTATTTATAATATATAAAGAAATATATTACGTGCATTTTTATGCCCGATGGTTCTGTAATAAAATATAAAATATGAAATAGCAATAGGCTATATAAGCCTTTGTGTAGAGAGAGTTTTTTTTATTTTTTTTTAGGTTTTTTTTCTGAGCTACATTATAGTTTGAGGATGGCTGCTAAATATAGATTTGTTTTGGGTGGAGAAATGCAAGGAAATTAAGCAAACCGCTCTTTGTTTCGCTTTTATTTTCACTTAGCCTAGTGCGACGCTAGCAGTGAAGATGCGGAACTAACAACAATTTTATTATATCTTATTTGAACAGGAAGACTTATTAAACCAGTTAGAAGTTTACGATATGTTTATACTATGGCACTGACGTAAAGGAAGAGGCCACCCATAGACACGGTTTCATTGTGATTTGTGAAGTGGCTATCAAATCTATAGGACCAAGGAGGAAGAAGGAAAAAGCGCTCATGGAATTAGGTAGGCTATGAATTTACTAAACAGGCCTTTGTCATTATTTCTTAACGTGTGCTCTAGTATAATGACATGAAATCCAGTAACATTTTATTTTGTATCAATCTTTTAGATTACCAGTTTTCAGAGAATCTTGTACTTCGGTAAGTTTCACATATTTAAATCGTGCTTATAACTTAATAAATATTTTTCATAATATTTAACAAAATATACCCAAACTAACTTAACCAACAAAGCTGTTTACCTGGATGCCATGTTTTCCGTGTTATTCGTTGTGGCGTTCGTTTTCATTAGCATTCACTTTGGGTAGCACTAAATAAAGTAATAATCAGTAGTAGCCTGCATGTCATTCGTTTAATTTTTATATAACTTAAATAATGTTCTCAGGTCAGTGAAGGACCAGGTACAGAGAGCGGGAACATGTGCACCGTCTCTTCCTGAACCGCAGCCAATGAGTGCTGAGCGGGAGCAGCTCCTGGACCAGGTGGCCAACGTTATCAGAGTCATCGGCGACTCTCTCGATCAAGAGCCGAGATTCAATGAGTTAGTATCGATATCGAAATGTATTTTTGGCATGCGAGAGTATAGCTCTATGTAATAATTATAGAAATCAGCTTCTGAGTAAAAATATTGATGTTCAAGTTAATATATGATAGGTTAAGAAATAAAGTTGTGAGAAAGGGATAGTTTACCTAAAAAAGTGAAAAAATTCCTTCCACTCACCCTCCACTAGGTAGTATTTATTTTCCATACTATGGAAGTCAATGGCTAACGTCAATTGTTTGGTTACCAACATTCTGAGATGATCCTCACTGCAGAACACAAGATCCCAGGGGCGTGGTTGCATCTAGACCCAACTCATCCCACCTTACATTTACCTAAACCTACCTGTCTCCAGCCCCTGATCCTTAAACCCACCCATCTCCACCCCTAAGCCTACCAATCTCCACCCCCTAGATCCAACTCTGCCCCCTGGATCTTTGTTCTGCAGTGAGGGGCTACTGAACATTCTTCAAAATATCTTATTTTGTGCTGAAAAAAAAGAAGAAAAAAAAAATCAATTTTGGAACAAGTGAAGTAAATGATGGCAATTTTCATTTTGGGGTGAACTATCTGTTTAAGTCAGCAATTTTCAGATATAAAGTCTCAACTAAAAGTTGCAATTTTGAGAAATGACATAAAATTGAAATTGCACCGGTATAATGAAAAAGCAAGTCTGTTTCATTAAAGATGTGTTTCATTTCAGCTTGGTTGATGGGTTTGCACGTGTGGCAGATAGACAGAGTTTCCAGATGCTTGTAGATAAAGTGTTTGTTTATGACATCACCTGGGGGAAAATTGTTACTCTGATCTGTGTTGTTGGGAAATCCATTGCAAAGGTATGCAGTTCTTTCCTTATTTTACCTGCTTTCATTTGATTGTGTGTGTGTTTCTTGGACTCAAAACTACAGTACAAATTTAAATTATAAGGTACAGGATACATTCAAACCAGCTCACTTCCTACACATTTCACAATAAATTTGTAATGCCAACATTCTTTTGTAGGGTTTCAGTGCCCAAAATTAAGTTTTAATGCTCTAAGGTTGGACTTTAATTCATCTGTGCTTGTTTTTTTTTTTTTTTGCATGGATAGATTCTTGCTGATTTTGTCTCAGGCGTTGTGTCTTGGACACTGGATTACTTCAGGGATAACCTACTGAACTGGATCTGCAGTAGGGGAGGATGGGTATGATTTGATAAACATGACAGCACTTGTACTAACACAGCATAGCATAGATAAGACACATCAGTAATAGTCACTCTTTTAAATACCTGCAGATCAACAGTATCTCTTCCTTGGCTCGCTACTCTTTTGAGCGAGATTTTGGTTCCTCATCTAGCTTGAACTCCCTCTACTATGGAGTCTTCTTCATCAGTGGAGTACTGCTGGGTGGCCTCATCGTCTGGAAACTAAACAGATGTTCCTGAAGAGGGTCAGTGGAGGACTTATGAAGTGAGAAAAGAAGGAATTCTGGGATTTACACATGCAACGAACCAAAAATAAAGATGTAAGAGAGGACTGATTGGCAATAATATAAATAGTAAGAAAGTATAAAACATTGTAATGTATAATGTATGATCAGACAGGAATTACAGACTGTGAATTTTTTTTTTGCATGTCTCAGTCCATGTGAGTGTGGAGGGATAAAATAAATCCAAAATGGGGAGTATAGCAATAACTAGCAGGATTTTAAATGTCATACTGTGCCAAGACTGTTCACTGTAATTGTTACTAACCTCTACCTCGTCTATAAAATTTATATTATACATTTATAAATAACCTTGTAACTATAGACTGAATGACAATGCATTAACAATACTATGTACAAAAATTGTATTGTTACATTTGAAATGTAATTGTTTCAGCTTTTCCAATAATGTAGATTATGAAAGATCAATGCAAAAGGTCTACATTAAACACAGTCCTTCCCACAAACCCATGATGGTACATGTAAAGGAAAATCATTATTAAAAATATTTAGATGTTTAAGTAGCATGTAAAGAAATCACCTTTATTATGAAATGCCAACATTTAAAAAATAAGCAAAAACAAACCAAAAAAAAAACATTCTTGGATCCCAGAGTAACATGGAGAAATCACAACAAACATTTGAAGAATCACACAGGACACATGTTGGAAATTTTGCCATGACAAACACAAGAACAAGGGATGCAAAAAAGCGTCTTCCTCAAAAATAGAGAAGAAGGATGAGATGAGAGGGGGAACAGGAAGTTGAGAAAGGGTGAAGACTGATTCTGGCTTTGCTCTGCTCTTCTCTGATATGTTTTGTATTTGGGTTTCAAGTACCCGTAGACTCAGGGGCGCTGCTATGGATTCTGGGCCCCCTGGACAGCATATTCACTCGGGCCCTCCTGTGTTCCAGGGGGTGGGGGCATGGGGGGGTTGTGGTTTCCCCACTCCATATAGATCACGTTCCGGTAGAAATCGCGATCGCGTTCCCGGTAGAGCCCTGCACGGGCCTCAAATTTAGGCCCTAGGCGAGATGCTCCTGGCACATGTCCGACAGTTTAATAGAATTACTGACCCGAGTCAAGCCCGTCTTTTTTCCCCCTTCTCCCAAATCAGATTATATTACTGTTTCAGCTATTAAAATAGTAAAGTAGTTCAGTTTTGTATGTAATGGCAAAGTGATTATATTTCGAAGAGCATCAGCCACTTCAGATATCAGCAGTAGACTATAGTAGAAGAATTTGAAGGACATGCAAGTGTGGTGGTTTCATCTTTGCCATTCTCGGGTGAGATATTAAAGGGGACATCGGATGCCCATTTTCCACAAGTTCTTTAGGGTTTTTATGAAATATCAGCAACATTAAAATTCCTCAAATGGCATGTAAAACTACAAGGCCCGAGTATTCCCCCTTGCTTTTACTAAAATGAACCATGGTTTTACTACAAATAAAACCATGGTTACTACAGTTAAACAATGGTAACCACAAATTAATCATTGTTTTGATACACTAACCATAGTTCATCCATAGTATTTGTAGTACAACTGTGGTTATATAAATGGTAGTCAATAGTCTACACCAAAAAAAATCATTGTTACTACACTTTTACTATAATAAAACCATGGTTAATTTTCGTAAGGGTGGCACCGGCCCTGACCCTTCACTTCACCATGGTAAAATTAATCATTTGAACCACCAATTTTACAGAAATAGTGTTTACTTAATAACATTAGTGTGATATATATGTATATATATATATTGTGATAAATATTGGTAATTCTAACCTAATATGCATCTTTTTCAAACTAAGAATAGACAGAGAACACATCGTTGGTAGAAATTCAATAATTGGTGCTTTGGGTGTGTTGTTGTAATGAGGAGTCAGAGGCAGTCGGATCCATTTGCAGTGTTTTATTAAGATCAGTATCAAAAGCAGGCAGGGGTCGATCGACAGCGTCTAGGATATCACAGAGAACCAGAATCATAAATATAGTACCAGGCTTGGGTCGGGGCAGGCGGCAGGCTAGGATCAGGTCAGAATCAGAACAAACAATCAAAGGGGCAGGCGGCAGAGAATTCCAAGGGTCAAGGCAGTCCAGGATCATACGCAGAATAATACTCAAAGTAAACACTCAGAAATGCCAGACGGGGCTAAACAAGACTTCACATTGAAAGAGAGTGAGAGTGTGGCTTATATAGTGGGGTTGATGGGAAACACCTGGCAGTGATTAGTCCTAGGTACGGGGTGTGTGGGTAATGGAGTCCATGAGAGTGTTAGTACTTGGGTGAGGGTGCCCTCCGATGGTGATCGGAGAGAGCCACAGAGGCCTGGCTTGTGACAGTTGTGCATTATATATATATATATATATATATATATATATATATATATATATATATATATATATATATATATATATATATATATATATAAGCAACCAAATTTGAATTACATTCTATTTATTAGCAACAAAGTACACAAGCCTGATTGTGGTAAAATCCACCTTCGGAGGTATAGGTGTCTGATCTGCTACGAGAAGAAAGAACTTCAGGCCTCCCCTCACTGCAGCTCTCTGCCTTCAAGGAGCATCTTAAACCTCATCTCAACCTACCAGTGGCAGGCTAGTGTAGTTCATCTCAAACAAGCCTTGTGCATTTAATAGACCTGTCATGTGATTATGTGTTTAAATTATAAGTGAATATTCCCAAACACTATGACTGTGAGATAAGCCTATGTAATTGTTGTAATATTAAAAAATGCATGTTTAAAAATGTATGATAAATCTTTTGAATGGAATTAAATAGCAATTACTTTGAGTGTCTTCCTCATCATATTTATTTTCATATAAAAGCAACAGAACTGAAATTATATCATGTTTATCAGCAGCACAGCACATGAGTGAGAATAACGCTGCTATATCCGCATTTGATCTCGTTGATATCCGATCCACTTCGAGAGCTCAGAGCTGTCCGTTTTGACTGCGCTTATTTCACTCCTCCCCTCATTGTAGCTGTCTACTCAAGCCCAAATTTCAGGAAAGGCTAGGCTAATATCTCAGACGAGCCTGGTGTTGACTTGCCATAGAAATGCATAATTCAGAGTCCGAGAACGTGGACATCTCAGCGAACGTCACGTGTTGTCAACTTGAACCTACGGTAATTTCGACAGGGCGTGAATACAGCTATACTCAGATTACAAAGTGGCACGTTACATGTTGTCATCTCGGAATTACGGTCTTTACATGGCGTGAAGCAGCTAAACTCTCCATTCGTACTATTGAACTGAGGAGCTCATCATTCACAATACTAATTTAGACAAATTGCATGGCATGTGAACAACATGAAAACAACAGGGATGAAAAATAACATTTCGTTGTTGTAATTTGGTAATATGAAACGCGAGATCACCCCCCCCCCCCCCCATATATATAGTTAATGGTTAAGTGTGTGTGTGTGTGTAGTTTATGATAGATAAATATAGCCTTTCTCCCTCTCTCTCTCCATATATGAGGCTACACAATCTTTAAATATTTTGTTTTTCTAAACCTCAGTTTTAAAAACTGCATGCAAAAGAGGAAAGGTGTAACTTCCCAGTAAATCAGCATCCACATAAATATTTTTAGTCGACACTGAAATACATAACTGAATAGGCCTAGATGGTGCATCGCTTTTGTAAGACTAGAATAACTGCTATTTTGTTATTTTGAGGTCAAGGTAGTATTTATTGTCTTGCTTAGGAGAAATTTAAGAGAGCCATTGCTCATCAACACACAAAAAACATGCAACATTAAATATTTCAATCCTACATCATAAAAAGTACCATTTAAACAATATTTTACTTTAAAAAAAAAAAAAAAAAAAGACACAAAACAATCCTCAGTTATCTGATATACCAACTATTGCAGTTTTTCTTCTGGAGATATGGACATGTCTACAAATAATGAACTTTCTCCCTCCATATGTTACGGATGGACTCAGACACGAAGGTGGGAAAGGTAAACCAGGTGTTTATTTACACAGGTGAGACACAAGTGACATGAAGATGCTTGAATGGTGGGAAGTTGACTTCTGGGTGGTTATGGACTGAATCGACGTTCTGATAATTCTTCTTGTTCCTTTAGACGGAGGGTTTCGACAAGACAGGATCGATCACACACACTTCGATGACGGAGATTCTATGAAGAGAGGAGCATACAAGGTGGGAGAACACAACAGGGAAGTCAGACAGGGTAAGTATAGCTTAGCTTCTTTGAAGGATATGTTCTCTGGCTGAGACGGGATAACAGGGTGTTGAGTCCAGGTAACTCTGACAAGATCGGACACTGAAGTGTGTGTGTGGTGATCCTTTATAGTGCGGGTGATAAGCATGGTGATCAGGTGCAGGTGTGTGTGATTAATACTCAGGGGATGTGGAACGATGTGATTGGTGGAGTGAAGGGCCTGACTGATCCGTGACAGTACCCCCCCCCCCCCCCCCCCCCCCTCCACGACCCGCTCCTGAGGGTCGACCCCGGCGTCGCGGTGGTCTGCCCCTGCCTCGGGGTGCTGGGTGGTCTGGATGGGCTGCATGGAAGTCCTCGAGTAGAGTTGGGTCCAAAATGTCCTCTCTGGTTACCCACGAGCGTTCCTCAGGGCCATATCCCTCCCAATCCACGAGGTATTCGAGTTTGCCACCATGACGCCGGGATTCCAGGATATCCCTTACTTGGTAGACTGCACCTTCGTCTAGGATCTGTGGGAGAGGGGTCTCTTCCTCCAAGTCAGGCCCTGTGGTGAGAGGTGGAGAGAAGGGTTTAAGTAGGGATACATGGAACGTAGGGTGAATTCTAAAGTGTTGTGGTAGTTTTAACTTGTATGTGACCGGGTTTATACGTTCCAGTATGGTGAAGGGGCCAACGAATCTGGGACAAAGTTTTTTACAGGGCAGGCATAGACGGATATCCCTGGTTGACAGCCAAACCTTTTCCCCGGGTTGGTAGTTGGGAGCTTCCGATCTGCGGGTGTCGGCTGTCATCCTTTGTCTATGCACTGCCTGTTGGAGTTGGTGATGAGCTAAGTTCCAGACTCTCTCGCTCTCCCGGAACCAGTGATCGATGGAAGGAACGTTGGAGGGTTCACCTGACCAGGGAAACAGGGGAGGCTGGAAACAGAGTACACACTGGAATGGGGTAAGTCCAGTAGATTGCGGTCTCAAGGAATTTTGCGCGTACTCGGCCCAGCCTATGAACTGGTTCCAGGAGTTCTGGCGGCCATGGCAGAAGGTTCTCAGGAATCGTCCTATCTCCTGGATTTTGCATTCAGTCTGCCCGTTGGACTGTGGGTGGTAACCAGATGATAGACTGATGGTCACACCTAGGAGGGAGAAGGCCTTCCAGACTCGGGAGATGAATTGGGGCCCTCTATCGGATACTATGTCCTCGGGGATGCCAAAATATCGAAAGACATGATTGAAGAGGAGTTCTGCTGTTTGGAGAGCAGTTGGGAGGCCTTTGAGGGGAATGAGTCGGCAGGACTTGGAAAAGCGGTCTATGATAACAAGTATGCAGGTATTCCCATCTGACACAGGTAGGTCGGTGATAAAGTCTACTCCTAGGTGTGACCACGGACGTTGAGGTATTGGTAAGGGATGTAGTTTGCCTGCTGGGAGATGACGGGAGCTTTTGGATATGGCACAGTCCGGGCAGCCTCGCACAAACCTTCTGACATCCCGGCCCATGTTTGGCCACCAGAAGCGATTTCCTAGCAACGAGAGAGTTGCGTTGGCCCC
Organism: Acrossocheilus fasciatus; assembly: GCA_036784905.1. Taxonomy (NCBI): domain Eukaryota; kingdom Metazoa; phylum Chordata; class Actinopteri; order Cypriniformes; family Cyprinidae; genus Acrossocheilus; species Acrossocheilus fasciatus. Next base: position 16,651,993 of record CM071940.1, on the reverse strand, counting down.
TGGGTGGCCAGTACCAAGTGATGTGCGAGTAGAGTGAATTAGAGGAGTTCGTTGGGTCCGGGGGACATATTGCAGGTTTGGGGGACAGCCCGGCAGATTGGCGGGAGGCGACCACTGTATCGGACTGGAGATGATCGGAGTAGGTATGATGGGCTCAAGTTCGGGAATCTCTTCTTCTGGATTATGGATCCTGGATAAGGCGTCAGCCTTAATATTCTTTGTACCGGGTCTATAGGAGATGGTGAACTGAAACCGGGTGAAGAATAATGTTCATAATGTTGTCTTGGTTTGAGCCGTTTTGCTTCTCGGATATATTGTAGGTTCTTATGATCTGTGAGTACTAGGAATGGGTGTTTAGCTCCCTCCAACCAGTGCCTCCATTCCTCTAGGGCTAACTTGACCGCCAATAGTTCCCGATTTCCAATATCGTAGTTTCTCTCCGCCGGGCTGAGTTTCTTTGAGAAATAGGCGCATGGATGGAGTTTCGGAGGCTTCCCCTGCTGCTGGGATAGAACGGCTCCTACGCCCGTGGTGGATGTATCTACCTCTACAATGAACGGAACTTCAGGGTCTGGATGAATGAGGAGGGGTGCATTGGTGAAGGTCAGTTTCAGGGTGTCAAAGGCTCTTTGGGCTTTAGGGGTCCAGGTGAGGGTCTTGTTTTTGCCTTTAAGTATATCTGTGAGTGGGCTGGTGCTGGTGCTGTAGTTTGGGATAAACTGTCGGTAGAAGTTAGAGAATCCGAGAAACCTCTGAAGCTCCTTGATGGTGGAGGGAACCGGCCAGGCGGTAACAGCTTCCACCTTCCCCTTGTCCATGCGGACGCCACGTTGGTCTATGATATAGCCCAGAAAGTGTACGGAGGGTTGGTGAAAGGTGCATTTTTCGGCCTTGAGGTAGAGGTGGAAGTGACGGAGTTTGTGGAGGACCTCCGCAACGTGTTGGCGATGGTCGGCCAGGCTCCGGGAGTAGATGAGGATATCATCTCTGTAAACTATGACAAATCGATTCAGGAACTCCCGGATCACCTCGTGCATGAACCCCTGGAAGACGGAAGGATATGAAGGATATGTTCTCTGGCTGAGACGGGATAACAGGGTGTTGAGTCCAGGTAACTCTGACGAGATCAGACGCTGAAGAGTGTGTGTGGTGATCCTTTATAGTGCGGGTGATAAGCATGGTGATCAGGTGCAGGTGTGTGTGATTAATACTCAGGGGATGTGGAACGATGTGATTGGTGGAGTGAAGGGCCTGACTGATCCGTGACACCATAAAGTGCGGTTGTTGTTACCACACCTATTTGTTCACTGTAAAAAGTGATAAGTTGACTTAACTTAAAAAAAATTGAGGAAACACGTTGCCTTAATTATTAAGTAAATAATAATTTTTATTTTTAAAAAGTTGTGAACTTGACAATTCACTTAACTTATTTTTTTTAAATTATCATTTACTTAAAAATTTTAAGGCAACGGGTTTCCTCAATTTTTTTAAGTTAAGTCAACTTATCACTTTTTACAGTGTTGTTATTTAATTAGGGCCCAAGCCACCAAGGTGCAGGGCCCTATTGATTTCCTAAGGATTATTTTTATTTAATTTTTTTTATTTCGACTATCCAGGGGTCTTTAATTGGCTGGTTTCAGTTTCACGAAGGCGCAGCTTCCATCTCTCACAGCTTCAGGAAGATCTGAAAGGTTCTTGCTTCAACAGTGATTGAACGGAACTTCGATCTCGCTGGAAGTTCCCTACCAAAACATCTTACTTCATATTTATCTATTTTTTTTTACCAACATTTTGATAATAAAACGACAAAAAAATCAGCCGAAATGGATTCTCAGATTCGCCAGAACTACGACCGATTTTCACAGTCTTGATGGTTTGGATTAACCCATTCATTACTGTATCACTTAAATTGATGGTTTGGGTTAACCCATTCATTGCCGTATCTCTACAAACCAACCTGCCAGAGGGTTACTGTAAATCTATGTGCCCGCTGTGCACCGTTCTCCTGATGCCACCGGGGTGGCGTTTGCACTGACAGCTTGGGCCCGCCATCGCTGCTTGCAGCTATATTTTTCAATTTGAAATCATAATGCTAGCTTGCAGGGGTGCAACTTCGGTCTGGGGGAGATAAAACTGAATGTTGAGTAACAGTAACAGTAAACAGTAATTTTCACTTCAGTTACAGCATACTATTATAACATGCAATGGATTATCAAAAATAAAACACCTCAATGAACATGTTTTTCAGGAAATTATTATTATTAACATAATTTTTCAGGAAAAAAGAAAGATGTTATTGTTTTCATAGTGACAACGATACAGTGTTTTCAATAATGTTTACTAGGTTTCAGACATTTAAAAAAAACATAAGCATTTTGCAAAACAATGTATTTATAGTAAAATACACACGGATGTCTATGGAAGAGGCAATAACAGTCCATTCAATTATAATTTGCCAACGTGTTTTATTCAAATCAGATACACATTGTGTAAATTGCAGTGTTTTTATGGGAGAAAACACAGAGAGGCACGGAACTATAATTAATGCCATCTTTACTGTTTGTTAACTTATTCTACCTGCTGCTGATAGCCTACAACTCACAGCGCATGATGAAAATATCATAATACATGTAACACAGTTGCACTAATGTACCACACTCCTCCCTCCTTAGAACTTAAAATTAATTTGGTGTAGCTTTTAACACACAAGTAAGGAATAATTGACAACGGGCTGTTGAATTATTAGAAAAATTGCATTCTTTCTCTAGATGATTTTTATGAGCTTTTTCACTATAATTTTATGGGTAGTTTTAATGTAAAACATTGTCATGAATTTGTATTCCCATTTAAAAAAAATTTTTTCCATACATATAGCAGAAAATCATTTGATTTAAAGGGGTGGTTTACTGCGATTTCACTTTTTTTTATTTTAAATAGTGTGTAATGTTGCTGTTGGTGCATGAACAGTATCTGCAAAGTTGCTGCGCTGAAAGTTCAACGTAAGTGGAGATATCGTCTTTTAAAAATCAAGAAGTTTAATGCCTACAAAAACGACTCATATGGGACTACAACGAGATACTTCCTGGGCTGCATACGTAATAAACCCATCAACCCCTCCCTCCGGAACATGCAAAAAAGGGGGCAAGGCCATGTTCTGTGGCTTTGTCGAAGAGGAAGAGTTATAGTGGAGAGTTGTAGCCATGCCGTCGAAACGGTGTTATTTTCACCCAGATGTCAGGTCTTCTGTGTTCGGGCTTCCTACGGACGCTGTAGTTCGTCAACAATGGTTAAAATTTATGTTTGATTATGTTCCTGACAATTACAATCCTAATTTAACTATCTGTGCTGCGCATTTTACGGAAGACAGCTTCCAGAATCTACACGAGTTCAATGCCGGATTCACACAGAAACTATTACTAAAACATGGAGCAGTTCCAACTTTAAAACCAGAGGCAGCAGCTGTTGGGCCACAAACTGTAAGTAAGATTTCATAATTTTAAATGTATTTGCATGTATAATTTCAGATGTAATGTTTTAGTTTTATCAAGGTCGTAAACAAATGCCAACGCTGGCTTTAGTAGCCAGTTAGTTAAATGCTATTTCATGTGTCTGATTCTGGCTCAAACTGATACGGCAATATTGACACCATTATTTACATTTGACCGGAGCACATGCAACTGTCGCCCGTAAAGGTAATGGGCGTGAAGTTTCCGGACAATGTGCAGTATGCAGTTTAGCCAATCACAACACACCGGCCCAACTAACCAATCTGAGCCCATTGCCTGTTTCTGTGGGAGTGGTTTCATAGAATCAGGAAGTCAACCGGTCGTTCAAATGACAGAGGAGAAAGCGGCTTACAATAAAGGTGAAATATATGAAAAATAAGGCTTTTTTTAACAAACGAAACACAATCAAGCAAAGAAAAAAAGCAGTAAACCACCCCTTTAAAATAAACTATAGTAAATGGCACGGCAGTTGAAAGCACTGATTTGAATTACGCAATGAGGGGCACTGCCTTCACTCTTGTGGGAGGGTTTACGCCAAGAGAAGCGTAAACTGGCTGCATTAAGAATGCATTCTTAATGCAGCCAGAATTTGGAACTAAGGACGTTGGTCTGAATATGGCCAAAATTGGTTTGTGATCTGTCAGTAACACAAACTTTCTTCCTTATAGAAACTTTCAGAATTTCTTAACACCAAAAATTATGCTCAACGCTTCCCTTTCTATCTAAGCCACATTCCTTGCTTGGAAATCCAGCAGGGGTTCAGATAAAAAATCGGCAGCTGGCAGCAGGAAGCGGCTGCCATTGACAGCCGGAAGGTAGGAGGGACCTGCCACTCGGTAGCAGCCAATCAGTATCTACCAATGTAGCAGCAACCAATCAGATGTAACTACGACAGACACTAAACACTTTAGTAATGGCCGCGATTGTTCGAGCGGTAAGTTTGGAAATTTGTGATCGGAGTAATGAATAATTGTTGCATTGTAAGTTTGAATTTTTAAATTAGTGAACGACAAAGTGTAAAAGTGTGAATTTTCCTACTTTAGTTTAATTGTTCAGTTTAATCTAACTAGTGGTAGAAACGTAGTTTGTGAACCATGTTACATCATATATAATTGTTGCTCTTAGTATGTTAGGGGGCTACCTTCAAATATTGCGTTTACAATTACGATTATCTTTTTGTATGTTTAATTTTTCAGGAGAATGTCTGATATCCATTACCAAATTGATTCTTTTTTTCATCTAACAATAACAATTGACCAAACAGTTCTTTTAAGAACTACTCTTCTTTCTCTGCCTTCTGTCTTCTTTCCCTTATTTCTGTCTTCACCTTTTGTATACCTGACTATCGGTTATGACAGGTGAGGCCATTACATTTCCAAAATCTTAACATAAGTTAATTTGAACAGAACATGCAAAAACTTATCCATGGGAAAATGTTATTCAACTTCTGAAATATATTACCTTTTATATTTGAATGAACGTTTAATTTGCTTTTATAAACATGCCTTAGAAAAAACATTACTGGTGTGCATCTAGAGACAACCATGGCACTGACATTTTAAGATGCTTTCAGTTAAAATGCTCAAACATGCATTTTAGTCTGGGACCAGCTTAAGCCTTGACTGTGAACCTGTGGGTTAAAGTTGTAAATATTAGTCCAGTGCTTCAATTCAACATCTTGTTCTCTGGCTTTAGGTAGGCATAGGCATTAGCTTTAAAAAAAAAAAAAAAAAAACGTTATTGTCTATACCTACAAAAAGGTTAAGTGGTTCAACAGTAAATTCATGTTTCTCTATATAAAATAACACCCCCCCCCCTTTTTTTTTTTCTTAAGCTCAATTGCAATAAAGATGATTCCAGGATCTTGGAAGCTTGTTAAAAATAAGGTATTAATTCATGCTGTGTGTGTGTGTGTGTGTGTGTGTGTGTGTGTGTGTGTGTGTGTGTGTGTGTGTGTGTATGTATGCATGTATGTTAAGGAAAATGTTCATTTTCTATTTTGATTTATATTCCAGGATGTTCCTGCACAGTCAGCATCTGTGGATTGCAGTGTATTCATGCTGATGGTATCAAGGGTTTTGTGTCCACATCACATTCATCTTGGGCATAACCCCACATCCATAACAATTGTCATCAAAAGACATCAGGCTGATCCCAGTGAAAAATGAACTGTTTGATTTATATTCAAAATTGTTAATGTTTTGTCTGTTTGGCAGTATGCACTGTATATGGCACTTAACTGGGAGTTTGACTTCACCCAGGTAAGCACTATCCTTTTTTTTCTATATTGATAAAAGGTATTAATTTTTGACATTTAAACATCCGTTTCCAAATTAGTCTTTTACTTTTCAGCATGATATGGCCCATATCAGGAGGTGGTGGGTGAATCTGATCTTATCCAAAATGACACATGCAAGGTATGTGTGGATATGTGAATAAAATCCATTTTGCATAAGTAAGGTTTTGTAATGAATCACGTTCATTTTATTATTTTTTTTAGAAAGAAGCGGTGCACATCAGCCATGTCAGAAGCATTCAAGGAGGAGACAAAACAGCAGAAGAAAGTGCAGAACATAGCAATCTTGATGGTAGTAGCACATTCAGTATGACAGAAACAGACTGAAAGTCTAGTTTCACTAACTATTATAGTTGCTTTATGGCAAATGCCTTATAAATGTTAAATATTACCTGCTCCCATAGGATTCACATTCTGTTTTAAGGGAGATTAGGCTGTGATGTTCAGAAATTGCATTAATTTTTTGGCTTGTTTATAATACCCAATAGTGGCCAGATGCTGTCCTGTTGGAAATTCTTCTTCATGCGGTCCTGGAGGAGGGTGATGCTGCATTGTTAAATCTGTCTTTGGTTTGTTCCAAATTCAGAAGTTTTGTGGATACAGACTCATTTCGAAAGAGGGCACACTTCTGCTGGCTTGACAGTATGTATTTTATTTTACATATTTGATTAAAGATGTTTAAAATTGCGCCATACCATTCGATTTCTCAGTTGCCGTCTCTGAATGTTTATCTTTGTAATAATGCTATTTTTTTTATGCTGCTCATTTCAATATACAGGTGTAACAAAATGGAGAACGAAGTCTGAGCCATGCCAGGAATTTTTCAAAATGTACACACTGCAGTCCTGCAGACACTGCAATGAGGTTTACAAAAACTGCTTACCAGGTGTGTACATTATGCATGAAAATGTGATCACTGCTATGTACTTAATGACAAAATGCAATGGGAATTATCATTCAAATGGCTGTGCATGCATGTCTACCGTTAATAAGGTAATTTAGGTATTAATATCACCAATTTCTTATGAATCCTTTAGGCTATGTTGGAAGAGGAAAACGAGGAGAGATGCAAGGCTTTTACTCAGAAAACACCCATCCAGGCTTTTGCAGTGATGATTGCAAGATGCTGGAGGAGTAACTCAGTATAACTCAGTTCCAATCTGAAAGTCTTGTAAATACCTCAAGATTGTTGTTAGAGATTCTGATTTCTGATTAACATTTTTGTTTACTTGCTTACTGGATGTATTTTATACTGTTTACATAGCACTGACTTTGACAACATACCAAGCCTGTTTCAAATTTAACCGCTACTTTTAGAGATATAGATAGATAAACAGCTATGTCGTTGTTTCCTAAAAATATAACACAGCAAAAAATGATTTTAAATAAAGGTCATTGATGAGACCCGTCTGTTTATGTCATTTAGGCAGGCGTGTGCGTCCTATATAATAAATATACAACATACACCTAGTAATAAGTGCCTCTCATAAATTATATATGTTTGTGTGAGTATATCTTTCATTATTTGACACAAACATTGTTGTACACACACATATGCATTCATACATAAACATTCAGCTGGAATTTAACATTTAACCAAATGATCTGTTTTCTTTGTTTATATTTGATAAACCTTTTTTATTAAATACAATACTGACATTTATATTTATTTAAACAAGTATTAAACATTTATATAACTTATTTTTCTTGCTGCCGCTGGCAGCCTCTTCCGACTTCCGGTTTTTAGCCACAGCTGACGTTCAGTTACATCTGATTGGTTGCTGCTACATTGGTCGATACTGATTGGCTGCTACCGAGTGGCAGGTCCCTCCTACCTTCCGGCTGTCAATGACAGCCGCTTCCTGCTGCCAGTAACTGCCTTCCGGCTGTCGATGGCAGCCGCTTCCTGCTGCCAGCTGCCGATATTTTGCTGAACCCCCTCTCTGGAAATCTCTGATCGTTCCATAACGTCTTTAAATAGATCCTTGCGGTTGTCAAATATGGCCTTGAGAGAGGGCTTAGTTGCTGTCTCTTGTTTTAGGTTTCGGTTACCCCATTCAACCTTAATCTTCTGCAGCCAATTTCGTCTCATTAATCGGGTTTAATGGGGTTTCACTACCATCAATGGCAGTGTCCTCTCATTTGCATTGTAGTGGACTGGCACTTGGACTTCTCCCAGCACTGGTATTGTATCACCAGTATATAATACAACTCTGAAGCGGCCGACTGTCTATATTCGTGGCATTTACAAACATCAACAACCGGTGAATGGAGGACGCCGTGTTTTGGTTGTGTCGTGGGTTTCGTGTTAACGGAGATGAAATGTAAATGCACAATTTACGCAAAAAATTTAAAAGAGCTTTCTGAGGTTTGTCCTTTAGTTCACCCAAAAATGAAAATCATTTAATTAATGACATTAATTACTGACCATCATGTCTCTCCTTATGTGTGTGATGCTGCTGACGTAGAACGCGCATGTGCTGTGCCTTGTTTACAAGCAGAAGAATGCATGTGCATGCTTCGTGGTACTCTCAATAATGTGATGGTGTGATGGCTTCTTTCTCACTTAACAATCCGAAATGGTGTGAATTCATTATATGGCATTAGCTACTGTAAAGGGTAATTTCATTAAGGGTTGTTGTGGTGCTGTCCTGGATTTAATTTTAACTTAATAAGTCGCCAAATAAGCGGTTCACATCCTATTTTCTTGTTTTTTAAACCTCTTCAGCTGTGTAAATATTCAACTTGCAACCCTTTCCTTCTAAACTGGTTATTAAGCCTGCATTTATTTTTACTGTGTTTAATTCACAGAGGCTCAAAGCTGACATCTTGTAAATTTTTGTGATGATAGTAAATTAAAAATATCAATGTCTCCAATTAATAAAAACAACATCATGAGACCGACATGCTCAGAGCCAAGGCTTTTGTTAAAAAATTAGTGTACGTTTAACGTAAATATTTGTATGAACATGAAAAGATTACCCGACTGAGACATAATTTGAACACATCAAGTTCATGCTACAAGACTGGTACCTCTATGCTATACCAGGGAACATTCAAACATTACATAGGGCATTTTGGAAAATATGAATGTCATACTGACTAGACTGTAATATAAGTAATGTAGTCAGAATCTGAGAGCTCTTTCATATCAGCAATACCTCTATAAACATTTTATTCCTAAATAGTTAAAATATAATATTTGTCTGTCTTTTAGCATGATAACAGGCAAGGTGAATGTGGCAATCAAAGTAAAGGGCAGCCCTTCCATCGTTTACAGTCAGGACCAGATGCTTTTTCAGCAGTTGTCGGAGATCATCAAAGTTTATGGGACAACACTGATCAGGATAAAGCTTTTAACGAGTCAGTCTGAGATTTGAATCCTTGTCTGTTTTTACTGAATTTAGTTTTACTGTTTTTACTGTTGTCTTTACTGGTCTTAAAACACCAGGTTTCACTTTCTGTTCTTTCTGATCTCACAGCGTGATTGATGACTTGGCAAAAGTGGCTGATACATGCATTTTTTCAAAACTTGTGGAAAAGGTTTTCACAGACGACCAGATCACCTGGGGGAGAATTATAGTGCTGTTCTATTCAGTTGGAAATCTGTCTGCAAAGGTATCGGTTAGATCCTGATTTCAGCATTTTTTGTTCTCTTTTTCTTTTTATGTTAATATGTCTGTTGTTTATATGCATCTTTTTTGTAACTTCTAAGCCCCTCTTCCCTCTTAATAGATGGTTGTTGTTTCAGCTATTCTGAATGCAAGTTTGGATTTCTTTGGGAAGCATCTGTTAGAATGGATTTGCAAAATGGGAGGATGGGTAAGAAACATATTTTCATTATTGTCTCAAAAACTGGAATATGAAGAAGCTTTGGGCTTTTTTTAATCTTGTTCTTAAAATATGTATTGAACAGTAGTGATCGTATCACATCTGTAATATATTTGTTTGTACCCTACAGATGAGCAGGGTCCCTGCACTGGCCTGTTTCTCCATATTTTCTGGTTCTTTAAAAAGTAAACTATAGGGTACTGCTAGGTAGCTTCATCGTCTCAAGACTTCACAAAAGCAGGGTAAATGTAGATAGTCTGTAAAGCTAAAAATAAAAACTTTCAAAAAGGATATGACATTACAATGACTGCAACATGACTTCATAATACCATTTTTACCATATGTATTTACATTATGTTGCAATGAAACATTTAATATGGTAAGTGAGTTAATGAAAATGACATGGTTATTCAGAATAAGGACAGATCGTAGAGATAAGAACTGAGTCTAAACTTTATTTTTTGATAACTGACCTTTAAAATAGTGTTTTTCTCTAATCAGTTTTATCCACTTTGTCCACCTTGTATATTTACATTTAAGTATATTCATTTCTGAACAATGTGGCAATTCAAAATAAAATAATAGGTCCCACTTTACATTAGGTGGCCTTAACTACATGTACTTACATTTAAATTAATCATTTGATACAATGCACTTACTGTGTACATACATGTTTTTACATTGTACTTATATTTTTAAAAATACCTATATGTACTTGCATCTGTAATTAATTTCTTACATTTATAATTACACTGTTGGCCCATCCCTTACACCTTAACCCACCCTTAAACCTACCCAGACCACCAAACCTGTCCCTAACCTTACCCGTATCCCACCTCAATAGCAGCAGAAGTGTTTTGCAATACAATATGAACACAATAAGTACATTGTACTTATTTTTTGACGTAAGTACATAGTAGTTAAGGCCACCTAATATAAAGTGTAACCAAATAATATATACAGTGTACAGTGATTCTATATAGCCTGCCTACTTAATAACCACTCGGATGTAAAATCAGATGTATTAATAACGTGACAAGGCATGTGGCCAAGTATGGTGTCCCATACTCATAATTTTTTGCTCTACATTTAACTCATCCAAGTGCACACACACACACCAAGCTGCGGTGCCCAGGGAGCAATTAGGGGCTTGTCTTGCTCAAGGGTCTCACCTCAGTTGTGGGTATTGAAGGTGGAAAAGAGTTCTATACATTGACTCTCCCCACCTACTGAGACTCAAACCCATGGCCTTTGGGTTACAAATCCGACCTGCAAACCATTAAAAGTCAGAACATTGTTGGAGTTCATCATTCTTCGAACTCGGAAGAACGTGAAGAATTCCAACACCTCCAAACCATCAAAATTTTCATCCGAGACTGCATCCGGACACTCGTTCAACGACCAAGGTATCCTACATTTAACTAAATGAAACAGAGGTTTAGTATAAGTTGTGGACCCCGTTGTAAAACGGCACTGATGGTCATGAAAATATCCTTTCTTAGAGCTGATATGAACTTACACTGAATGTTCGCTGGATGAACAGATTAGTTGATGGCAATTTAATTCTGCTACAGTTATTACTGGGAGCTGATATAAATAATTGTAATTAAACTTTTGTTCGACTTTGTAGATAGAACCTTTTTGTTTTCTAAATAAAAAGTCCTAAAATGTACAAAACTTTTTTTTAAAAACCCATCAATGTAAATAAATTGTTACAGAATAAGAATATGTGAATAACTCAATTTTGACAAAAATGTCAGATAGAACCTTATAATTCCAAGGCGACGAAATGGTAGTCAAAACGCCAAAAAAAAAAAAAAAAAACGTGGTTACTACAATTTTACTATAATAAGACTATGGTTAATTTTCGAGAGAGAGAGATTTTCTTCTGAGCTAGCTACATGGATGGCTGCTAAATATGGATTTGTTTTGGTTGAGAGATGAAATGAAGAAAACAGTCGAGAAATACAGTAGGCCTATAGCTCTTGTTTCACTTTTCATTTTACTCAAGCTATGACGCTGGCAGTATGCGGAACTGACTATTTTTAACAGTGTCTGATTTAGACAGCATGCAGGACTTAAAATAGAAGTTCCGGCGTCTCACTGAAGTAAAAGCCCACACATACAGTTTCATTGTTGTTTATTAAGTGGCCGTCAAAACCTGTAGTAGGCTATACCAAGGATGAAGACAGAAAAAAGTGAAGCGCTCATGCCAGGTAATCAGACTTTAAGGAAACCAGCCTTTACCTTTACTTCTTAACGTAAACTATCATAAAATCCAGTAGGCTATAACTTTTATTTATTTTTATTTTTTAAGATTACGAGATTTCAAAGAATCTTGTACTTAGGTAAGTTTCACATGTCTTCATCATACTTAAAACGTGTTAAATAAAAATGTTTTGCAATGTTAAACAACATAATTTATCATAGAAAAAATACCAGTAATGTCACTTTACAGCCAACAGATATTTAGCTTACCTGGATTGTCATATTTTCAGTGTTATTCGTTGTGCTATTTCATGTTCATTAAGTAGCTGAATGAGCTGTTTAGGTTGCCATTAGTTTCGTTTCTTTAGAATTGAAGGACGCTTTTTCTCAGGTCAGTGAAGGACCAGATACAGAAGGTGGGAAAATGTGCACCGTCTCTTCCTGAACCGCAGTCAATGAATGATCAACAGAAGCAGCTCGAAGATCAGCTGGCCAAGCTCTGTAGAGACATCGGCGACATTCTCGATCACAATACGGTGATCAATAAGTTAGTATCGAAAGGTCTTTTTGGTATGCGAGTGGTTTGCTGTAATGTAACATTTATTGAAATAGCAACCTTTGCACCCCGAAGCTAATAGGCCTATGAATGTGAAGTAGTTTATGTTGTGAGACATAAAATCTCAATTATGAAAACTAAAGGGGCAATTTTATAATATCAAAAGTCAAAATTGACCGTCGCAATTACAATACATCAAGTGAAAATGTGACAAAGTTGCAATACTTTTAAAAACCCTTAACCACAGTTTTATTAAAAGTGTAACCATGGTTTTTGGCTTATAGGCTATTGATTAGCCTACCATATCGACTGTGATTCAATAACCACAGTATTACTACAAATACCATGCTTAAACTATGGTTAATGTATAGCCAAACCATGGTTAATTTGTGGTTACCATGGTTTAATTATAGTAACCATGTTTTATTTTTATTTGTAGTAAAACCATGGTTAATTTTTGTAAGGGAATACTTATATGGAAGCGGGTGTCAGGATCATGTTTTGTTTAATTGTGTTTAATTTCAGCACGGTTGATGGGTTTGCACGTGTGGCGAATAGACAGAGTTTCCAGAGCCTTGTAGACAAAGTGTTTGTTGACGGCATCACCTGGGGGAAAATTATTACTCTGATCTGTGTTATTGGGAAAACAGTTGCAAAGGTATGCAGTGCTTGCTTGCTTTCTTTGAGTCAAAAACTATATATTAAATTTTATTATTCTATATTAAATAAAATTATAAAAGTACTACATTAATACATTTTTGTGTTTCAGTGCCCAAAACAAAATTAATTATCTGAGGTTGCACTTTCATATATGTGCGCTTGTTTTTTGTTGTTCATGGATAGATTCTTGCAAATTCAGTCCCAAGCATTGTGTCTTGGACATTGGATTACTTCAGAGATTACCTACAGAACTGGATCTGCAGTAGGGGAGGATGGGTATGATTTGATAAACATGTCAGCACTTGTATTAACACAGCATAGCATAGATAAGACATCAGTAATATTCATTAATTAACCCTTTTAAATACTTGCAGGTCAACAGTATCTATTCTTTGGCTCGTTACTCTTTTGAGCGAGATTTTGGTTTCTCATCTAGCCCGATCTCCCTCTCTTCTGGAGTCATCTTCCTCAGTGGAGCACTGCTGGGTGGCCTCATCGTCTCGAGACTAAACAGAGGTGCCTGAGGATGGTCAGTGGAGGACCAATAAAGTGAGAAAAGAAGGAATTCTGGGATTTAAACATGCTACAGACCAAAACAAAGATAGTTTGGTGACCAAATATAGGAGAAGGCTGTTTGGGAATATTATGCAAAGTGAGAAAGGGTGTGAAATAGTCCATGTGAGAAAGATTAAGAATGAGGGCACTTACAAGTTTCATCACATCCAGAATGGTATGTACAGTGTGGCAAGATTTGAAATATCCTGAATGCTGTGCCAAGAGGACTGTTCACTGACATTTTAGTGACAATGTTATTAACCTCTACCTCATTTTCACTAGTGCCATTGTTTTTACTCCATGCATTCTGTTGTCAGACCAACTCTTTTAATAAAGCAAACTCTTTAACTGGATTTGTTGTGGGTCAATGCATAAACAACCCTCTAGCTAGAAATGTACTAGAAATATACAAAAATTATATTGTTATATGTACAATTAAATTCTAGACTTTCTCAATAATGTAGATTAAGAAAGCACAATAGGAAGGGCCTGGATTAAATAAAGTCCTTCCCCCACAAAGGTACAGGAAAATTAAGATGAGAATTTGTGGTTAAAAAGTATATAAATAAACTAAAAACTGTAATTTGGACCTTCAACCCTTTGGCTCTCATTGAAGTCCACTATATGGAGAAAAATCCAGGAATGTTTTCCTCATAAAACTTAATTTCTTTTCGACTGAAGAAAGAAAGACATGAACATCTTGAATGACATGGGGATGAATAAATTTTTGTTCTGCAAGTGAATTAAACCTTTAGGTAGCATGTAATTACATGTATTCTAAACGTATTCCAAAAAACACATGGATCATTTAAAAAAAATATTCTAAAATGCTAGCATTGAAAAATATATTGAATATATAGAAAGTGTGAAAAAAGGCAAGCACACTAACTGTACTGTAAATGTGCTCTCAGATCCCAGAGTAACATGGAGAAGTCAGAACAAACATTTGAAGAATCACACAGGACACATGTTGAAAATTTTGGCATGAGCTTTTAACATTTTTATTGACTTTTTGATAACTTTTTCTTTTTAAATTGGATTTCATTTTTCTAATTGTTTTTATTTTTTTCCTATCTGTAATGGAGAAGATTTGATCAGGTAGGTTAGCATTCACGTTCAAACTTCCATACTTTTAGTAATATAACATTTTTAAGTCTCAGTGTTGACAAACTCTGTTAAATTATTACAGTTTATTAATTTTTTTCTTTATACATTTCAAAAATATAAAAGGTAAATAATAAACATTCCATTGAAATATATTTTATACAGTTCTTGATATATTTTTTTCCCTTTTTTTTGTATGACAATAAAATTGTATCCAGCATCAATCTTAGTAGCATAGAACTCATCCATTTCTTTTAGGAACCTTCTCTTTCTCACTGGCCTCTCTTTCTAACTCTCTCTCTCTTTCTCTCTGTCCCTGTTTCTAAACTTAGGGGGGTGTATGGTTAGGCTTGCGCTCAGCAGTAGACACAGCAGCTCCATTAGCTGTGATAGTGCAATGAATTCCCCCTTTAAACAAGCTACATTAAGTAACTAAAGTAGAAAAGGACAGGTAGTGCATATTGGGTCAAACTATACTAGAATAAATGCACAGACACATGCAGTGAAAACTGAGTTCCTGCAGGCTGTTTTGGCGACATCTGCTGCATCTGTTCAGCTCTGAGTCTGTGGAAGCTCTGATGAATATTCACTACAGATATATACAGATAAATATCATCTTAAAAACAATATAGAAATATGTAAATGAAACACAGAGTCTTTCGGAATGGCTAGCGTATAGCCATAACTTATATTTGGCATGGCTACATTTTGAAGAAAAAGGGATGCGAGGGAAACCAGAAACAACGTATGCTCTTTCTTCCTCTCTAATTATCTCAGAAAGAGAAGTCGTAGAGTAGAGAGCCCAGGTGAAAGAGATGGTTACCTCATTCTGGCCATTCACAAATTATTCACAAGTTATGTCCTCATTGTATTCCATGCATGCAATACAAGTCAACTTCAAACAATATGATTGAAAAACACAAGAACAAGGGATGCAAAAAAGCTTCTTCCTCAAAAATAGAGAAGGAGAGGGAACAGATGAGAGGGGAAGGTGGATGCAACAGGAAGTTGAGAAAGCGTGAAGACTGATTCTGGCTATGTTCTGCTCCTCTCTGATATGTTTTGTATTTGGGTTTCAAGTAAAGGTATGTTGAGCTGTCAGCCATCTGGAGGGGTTGCGGTCTCATTCACGCTAAGACAAACCCTCACGGGAAGCATTCGCAGAGAGAGCGTCTTCAATTGATGTGGCCGGTTTGCGTACACATTCAGGGAACAGTTTCAGGCACACTGGATTTCTTATTAGGGATGAGATGAACATGTCCCCCAATTCCTAATGACGACAATGAGGAAAAGGTGGCCCTCCATCATTATTGCTCCAAAACACCATCCAATCGGATTTATGAACGACCAGAGAGGTACACATCATCTTAACCAGTCAGCAATTGCAATCTGGAACTGAGTACCACATATAAAACAAGTTAGATGTCCTACAAACCCTCTGAGATGAGTATATGCTTACATATAAACGTATATGTTAACTCGAAAAGTGCATGAGTGTCTTCCTGCACCGTGAAGCACGCAGAAAAGAATAACATAAAACAGGCCTAACGTATTAATCGAGAAGAGAGAGGGAATTCAGTGCACCACTAAGGAAAGTGACATAGCTACTACAGCTGCACACGTCTGTCGCACCTTCAAGCTACTCGGACCAGCTGCTAACGTATGAAGTAAAACTACACAGTCAGCAGATAATGCTGGCTCTTGTGGTGATGGAGCTGCATCTGTGTCGTTTTCCCTCCCTGGACACACAGCACCGGTAAACAGACACCAGCCAGCTGGCCTGAGCACATGGCATGTGTGTGTGTGTGTGTGTGTGTGTGTGCGTGAGCTGCAAAGGTCTTGCTTAGGTGTTGCATAGGTATTTACTAAACTAAACTAACATCTGATTCTGAACGTTGAGCGCTGACAGAACACAGTCATGGCGTTTCAAGACAGCAAATGACACTTTAAATCAACGTAAACAACACCTAACCAGACTAACCAACTTTTGTAAAGTATCCAATGCTTCGTATCTTGTCGAAGAAGACAGCAGAAGTTTTAAACAAACAGTCAGACAAACAGTTACTCACACGTGTAATCTATGATTTAAAAGTGACACTGGTGGAATCATGGCCTCCTCACACACAGGATAATGCTAATACTGATGCTAATATCAGAAATCTGCTGCTAAGTTATTAAGGAAGTCCATTTTGGTATGGCATGGCTGGTTTTAGTGGGTGCTCAGCATATGCAAATCTTGAAACTTTCAAAATAAAACAAATATTAAATCTTGTCAAAACCTTGCAATGCTCTGTACCACCAGAAAAAAGAAACTACAAAATAAAATGTCAACATTTTAAACAAACTCAACACAACTACAAAACCATGGTCAGGTTTCTGAATCTCCTGAGCACCTCTGAGCTAATATGGTGGCGCTACTCTCACATTATGGCTTCCTGATTGAATAATAGTGCTTTGCGATGTAAGTGCTCAGGATCTCATGACACATCAGTTCACACAACGCTAATATATTCATTAGATTGATATTAAGTGGATGCAGGCTCACTTTCGATGGATAAAGCTTTGATTTACCCACGGAATGTGGATGAAATAAAAAGAACAAGCATCGCAAATCAAGCCAAAACTTTCCATCAGGACTCAACTTAAAAAGAAAACTTCACCCACAGCCTTAAAATCCCCTTCCACCTTGCTCTTCAGACCCATAACCGTCAAAAGAAAAGAGCCCTGTAGGTGTCGGAGGTCTCCAGAGGAGCTGTCGTGCCACTGCTGGAGGCTGCCATGACTGAGGGAGACTGTGAAGGGCAGAGCAGAGAGCCAGGAAAGTTCAAGTAAAGGGTGAAACGGCGGACAAAGAGAAGGGAAGAAATGTCACTTGAAGCCATTGAGGGAGCAGTAGTAGTTGAAGGAGTTCGTCTCATCATTCAGCTAGACTCAGTGGGGTTTGTTAATCTTTTACCCAACAAAACTCTGTGAATCTTGCAATCCTATATATTTTTACATTATTCTTTTTCTTTTTTTTTATATTCAAAAACAAAATATAGAGCCTCTCTTTTTTTAAATATATTCTTTTTTTTTTTCTTCTAAATTTAGTAGCATTTAGCATAAACTTTTATTGTTTCCATTTGATTTCGGCGTTTAGTGATTTCAAGCCCTCTAATTTGGGGTTCAGGGCTTGCAGAAGTCATGCAGTTTAGTCATGCTGGTAAACAAAGTGAGAAAAATGCATTTTTTAATTTTCTCTTTTTTTTCAGCTTTTGTTCAAAGTTCACCCAGTCCACTTAAAAACCCCTCTGTCCTTCAACAGGTATCATGCACTCATGTCGTATTTTCTGTTCCCCACATGAAGGTGAAGAAAGTGACCCCATCCACTGATCCAGAGTCACCCATATTGTACTGTGCAAACAGAGCGGTCCTGTCTACGGTTTCCTCTTGTTCCTCTCAGCATGATCTCTACCATCTTTCTCTCTGTTTTGTTTTTGTTTGTTTTTTTTGTTTTGTTTTTTCATTCATGCCATGCAGTTCATCTACAGTGGAACAGAAATGCTGAGATGCAGAGAGCTGAACTAAGAGAGAGAGAAAAGAGAGAGGCTAACGCTCTTTTCTTCATAGTGGACAAAGTCACCTTTCTGTGAGCCCTGAGAAGGACACTCTGGACAAGATTTCCAATTGGATGAATGGGGAAACAGTACGATATAGGAATATGGCAGGCCGATGGCACCGCTGTCTATTTTCATTTAAAGCACGTGCAAGATCTCCAAAAGGTAAAGGAGCGGAAAAGGTTTGGCTGATAAACTGTTCGATTGAAGCGTTTGATGAAATTGACTGTCAACGTGTGTTTGAATTGCATAGCGTTGAAGGGAATGATGGGTGTTTTTCCACACATTATGTGTATTTGAGACTGGATCGAGGGTTTTTTGTCCACTTTCAGGTGCATTTATCATGGTGGAACGCCCCACAAAAATAGTTCCCATCACTTTAAAATTGCATCCATTTCCACCAGGTCGAGCCAGGACATACTACAGTTTGTATGCTGAATCCCACCCGTTTTCCAAGGCCAGCGATCCCTGTAGGAAGAATGTGTTCCACATCCTCCCAGGACGTGATATTGTCAGTTTATTGCACCTACGTTGGGGGTTAAAATTAGTAATGGAGAGATGAGCGTTACAATGTTTTCTTCAAGTTGGTTTAGCGAAGCACTCCTTTCATCTCTCTTTTTCTCTCTTTCGCCATCTCTAATCCTGCGGTGACCCTGGGGGTTGCCTCTGGACAGGTTTTGCGGTAGGGGAGCTTTAGAAAAGGGGCAGTTCAGAAGCTCAGCACTGTAGGGAAGAAAAGAGAAAGACAGAAAGAGAGGGGAATAGGAAAACGGAGGACAGAAAAATCAGTATCGCGCCACACGTCGCGTCACCTTAATACAAACGCATTAAAAGCTAGGCTACACACTGCTAGAGGCTTTCGCAGATGCCGGTCGCTTCAGACCTCGCAACTGCGAGAGCCAAAGCTAAAGAAGCCAAACACACATTTTTTTTTTCTTTTTGTTTGTTTTGGAGTGATGTCCATGGAACATTATTTTCATGAAGTCTCCTAAATACCAATGTAAAAAGAAATGAAACGAACCAAAAACCCAAGTGTACTCATAGCAAAGCCCATCGTAACATGCGCTCAAAAACAAAACACACAAATGCAAGACTCTAGGAATCACACTCACAAAAACAAACACACACACGAAGCTGAATAAAAGTTCCAGTCGTTGAGGGCCACAAAATCTTGTTCTAAATCTACGTCAGTAAAATCAACAGAATCAATTACCAATCATTGATTTTGTCAGCCCTCTAGGATGGACCAGAACCAAGCAAAAGCTCACTGTACATCAGTTAATCCTCTTCACACAGAGGGTGCGTCCCAAGACGACTCGCTATTCCCCATGAAGTGCCCTTATTTTGATATTTTACCAAACAGTGAAGCTGGCATAGGGAATAGAGAGCGAGTGCACCATTTGAGCGCAGTGCCAAACATTAGAAGAGCGGGAAAACAAAGTGTCACACAAAGAAAATCAAAACACTAAGCACACAGTCAGGCACATCACATGAAAACACGCAGTGTGACGCACAGAACGCCATATGCACATTCTTACACTGAGAAGCGTTCAGCTCCCTTCCTCCTCTCTTTGCTTTTTTTCTTTCTTCCCCAAACTGTCCTCCATTTCACGATGCCTTTCTTCATTTGTTGACAATCCTCCCAAAACTCTGTTCCCCAAACACACAATCTGTCCATCTGACCCTCATGCTTTCATCTCCTGAATTTGGTTGCGTCCTGATTCCATATACAGGTTTTTTTTTTGTAATCCACTTATGGCAGACCATCATTGAAAAGTTCTTTTTTTTTTTTTAAAACAAATCACTCATTATTTTTCCTCAGTTTCTCATTATGCCATCCGGGCTTTTTGGTTGTTATTTGGAAGCAGTAAGAGTTGGGAATAAATGAAAGTGACGGATGAAATGATGAAATGAAGGGCGTGAAGGACACTGTGGAAAAGGAAGACTTGGAATGAATGTTGGGATCAAACATGATTATTTCATATTTACACAGATGCATGCGTACACGGGGTGTTCTCATCTGCCTCTCTCTTTGTTTCGAATGACATCATTTTGGAAGCACTGGTATAGACGAACATAAAGAGATTTACCTGAGTAGTGACAGGGGAGCGTAAGTCAGAAACAGAGAGGATTCTGGATAATGTCGCTAAATCGTTTGAACTCAACCTGCTCTCCCCATTTCGAATGCCTCATTTGAATCAAACGATAGTTTCTGTGCTGTTAACACCACATGCAGAGAATTATTTACACTGTCCTCCGTGATCACATGCAGCCTCTGCATACCAGGGCATTTGCTAACTAAGCTAACTAGTGGCAGGCCTGTCTCTTCCACGTTGTAACCTCAGAACTGAGATAAAGGGATAAAATTGGAGCCATCCCATCCACTCTGTTGACCCTGACTACGCCTTAACAGATAGACTACACACAGCAAAACCACAAAATGCACTAGGGATGCTAAGTGCTAGCTATCTTGAATGTGTGGAAACATGCATCGCTGCAGTGAGCAGACTTCTTAGCATTAGCTTCTTTCTCTCTGCTCTGATCAGTGTTTAGTGAACAGGAAATCACTCCTTCTGGTCTGAGTCTGTTCAAATAAATGCCTAAAGATTCTTTTCTTTAATCTTAAATATAACAGGTAAACATTAAGGGCTAAAATTAGGTATTCTTAGCCTCTAAAGTGACAAAAGAGTGCTAATGATCTACAACAGCGAATGCTACGTCATCCCCCATAAAACCAGCAGAGGGGGCTACAGCTGAGGTTCACACAACAGCAAGGGGGAAGAGAACACTAATCTGCTCTTTAAAAATGCAAAACTAAGATGATTAAACAAGATTGGTGATGCCATGAGATGAGAATACAAACTAAAATGCACTTGTATGGGAGCTGATACTGGTTTGGGGGCTCAGGTGTTCGTTTGGGAATGTATTTGTGAAGGAAGAAGTGGATTTTCTGTTCTAGTCTTAGTTCACAGTTACTGCTTCTTTTTGCATATATCTGATAAGCACTGGGCTTTCAGAATAGTTCTCTGTGAAAAGATGAAAAAGAATAAATCATAAAATGACAATCTGCAATGCTTTTGATGTCTAACAATGAAAAGAAAACTTAAACAGGTAGTTAAAGCACATTCAAAACCCCACATTCAATAGAACATTTGTAATGTCTCTGCCACCCAATAGCATCTTAGCATGCAAAACTAAGCCCCGCCCCCCCAACAGCAATCAAGTCAAAAATGACAGATTGGTAACAAAACATCAATGGAAAAAAGTTTGTACATTTGTTTCATGCAAATCATTAATATGCATGTGCATATGAATATACACATCCATATGTACACACTCGTATCAACAAACATGTACATAAACCTCTGTTAAAATACATTTTCTTATCAAAACACACAGACTTATAATTTCCTTATTGCTCGCAATAGAAATCCATGCATGTGGAAATTACAAAGTCAACCTTCAAAACTGTACATCTCATTAAGACCTGAACTATACACCCTCATACAGAGCATTTAAAAACACAGAAAGGAAATGAAAAGAGAGATGAAGAGGAGGAGAAGGACATGGAGGAGACACAAGCTGAGAAATAAAACAGTGTTTTGGCTGGACTTGAATCATACCGGCATTTTAGTCTTCCTCTTTCTCTCCCTCTAAACGTACCAGGTCATTTGTCTGAATTTAAGATTATAAATAATGCACACTTGCATTTGTTTGTTTTACAAGGTACCTTGTTACATACATTTTTAATATACAGCTATTAAAGGAATTAAAGATCTACGTTAGATAATTTGCCTCACCGCCATGCAAAGACAAAACACAGTAAATGCTAAATAAATGAGCAAAAAATCAGCTCTCTTAAGACAATAATCTGTTGTGTGTTGGATGGGTTTGACTCGACTATGCTCAGATTCAAAGAAAATCGTGTGGTGTACTTACTGTATTTTGTCTTTAAATGGCTAAATAACCTGCTAGTTCAAAAATAAATAAATAAATAAATATCACTCATAACACTGATCTGAGAATCTCCCTAAAATGCTTAAACACTCCAGTTACACCAAGCACACATGTGGCATAGCATACATCCGCCAGATGGCCCTCGCTCACTGTCCTGAGGCCTACAATGTATATGAGGCATGTACATAAAGCAGTGCAGCGCACATGCAGACGACCGATGATTGGTGTTTTACTCATTAAAGCACAGTGTCACACATTAGTTTGCTGCTGGCATGCAGATGCTCCATGTAATCAACAACCTCTGTGACTTCCTTCACTCTAGCAGTGAACTTCTTTAAACAGGAAAGAAGAGAGGAGGGAAAGAGGACTGTAACAAGTAATGTGGCAATAGCAAAAAGACATAAAAACAAAAAAACCTAAATGCAAATAAATAAATCAATTCTAAAATAAAAAACATATTGCTTAATTCAGAAGAATGATTACAGATGATTTGAAGTAAATTAATAAATGATTAAATATGGGTATGTAAAATATTTCAATTGCAAGACAATAAAATCATCTAAATATATAATGCTACTTTGATTTCTGATAAAGTTTAGTCATTTATACCCCGGGTTGTCTGTTGTTTCACATGGAGAAAAAGACAACAAGAAGCTTTGTGAGCTGCCATTGCAGAGATATCTTCACCAGAGGTGTGTATTGCATCTGTGCACTGAAATATGCAGCAGATCGACACAAATGGCTCATATATCTGCATTTCAGAGAGTTCGTTTTGTCATCTTTTCTTTTTCTTCTCTTACTGACCGCTGTCAATCCAGCATCCATTCAATGTTCCCTCCTTTATATTGGAACGAAGGCCAGCATCCAAGAGACAGAGCAGGTAAACAAAATAAAAAATAAAAAAAAAGAAACAGAGAAAGAAAAGAAGGGGACCAAAGAGAAAACAAACTGAACTGATTTTCTACTGCATTCAAATCAGAGGAATAACAGTAATCAGAAAATGATTATGGTGAGGGAAGGTAATGCCAGTGATGATGAGGATGATGATAATGATGATGATGAGGATGAAAACGTCCAGCTAATTCTTGCCCTTAGTGGGGAAACTCTGAGGCCACTGTCTGGTTCACCACAGCCCCAGGATATGTGGATATGCAGTGAGGAGTGCAGTTCAGCTTGATATGTCTTCATATTAATGAGGAAATACCATAATAAGGAAAGGATATATTTTAAAGACAGTTCCTTCATGCACTAGTATACAAATTAAAAAGGGTCCCGAAAAAGTGCAGAAGGTTATAGGCCCTTAATGGGAATGGCTCCTCCTCATTATTATCATCTTTTTTTTTTCTTTTTTTTTTCGCCATTTGTCCAGACCACTGCTCTTTTCATTTCGTGGTACTTGGTGTTGAATATGCAGAGAGTCAAAATACAAAAACCAAAACGTTAATTGTAGATCTCCATGCAACAGCACGATATCCTGTCCTCCCAAAATGTCAACTCAAAGCCGCCCGCGCAACTCCAAACCCCGATCCGAATCGCAATGTCCAAGTGCTTAGTACAAAAATAGCCTCTTTTTAAATAATGATCAGTTCTCGGTCTCTCTGTTAGTTGTTAAAGTTAATAGTTGCACATAGTAAAGTTCGCAGGATTCGTCTCCAGCTTCTCAGGGTCAGAGGTCATCATAATAGTCGATATTGCACAAGAATGGTTTAAGCATTTTTCTTTGTCCTAAATAAAGAGCATAATTATAATAGCGGTGTGAATTATATGTTGAAATATCGAGTGACAACAAAAGTTGCTCAGAGGGGAAATGCTCAGAGTGTGATTAAAGATGGTCCTTGTGTTTATCGTAATCGTAATACTCATCATGTTCTATGGCCTGAATCACCAAAAACTCCTTCATCACAGTCTAATCAGCCAAAATGATCCATTAATTCTCTATCACAGGGCTTAATTATAAGTTCAAATCAGTCCAACATACGGTGCGTTTATTTTCATATCCTCATAGCAGTTAAAGGGGATTGGGAGTTTAGTATATTCTACTTGCCTAACTGACGTCTTTTCTAGCATGCGCTTGAACTACTTGCATGTTGACCTATGACCTTTATCATTCCAAGCTTTGATATGAAGTGGATTTTCAAGGCCTATTATGGTGTATCAAAGCTGATCTCAACGACTAGTACTCAATGATTAAGCCTGCTGGATCACAGTCTCGTTTTTTATACAACCAGCAATCAGGCGGGAACATGAGGAAAAGCCAACTACTATCATTCAGCTACAGGGGTAGATTTCCTACAGGGTGCTCGTCGCTGTCTATAGACCAGTGAGGAGTTTTATCCTAGTAATATTCAGTGCTTCTTTTTATTATTATTTATCTTCGATAATAAGGCATAATCTGCTGACGTCACAGCATATAATTGTTTTAGTTGCCTGTCTGAAATATTGCCTGAAGTATATGCGATGAAGTCATTTTAGTACTTAAAGCTCTAAATCCCTAAACAAATTCATCCCATTCCCTTTGAGGCATGACATATTAAAAAGAGTGCTGGGTACCCCCACCCTGTCCAGTCAATGGAGGAGCGGAGGTGTGAGTACTTAACATTGTTATTGTGATTATTAATACTATTGCGGTATGATGGTGCGTGAATGTCTTTTTTCCGCTTATTTCGACGTCGTTCCCTAAGATGTGCTACAGAATGGAGGGGATGGGGGATCGGCAGCGGCGGAGGGGGCCGGGGGATTCGTAGGGCTCATAGGGTGGGTTGTTGATGGGGGTGATGGGGGTCAGGCGCAGAGGGGCCCCTGTCATCCCCGAGATGTTATTGAGGCTGCGGGACTTCTCGTAGCCAGCGGCTACAAAACCCAAAAATCCGGTGGATGGTCAGTGGATAGGTTACATACATTAGAGAAAGATGAATGAATGGAATTATTATGGAAGCATTTTCCAAACAAAAACATTGGATTCATGACAAAAGTGTTTTTTTTTTTTTTTTTTTTTTCAAAGGGGGAAGGAAGGGAAGGGTAAAAAATGGAATTTAAAGCAAAGAATGACAAAATGAAACGGATGTAAATGACACAGAAGCAGACAGACAGAAGGACAGACAGGGACAGACAGAGACAGAGACAAGGACAAAACAGGAAAATGAGAGTTATGAAATGTCATCAAGTTTTCTTGTCAATTTTGTTGTTGTTGTTGTTGTTATGGCACAGCAGTATTAAAAAAAACTCCCTTTAGTCGCAGCCACATACAGTTTTCAGGGAGAGATAAGAGCAGATGTGTAAAAGAGCAGGTGGATGAAGCACCTGATGGCTGACTCAGACCAATAGTGAGGTAAAGAGTTTAGCATCCAGGTGTTTGACCCAGTCTCAGACGGAACACTCTGCGTTCTGATACTAGCACTGGAGTCCAACAGAGGAATAGCAGAGGAGCTCCGTCTAGTCAAAGCAGCCTCACTCAGCACTGTGGGCCAGGTGAAGCTCGCGCAGTTCAGACTAAATGTCTTTCCATTATTAGCAGCAAATTCGTCTTCTGTTTACACATAAGTGTGTTTCAGTAGATTAATAGGGACTTACAACAGCTTCACGTGACCCTAAAGTGCCTGAAAGCTTTCCTTCCACATCCATTTCTGGCTTTGTTTTGTAAGGGTGGCCAAACTTTCTTAAAGGCTTCGGTTTGTCTTCTTTTCTCACCCACCAAGTCCAGTGTTGTTTTATTTGGTTACAAATTCTCTTTACAGGTCTTAGTGACCTTTGTGGGATATAATAATAATTTGGGTCAGATTTCAAATGAATTCAAGGGGAGTTCACTGAAAATGGTTTGCGTTCATTTGTGTGTTTTTGTTCCTAACTCACTTAAGAGATAATGCCGAATATGTTCACAAAAATATATGTTGAATGTAATTTCGTGGCACAGTCTTACGGGTCAATCTGAGTACTGGCTTGTGGATGATGCAGTATGCAAAACTACCATGATCTGCCATTCTTTGATCCAGCTACTTAAATCCTGAAAGTTTAGTAAGTGTCATTCCAAACCTGCGTGAATTTCATTTTTCTGTGGAACACAATATAAGACACTTTGAAAAATGTCTGTGTTTTTGTCTATATGGTGAAAGTCACAGGAGACCAGTGTTTTTTGGACCCCATTGACTTTCACTGTGTAGGTAAAAACATTTTCAAAATATCTTCTTTTATGCTCCACAGAAGAAATAAAGTCATTCAGGTCTGGAACAACGAGGGGAATAAATCGTGACCGAATTTTCTCAAGTTTGGGGGGAAATAAAACCTTTTTTTTCAAATAGCTGTACTTAATAATATGAAAATTGGTTATAAATGTATGATAATAGTTTGTTTAAGAAGGGGAACTGGACTCAGATATTGCTATTTTTTAAAAAAGCCAACACGAATGGATATGGAAGGAAGAGCTGGCACATTACATAGTAGACAACCCCCTCCTGACACAGGAGAACTTCCCACACGGACACAAACACAGTGAGTTAGAAGTCTTAACAGAACAAAACAAGAGACAAAAGCTCACAAGGAAGGAAAAACACGGGGTGTTAAGAAGGTCCTACTGTCGTATAGTCGGCAGTCCTATCTCCAGTCCCTTGCGTGATGCAGTTCTGTTAGGAAGTGTGTGTGAGTGTGAGTGTGTGTGTGTGTGTGCGTGTGTGTGTGTGTGTGTGTGTGCATGTGTGAGTCTGACTCAGAGGGCTGCTGGGACACTCTGGGTGCTGCACAGCCACTTGTCATTCAAAATCTACACCAAAGCATCGCCTATAGGAGCTGCAAAGGAAGGCAGTGGTAGATAGATCTGGGTCATCATGTTCCTTACACCAGACCACTTGTGCAAGCCAGAAAGTGACTTTTTTCCACCACGGATTTGAGGAAATGTACATATTTAACCAAATTATTTAGTTTGTAAATAATAAAAACACATAAGAGTGCTCATTTACAGAGAGAAAATAAATAATGTGTGCGTGAACGTCATGTTCTGTACTTGCACCTGTGATGCAAACACTGCACAGATAAGAACACGCTTCCTTCCTATTGCTGGACTTTACCTCCCTATTAGCATTTACTTCCTCTGAATGAGATTAATTAGGATCAATATGGCGAGGTAGTATGTGTCCAACAGAAATAAGTACACCTTTGGCACCTGCAATCTTTCTTCCTCTTTTTCTCTGAACAATTACAATGTAAATGTGACGATTAAAAAAGCATTAGAAGCCCATTCTTTACATGAATAACTGCTTTATGACAATGCCTACATGAAAATGATTGTGTTTTGGATTCCAGTTCAAAGATACGTAGAACAACGGATATAGATACCTAGAATGCCAGTAAAACAAAACAAAACAAAATAGAGCAAAGCAAAACATAACAAGAAAAAAAAACAGACAAAAAAGCAAAGCAAAAACAGACAAACTGAAACAGATAAGAGGGAGAGGGCAGGGGAAGAGAAAGAAACTTGTACAACAACCGTTATCAAAACAATTTAAGATATATTTATAGATATATTTAAGATATATTTAAGAACTGAGCTTTCATGGTCATGGAAGAGCAAAAGTCTAATAATACCTATCTTTACTAACAGTACAATGATTCCAGCATAAATCATTGACCTGTCAATTAATCTCATATCGGCATCTTAATAACACAACTCACACTCACCAGCCTCACACATGCAACACTGAAGAGCTTTGGTGAGAGGTTATGTATGATGAATTACAGCAGTGTTGTGGACTGGTGTAATTCAAGTCTTTAGCTTGACAGACTCTGTGCTTCTGCAGTTCTTTAGCATCTGTGATAGAGATGTGGCTACATTCAGTGTGACTGTCACTGTTTGTTAGGATTTGTGAAAACGGTCAAAGAGTCAAGAAGCAAGTTCTCTGAATGCATGAAATGCAGAGTCTTAACATCGTAGCTTCACAGCTTAGCACAGTTTGTGAATCTAACAATCATGCTTACAAGCCCATAGAGATTATATCCGTATGGGCCAGCCCTTGACCTGACATGAATGAAAGTCCCTCTCTGCTGTGTTTACGTACCTCATGTCAAACTTTAGTGACACTACGAGGACTGTATGAGTGGCCTGGAGGTGGGATGGAAGGTGAGTGTTAGTATGTGGCACAAATATTAACCACAGAATGGTTTAGAAATTGTGCAGCAATAAAATAAAGTTTAATATACTGTGTTGAACAATTTACTCAAATTTCGGTCTGTTTGCAGTAACCAGCATGTTAAAGAAAGGCCATCTTTTTCACTTACATCACAAAGGTCAAGTGTGGAAAATCTGAGTTTTTTTGAAGAAGACGCCAATGGTTTTTACTAGTGGGAATATTTAGTGTAATTACATTATGGTGTGAATTATAGCATTACAGCATTAGAGTCTATAATGCAGCTAAGTCTCAATAGTGTTTCTGAGTTCATACACAGTATATTTGATCTGTGTGAATCTGTCCAGGTTAATATTTGCAATATCCACCAGTGGATATTTGTTCTTCCTTTAAACCCAAACACTGGTAGTCACATACATACAAGTTACATCACATCTGCATGTATGATTTAGACACAGAATAACACGTAAACACAACACAACACGACACAACAGTACACAAACATTACACAACAAAGACACAAACTGTAAGAAAAGATGATCACTAAGACAATAATTAAAGGAGGGCAGGAATATGTGATGGATGTAATGACTGCGGTGAGAAGAGAGGGGATAGTTTACATTCAGAAATTAGCACCTGCATATACAGTACAAGGATGGACAGAAATATAAACTTATGACATTTAACATGATGAAAGATAAACAATTCACTCCAGTGTACACATAGAGAAGTTCCCAGTAAGTGTGTTCTACATGTCACTGTTGACTGCAAAACAGTAGGTGGATTTACATTAATAATAAATAATAAAATATTTCATAAAAAAAGAAAAAAGTAATTAATGCAGCTAGAAACATAAGTGTGCAGATGTTGACATTTCATCTAAGACAGTAGAGGACAGAGTGAAACAACAAACGCTGAAATAATATTCACAGAACATTCAGATCATGTATGATAATAGTGTCATACATGCAGTTCACCGCCACTGATGGTGGATAAGACCATTCATACACAACATGATTCGAAAGACAATAAAAACAGCGTTTCTTAAATATATACTTCAACCATTCACTAACCTTGAATAAAAACCTTGCACTGAGCATATTACCAAAAATCTTACTTTTTTTTTCTTTACTAGTTTCTTTACTTGAACCAGTCAGGTTCAGGCTTCTGTTATACTGAAGTTAAATGCAGTGGATCAGTAGATCTCTGCATTTGTGTGCATTACTTGATGGATAATTTACCATCACTTGAATAATTAATTATTTTTAATACAAATAATAATAAATACCGCTGAGACAACGATTGAATCCAACAGTCTGGTCCACCAAAAAACAAATAATGCAGAGCTTCACTATATGATTAACAAGAGGTATTAAATCGATTTTATTTAGAGTCTATATGAGAGATGTGTTGTAAAAAAGAAAAACACCTCATCATCAGGTGAGGTCATGACAGGCCCCTCCCCCTCGG
Source organism: Acrossocheilus fasciatus (assembly GCA_036784905.1). Taxonomy (NCBI): domain Eukaryota; kingdom Metazoa; phylum Chordata; class Actinopteri; order Cypriniformes; family Cyprinidae; genus Acrossocheilus; species Acrossocheilus fasciatus. The sequence continues at coordinate 16,622,141 of CM071940.1, read as the reverse complement.
CCCTCGCTCTCTGTCCCCCGAGGGGCAGTGACCTGAACAGAATGAAAGCATTGACCCCTTTGGAAGCATTATCGGCCAGGCCAGCAACCTCTCAGCCATATCTTGCCGCTCAATTTTTACTGCACTGCAGTCAAATTCTCACACCGATGCAACATGGAACTCTGACAGTTGGCTGCAACGTTTGTGGGAACTGCTGAATGACAAAATAGCATGAAAGAGCAATTGCAATCAGCGGTTGTGCCAATTTGGTTGTTGGGAATCATTCTGGACTGCCATTCTGTGGACAATAATAACTCATGTATAATATAGTACAACTAATATATATATATATATATATATATATATATAGAGAGAGAGAGAGAGAGAGAGAGAGAGAGAGAGAGAGAGAGAGAGAGAGAGAGAGAGAGAGAGAGAGAGAGAGAGAGAGAGAGAGAGAGGATGCAGTTAAGGTCCAATGGCAACTTGATTTGCAAAAATGATTTGAAAAGGACATAAGGCACTGTTTATACATATAGTGATACATGATATAGTGAAATTGATAATGAATTGGTCTAGCTCATCTAGAGCCCTAGAGAGAGAACCCTTGGGTTCTCCGGTTACAGCAAAGATTCAGAAGTGAGGTTAAATGGGAGTACAGGGGAAAATCAATCAGTCTGCAGAGAGAGAGAAATGGGAGGGAGAGAAAGAGAGAGAGAGAAAGAGGGGTGTGACTGCAGCCCTGCAGTGCAGTACTATTTCTACGCTTTAAGACAATGGCTAGAGAGGAAGATGACCACAATGCCCTCAGTCAGTGTGCTGTGGCCAGCATCCAGACTGCAGCTCTTACACATTTAGCCTCACCACTAGAGTCTGTCAATGGCAGGGCCCAAGGGTATGTGTCAAAGCTCTCAGCGTACTCAAAATATAAAATACAAAAACACCAGCACATCAAAAGAGCACTTTAGACTGAATAAATGATTGATAAAAGGGGGCAAAAGAAGAAACAAAACAAAAAACAACAACAGGGGCACAACAGCAATAAAATAACCATAATAATCACCTAAGTGCATCTTGGGAGTAAGTGGGCGTCTGAACATTAAGGTTGTAACGTCAACCGATTTGCCAGGTTTTAGAAGACCAAATGTCATTTTTTTTAGCCTGAACCATCTTTAACCCCTTCATTTTATATTTCATCATGTTTTGCTTAGTCCCAGAATGCTCTCTTCCACTGTTTCCTTGGCAACAGTGGGCAGGAAGGAGTGAGAGGGCAGAAGGTAGAAACGGAAAGAGGCAGAAGTTCGAGTGGGGAGAAGAAAGAAAAATACATGCTGTGGTGATCTATGAGGAGAGCGAGGGAGTGGAATAGAAAGGCACAGTTCACCCATAAATTGAAGTTCTGTCATCATTTACTCACACTCCTATGACTTTTTTCTTTAAAGCACCATAATATTTTAGAAAAATGTCCAAGCTGCTCTTTTCCATATAATGAAAGTGAATGACTACAGCTGATTCTCAGTGAATATTTAATTTCAGTCTGTTCCTGACTTAAAGCTATCCTACACTATAACTGCTTCCCAAATGTTGCACTATACACTATGCACTTATACACTATGTACTTATGCACCAAGTACTCAACCATGTAGTGTATGAATTATATAAGGTTATTATGACATTAATAGCCGGAGTCTGATAGTCCCTCCCCCTTCGCAACGTAATTAAAGCTGCAACGGTTGAGTGCATGAAGTGTTCAACATTCCACACTTCATTGTTTTTTTTGGTTATTTAAGTGGATTTAAAGTGCACTTTTCTTTTTGGAATTTTCAGTGTGAACACTACTCACACTATTTATGCTACAAAACGTTATATAATAGCGATTAAGTACATGATTTGGGACGCACCTAATGCTTCAATTGTCTTGAAATATAGAGCATTAAGGTTGGAATACACTACATGACTTTGTCGCAGATCTTATGGTCTGGATGAGTCAACGCTAGTTGCCAAAAATAAGAATCAGTCTGCAGAGTTTGGTGACAGATTTCACAGAAAATAACATAGTGTATGATTTTTGTTTTAGCTTCAGACTATTATTCTGTCCAGTCGGAGGATATTAAACATGTTTGATATTTAGAGCCAATTTTAAAACACATATGTGACCCTGGACCACAAAACCAGTCTTAAGTGTCAATTCAATTCAATAATCATAAATAAGCTTTCCATTGATGTATGGTTTGTCAGGATCGGACAATATTTGGCCAAGATACAACTATTTGAAAATCTGGAATCTGAGGGTGCAAAAAATCAAAATATTGAGAAAATCGCCTTTAAAGTCCAAATGAAGTTGATACATTTCTGGTAAGAAATTTACAAAATATCTTCATGGAACATGATCTTTACTTAATATCCTAATGATTTTTTGCATAAAAGAAAAATGTATAATTTTGACCCATGCAATGTATTTTTGGCTATTGCTACAAATATACCCCAGCGACTTAAGACTGGTTTTGTGGTCCAGGGTCACATATTGTTTACACATATTGTACCGACAGACCCAGACCAACGCCGACAGACAACCGATTACAGCACGTCACTTCTCAGACATTAAAAGACCCAACAAACAACGATTCAATATGTTCAATTGGTGATAACAAGCACCGACCAATGGCAACAGACGCCAACAGAGTTCACTCACTGATCCGACAAAACCAAACAAACATGTAGTGTAGTGTATTTCAGCCTTTAGTAATTTGGATCACTTTTATATTTTTATGCTGCCTTTTTGTCCTTATTTTAATCTTGGAAACCTATTCACAAATTGTATGGAAGACAGCAGCTTAGACATTCTTCTAAACATCTTCTTTTGTGTTCTACTGTAGAAAGTCAATTATACAGGTTTGGATTGAAATAACAGCGAGTAAATGAATGATCATTTTGGGGTGAACCATTTTAAAACATCTAAACCAGCAGACCACACTGAAAAGCAATAGCACAAATACAGAAACAAAACCCTTAGATATGCGTCCATACAACACATAAAAATACACACACACACACAGGTCAATATGATGGAATCTATAAAGAAAAAAATGAGAAAACATCACAAAAGAAAAACTTTTGACCTTTCCTGACCCGTGCTCTTTTGCATTCGCCAACATAATTGCGTAAAAGTATAACTGAAGAGGCACTGTGACCACAGTAAAACACACTCTGTGGGCACAAAGGAAGCCAGAGAGAGTGAGAAAGAAAAAGGTAAAAGAGAGAAAGGAGAAAGCAAAAATAGTTCCACATTTACCCCTAATTTGGGTCTTACTGCATGAAAACTTTGCAGCGTTGATTTGTAACAAGTGCATCACAGCCTTTAAAAGTCCAGTTACCATGGCAACAGCCCAGGTATGTCATTACAGCCCAACAAGAACTTACCTGTGTCTGTGGTTATCAGTATATGTGTTTGCTGAGCTTTTTAGTTTTTCATGTGTCTCTTTCAAGTCTATCAGACACATTTGTTTCTGCTCATCTAGTGTATCTGCGAGGCAGAATTGTGTCCCTGATCAGTAGACTACAGGACTGTAGCACACATCCTAACAGCGTCAGAGCGCAGTGTTTCAGCACAGCCCTATCAAGCATTTGTTATCTACTAATGGCTAGAATACTGGAGTTGACTGTTTCTGGTCCATATAATGAAGGGTTTTCATCTGCTGGCTGTGATGAAACACTGGTCAGTGGACCCCAGAGTGGAGGGCAGTTCCAGGAGAGAGAAGAAACCAGCTTTATTCAAAAAATAAACAGAAAATGCAAATAAACACAACCCTTCTCAGTGACCATTCACCAAAACCCCTAAAGCATTAAAGGCATTACTCTTTTGACCTCTTTCTGGTAGCAAAAATAGTGTGGGATGGCAATTATACAGCCCTACAAAGGCAAATAACTACAGCAACAATGAAACTGGGGAAGACGGCTTCACTGATTGATAATCTGAGTTCAAACGTAGCTGAGCCAAACCTGTTCGTTACAGGAGAACTCAAAGTCTAAGCGATGCAAAATTTTGGTCATGATGTAATGTGTTGTTGCTGTGTTTTGCCTTTGAAAGGCAGTACAGTGAGCACTGAAACTCTTTACAAAGACCTGAGGGGCACTCTACTGAGGTGAAAGGTCACCGCTAGGGAGGAGAAGGAGGAGGAAGAAGTCACAGCAACACCGAATGGATTACAGTGCACACACACACGACAACACACGAACAGGGGAAGACAGTGTAACAGTGTAGCAACAAGAGCTGACATACAAACGCATGACACGACACAACCTGAGGAAGGAGATAACACAACAACAGCTCGTCAGACAAGCGCACCTCAAAAACACACATCAGAAAATACAACATCCCCAAACACACACACACACACACACACACACACACAGAAATTAAAATAAACACATTTTCATTTCATCAAATGTGTGGGTGTGTGGAAATAATACAACATCTCCCAAACACACAAACACAAATTAAGCAGGAATCACACAAATAGCCTTCTGTCACACAAGAATTAGGACATTCAACACATTTTCATTTCATCATATGTGTGGGTGTGTGAATGTGAGTGTGTGTTGAACTACTGGCCTGAGGGTTAAAAGTGCAGCGTTAACTTGTGTACAATCCTTAATGTCTGGTGCTCAGTCAAGAGAAAAGAGCGTGAAAGATGTATAAATAGGAGGGAGGGAAAAAGAAAAGAAATTGAGGAAATAATCAGAGGCAAACACAATTAGAATGACAAAAGTTTACTTTTGAGGGGAAAATGAGAGAAAGAGAGCGAGAAAGATAGAGATGAGGGAGCTAGTGCTATAATGACATCTCTCATATTCTGTGACACTTAGACTTTGAGATATATGTAGATATATAGCGGAGGTTTCAAAGCTAGTCTAAGCAAACACTTACTCACATTTGAGCCAGAGAGAAAAATGAGATACTGATTCTAGTCTGCTGTGAATCAGGGACAGAAATTGAGGCTCGGGGCAAAAATTCCACCAAAAGTTACAGAAATGCCCCATTGTGAATTACTCCATTTTCTAAAATGTAATATGTTTCATAATATTGTACTCAGTGTTGGGAAGGTTACTTTGGAAATGTAATAGGTTACAGATGACCAGGGCCGGATTTAGTGAATTGGGGGCCCCAGGCAAATATTTGAGGTTTGAATCTTGAGGTTCCTTTTTCGTCGTGATGCTTGCTGCTGCACAATGGTGCCCCATAGTTGAGTCCAATATTTCTACATTGTTCATGTACATGTTATAATGGGATTCTTTCATTTACATTTGACAGACCTAACAGACCACTCAGATCATCAGGATCGAGTCAGTTAGAAATACCAAGGGTTCACACAAAACAAGGGGAGTCTGCTTTTAGCTATTATGCCTCCCGCAGCTGGAACCAGCTTCCAGAAGAGATCAGATGTGCTAAAACATTAGCCACATTTAAATCCAGACTCAAAACTCATCTGTTTAGCTGTGCATTTGTTGAATAAGCACTGCGCTACGTCCGAACTGATTGCACTATGTATAATCATTTTCATTTCTTAAATGTTTTAAATTCTTTTTAAATCAATTTTTAAATCACTTTGTTTTTATTGTTGTGATTATTATTTTTAATTTCTTGTTATTATTATTATTTTTAATGACTATTTCACTTCCTTTTATGTAAAGCACTTTGAATTACCACTGTGTATGAAATGTGCTATATAAATAAACTTGTCTTGCCTTGCCTTACATTTACATTTATTCATTTAGCAGACACTTTTATTCTTTCATGTTGTAGACCACGACATAACAATTGATTTACCGTTGAGATACAAGTTTTAACAAAAAAGTAAATAAATTATAAAATGATAAACCTCACAATTGAACCTTTAAACCTTTTTTTTTAAGAAAAGGGATGAGTCAGATGTATAAATTATATTATTTAAAACGGATTTATGTGGGTGGATTTTTGAACAAAAACTGCAGACTGGATTATTGAAAATGCACATTCATTCTCTGCCAGTAGGAGGTGCTTTTGGAACATCAGAAATATAGCGGTTTCCCTGGTAACAGCTGTAAACAAAGCAGCTCTCAGCTCATCAATTGGGCGAATTCCAAATAGCTTTTTTGCGCCCCTGAAGGGTACTTCGGGAAGGGGACGCCATTTGTAGGGACGTTCCAAATGAAAGTGAGCAAGTGACTCCCTTCACGAAGGGCCCTTCCAGAAGTCCGTTAGTGAAGGGACATGCGATGGTCACTTCACGGAAGTGATTTCCGTTTGTGATCATGTGATCTTCACTTAAGAGATCTTGCGATGCATTTTAAAGCAAAGTTGGGGTTTATCTTGACTTTACATACAAACGTAAGTAGAATAAGCTAATTAAATTTTTCTTTATTGTTATGTAATACAAAATATTTTCGTCAGTGATAAAAATATGATTTAAGACTGTATTGTTAGCAAGTTTAAGCGAGTTTAGTTCGAAAAGTTTAATAGTAAATAAGACACAATTAAACAGTATTTGAATAAAATAATAACAATAAGAAGAAAAATTTATTTGCAACAACTGTTGGAGCGCTGAATGCTGCACACACGCACAGTGTTGTCAAGGTAAGATTTTGTCCGTCATTCCCTTCGCCAAGGGAGTTACAAATGCTTATACGAGACAGTGATGCCCTACACCCTTCAAAGAACACATTTCAAGGGCTCTGCTCTTCGAAGAGAGTAGGGCATAGGGGTGCTCACTTCTGTTTGGAATTCGCCCCATTGATATTTTATATTATTGAAGACAATCGGTTCCCTTCAGAGGTTAATTCTTATAAAAAACTTGAATTAGTGAGAATGAGAAAAGTGTGAAAAAATATAGCCTATATTGACGAGGAAAGTCCACTGATGAGTTACCAGCGTAAGCCTACATTTAATTTTAGTCATTTTAACTTAGGGCTGTCAATAGATTAAAATATTTCATCGCAATTAAATCGCATGATTGTCATGAGTTAACTCGCGAATAATTGCAACTTAATCGCACATTTTTATCTGTTCTAAATGTACCTTAAATTAATACTTTTCAAGTTTTTAATACTTTAATCAACATGAGCATGGACAAATATGGATGCTTTATGCAATATATAGTTAACATAGAACATGAAGAGTAGACATGTTTCATAGGTCATAGATGTTTTTCAAAGAACTTGTTCATGTCTATTTGACACATGAAAAAAAAGAAAGAACAGAAATACCAGGTTCCTATTACTTCTCTTCCTTTGCACTGAGCAATTTACTTACACAAACCATGTTTACATGTTTAAATGTTTACATTTTTGGGGACATCTCACTTGCAAAATGTGCATTTATTATTTATTATCACATTTGTTTGCTTCTCTGTGCCACATACTGTATTTTGTATTATATTGTATTTTGCAGCTAAATTCTCAGTAAAACTGTTTTCATTAGTATATTTTTCTGTTTCTGTTGTCAGACAATGGGATGAATATGAAATTTAGACTATGTTAAGATTACATAACCAGCTCTCCCTTCCAAGATGTTAATCTGCACAAAAATCCTGATTTATAATCATGCCGTCGTCTGATAAAATCAAATAGGCCACACATAAGATAAAGACAATAGCTGTGCTGTGATTTCGGCTATACTTGCATGTAAAATTAGAGAAGCAACATATCTGTATTTTAACTGAAAGTGCAGCTCCTTTCAGCCACTCGCCAAACAGAGCTGACGCAGAGAGAGAGGTGTGTGAGTGCTAGGAAAGAGAGACCTCACGCTCGTGCGGCAGTCAGCTTCAGATGCATAATATTTTCATTTGCTACAAGCAGGATACACAAGAAGCACGTTCAACTCAGACACGCAGACGGTTGTCGCGGTAATAAACACCGTAAACAGCAACCGTTCACGTGTCTGCGCTTAATGCGCATCTCATATATGAAAAGCATTTTAGGGGGCCCTTGGCTTTTGCCTACCTTTGCCTAATGGGTAAGTCCGCCCCTGCAGATGACAAATTAAGCTATTTAAAATATAATACGTAGTATTATTATTTCAATTACTTTATTAATGTAGCTGATTACATTTGATTACTTATTGATGAATTTTCTACATTTCTAATGAATGTTTTCACCTGTTAATCATTTTCAAACATTTAAAGCAGACAGGGTTAACCTTACAGTAGTACTCAACACTGATTATTGTCAGACTTTCAAAAGACTTTCCGTTCTCACTTGAATTAAGATTATAGTCATTTAATTTTAACGCACAGCCACCACAACATCGGACTTTAGCACCTCTTTTTACCTCTTTTTACATCAATAGGAAATAAGAGTTTTTAAATAAGCATGTGTCCTGTTCTGTGTCCTAAACTCCTGAAACATTGGTGTCTCATATTTTAGAGCAGTTGATGCAATTTGGGAAAGAAATGAATTAAATCTGCATGTGTGTGAAAATATTCAGATGTAACCCCCTTTGTAATCGGTAACATTTTCATAAGTAAATGTAATTTAAATACACTTTTTTTGTTTGTTACTAAATTATGTAATTACATGTAACTCCCCAACACTGATTATAGTAATTAGTAAAATAATAAAATACCTAACTACATAATACTACTATTGTTAGAACTTGAAACTTTTGAACTGCTGGTTCATCTGGTCAGAGGAGAACTGCCCCCCCGATTAAGCCTGGTTTCTCCCAAGGTTTTTTTCTCCATTCTGTCACAGAGGAAGTTTTGGTTCCTTGCCGCCGTCGCCTCTGGCTTGCTCAGTTGGGGACACTTAATTTCTAGCGATTATCGGCGATTTGATTGCACAGATACTATTTAAACTAAACTGAGCTAGACAATGACATCTCTGAATTCAATAATGAAACGCCTTTAACTGAAAATTGAGTGTTTAATCTTATCATTATACATTACTGACACTCTATCATCCAATTTGACACTGTTAAGTGCTTTGACACAATCTGTATTGGTAAAAGCGCTATATAAATAAAGGTGACTTGACTTGACTTGACTTGACTTGACTGATTGTGTTCTATGTACATCTTGGGTTTAGTATTAAAATACATGTATCAATTATTTAAAGGGTATTCTAGAATTTATTGGGTTAAGATGTCTTATGGACTACTCATTCCTTAATTTATTTTAGAATTGATATAATTTAGAATGATAGAACTTGATGCTGCATGTTTTATTAGGTTAGAAATATTATTAAAGGCTAGAATAAATCAATTCAGGGCAAATTGAAAAAAAGACATTGCCTATTAATACAAAAGTGACACTGTCATGACTGTGAATTTAGCCTATGCAGATATTAAATACTTAAGTTATATCAGTGTGTAAACTGTCGAACACAGAGACAGAACATATAGAAAACATTATCCCCCTCTGACTCAAAGGCATATTGTTCCTGTTTATAAGACACAGCCTACTGAAAGTTTACTTAAGTCATGTGTTTTCTTAGAGACATCAACTTCTATAAAAGCTCAGTTTAGTATTGTGTACTTTAATCCTGAGCGTGGCTTAGTTATGTTTGCGTTTCATATGGTTCCTCTAATGCATGAACGTGCTTAATATATTCTTTTGTGCAACTTCTTTATATCCTGTTGAAATATGTGCATATAAGATATTTCCCTGTGAAATAGCACTGTGCTGTGTGGAATTAATTAAATATTGAGCTCAATTGATTCAACTAATTTCTACGCTGCATCACTGGTTGCTTTTTTGAGCGTTACCTCTGATTCATTATGGTTTGATCCAAGAGGAGGCAGAATTGGCATTGAGGTCCTGCTGTAGCAGTGGCCCTTCCGGCTTGAACCACTCCTCTGCTGGGGGGGAGACTGGGTTGGCGCCTGCAGCTTCTAGTGTTTTTGTGGGTGGGGGGGTTGTAGGATTTGGTTGTGTAGAGGGGTGTATTTGGAATACGTGGAGGATGGTGGAAAGGTGCAGGAGTAGGAAGGTATAGTATACAAATAAAGGCAGTAGATGTCAATCATGCCATTGCAAAAAAAGAACAGATTCAAGAGGATGTGACGTGAGGTGTGGAAGACAAGGAGAAAAAGGGCAAGATGAGGGGATGGATGGAGGGAAAGAGACATGGGCAGAGACAAGCCAGGGTAGGAGGCCAGGAAGAGAAAGAGAATGAAGTAAAAATCAATGAATGAGAGCAAGATAGAGCAAAGGCAAGCCTGACAGATAGACAGATAGATAAGACACACAGAGAGAGAGAGAGAGAGAGAGAGAGAGAGAGAGAGAGGGGGACAACTAGACAGACAGACAGGTACCTGGTTTTGTGTTATTCATAATTGAGTCAAGAATTTCAATTCAATTCCTGAAACTGAATTTAGGTAGAAAACAGGAATCAGAATTGCAGTTTGCATTTAAATGTAAGAGTTAAATAATTAATATATTTTAAAAGCCTTGAAATTTTATAAAAATATGTAAAAAATTAAGCAAGATGGAAGAACAGAATGCATTATCTGTATTAAACTCATCTTCCTGTCATTCCAATTTGAATTCCAGTTTAACTTCCTCTGGGATGTGGCCAATTAAATTCAACTCTTAAATTGAAAGAGAGCCAATTCTTTAATTCATGATAGACTGATATATCGACAGATAGACAGACAGACAGAAAGAACGATAGACAGACAGACAGAAAGAAAGCATTTGAAGAGCTTGTTGGCCAGACGCAGTGAATTTGTTTGATATATCTGTTAATGATTTAACTTGCGCTAGGATTATTTTAACTGAAAAGTCCTGATTTTATCAAAGATTAAACACATTTAACAAAGATATGAATTGAATTATTACTGCGTGTGTGGTAAGAGCTTTGCTAATGATGAGCGGCCTTCAGAATGATTGATGTGGTGAATTATGAGGAGAAATGCAAGAGGAAAAGGCGGGGAGCTATACTGTTAGTATGGATGCAGAAGAGTCTGCTTTAATGCGTATACCTCTGATGTACTTTGTCACATGTTGCATGTATATTTGTGTATTATATATATATATATATATATATATATATATATATATATATATATATATATATATATATATATATATATTGCTACAGTGTATGTGGTCTTTTATCCTAATATGCAATAATAAGCATTTGAACATACAACTTACCTTTCCTGGGCCTGTTCTGTGTGATGTACACTGAAAGTATGAGTATAATAACGTGTTTGTTTGTGGGTGCTGCATACCTTTCCTGACATTGCTGTCTGTGGTGCGGAACTCTCCGGTACTGAGAAGGAAGCAGGCCCTATCGTGGGGGTAACGCTCACGCCCCGTGCATGTCCCCAGCCCACCGGTGGCAGGACTCCTGTCATCTGGCCCCAGCACCTGATCTATGGTGGGACAGTCCTCATTAGCCAGAGCTGCGTTTGCAGCATCTCCATTCTGTTTGGAGTCTGGAAGGAAGAAAGAAAGAAATAAAGAAAGAAAGAAAGAAAATTACTATTTGCGGTACTGTGTGCATGTGATATTAGAGACAGTCATAGTAACATGAAAAGCCAGGAAAGAGAGAAGAAAAAAATTCAGGGATGAAAAGGGATGAATAAAAAGGAGCAAAAATAGATGCACTACAAAAAGAGCAGCATCACTTGATTAAAATGGTGCAGGGGAACTCAGAACATCACATACACAAACACACACAACATACACAACATGAATGAGTGTGTCTGAAAGAGGGAGATATGTGCATGTGCACACACACTCAAACAAAGAAGCTGCAGGGGCACTTGTTCTTATAGCTTCCGACACAGCTGTCAAATCTAATCTGACGTGAGTTACCGCTCAACAATTTACAGAAATAAGCCAGGGGCAAAGCCTGCTAAAGACATGGAGAGAGATGGAAAGAAAAAGGAGGATGGGGAGGCGAGGGAGAAGATGACAGAGACCCGTTATGCAGTTGGACCTCATTGGAAGAAATTAAAAATATTTATCAGTGAAAATGCACATGTCTGTGAAATCTGGGAAGATGAACAAGTTCACAGTTGAATGGTGACAAAGGGTGATGAATGGATGACACAAAAGTCTATAGCAAAGGTCATGACACAAGGTTCACTACACCAGATATAACTCACTTTCCTGACAGCCATTAAAGGACAACCATTGAAGAGATTATAAAAATAGTTATAATACAATAAAATAAAAACCATTTATTCACCCTAGTTTCTTTAAAAATCCACATGGATTTATTTTTATCCGTGGAACACTAAAGGAGAAATCTTGAGCAATGTTCAAGCTGCTCTTTTCATACAACAGAAGTAAATGGAAACCATGGCTGGATTTTGAGTAAATAATGAGTACATTTCTGCCTGTGCCTCACATAAAGCTATTGTATTGACCCCATTCAATTTGACTGTATGAAATTGAGCAGCTCAGACAAAACATCTCCTTGTGTTTTCCACTGACAAAATGTAATCATACGGGTTCAGAATTTTGGGTGAACCTTTTAGAAACCTTCAGCATAAAATCAGTTACAGAATCAGAGCACCTCTCACGCAGGCCAAAAACCCCCACCACACTCACACATGGGGACGCGTGACAAACAAATGACTTTGTTATGTGTTTCACACTTTTAGTTTTACACTACTTAATAAAACTTCATTAACAGTACACATGATGGATATGATGCCAGTACTGTAGGTGTCAAGGGCATGTGGGAATGGTTTGAAGCTACAGGAGGGCACATGTGCTAAAGCGTTTCCTCACAGCAAGCGTCTCAGGATGCTCATGCTCCCTTTCATTTCCTAGGGAACTTCCAGCTGTGAGAACTCCATGGAAGAGCAAAACAAAGAGGAGGAGCCGAGAACTACAGCTGTCATCCACTTAAGAGGCTGCTTGTTCCAAAAATGTTACTTTCTAAGATAAACAATCTAAAGTCATCCCATTTATAAGGATGCACTGTCATCTGCCATAATCTGTATATTTGGTGTTGAAATCCTCTAAATATCAGCAGATATGTGGCAGTAAGCAGAGTGCTGTTGATTTGAAACCTTTTGCTTATATTATAGATCAAATATAGCATATGCTAATCTGAGAGGCCGTGACTAATCTGGCTCATGTTATTCTTAGTATGGGGTGTGTATATCTGTGTTGTGCTCAGTAATGACAGACGGAGCTCTCTCGGCTGCATGAACTCACTGGCTGACACCTTCACATGCAAAAACGGTGAAAAAAGATGTTCTTAAACAGCATTTTAATCTTGTTTTACTGTAAAACATCCTTACATCAAGAAAAACTTTGAGCAGCAAAATTTGTTTACTGGATCTATAAAAATATACTGATTAGGAAAATGTGTTTCTGCAGTGGGTGTGCAAATAAACTGCACACACAAATAGTACTGTAAGCTCCATGTCAATCATCTACCAAAAGCTGTTTGCTAGTTTCAGGATCATTTTCCCTTCTCTTCTGATTGGGTGGGATGTTTTCTGGTAGTCTAAGATACTGATTGGAACGCATGAAGCGTAATCCTGCTATAATTTTAATAACCTTCCTGTTCTCTGTCAAACTCGGCCGTGACAGCGTAGTTTTGCATATTACTACTCTCAAATATTTGTGTGTGTATGTGTGTAGACATTACACAATATTATATAAAAGACCCAGTTTAGGCAATGACAGTTCATTATAAAGAGCCGTAAGTGATGATCACAGGCATTTGAACTTTCTTGATGGGTGAGATGGAGTTAGTTGACATCACACACAAAAATACACTCACTTGAAGTGTTGTGCGTCTATAGCATTTTTTGTTAATAATATCCTTAAAGGATTAGTTGACTTCCAGAATAAACATTTCCTGATAATTTACTCACCCTCCTGTCATCCAAGATGTTCATGTCTTCATTTCTTCAGTTGAAAACAAATGAAGGTTTATGGGGAAAAAATTCCAGGATTTTTCTCCACATAGTGGGCTTCAATGGGAGCCAATGGGTTGAAGGTCCAAATTGCAGTTTCAATGCAGCTTCAAAGGGCCCTACACGATCCCAGCCGAGGAATAAGGGTCTAATCTAGCGAAACGAATGAACGCCATTTTCTAAAATAAATATAAATTTATATACTTTAATCACAAATGCTCATGTTGTACTAACTCTGCCTCCACAACACGCATTATGTAATCACGGTCATACTGAACTCCATCTGTTTTTCTCCACCAACTTCAAAATCACCCGAACATCATCGTTTTACCCTTTTTTTGTATAGGGCGTTTGATTTAGTCTTTGCACATTCACTTTGTAAACACTGGGTTGGCACTTCCGCCTGCGTCACACGTGAGTGACCTTTCCAACGTGATTACATAACACCTGAGGTTGAGCTAGAAGTAATTGAGCATTTGTGGCTAAAAAGTATATAAATTTGTCTTTTTTTTTTTTTAGAAAATGAGCGATTGTTTCACTACATTAGACCTTAGTCCTCAGCATGGATCATGTAGAGCCCTTAGAAGCTGCATTGAAACTCCAATAGACCTATCGGTAAGCCCCTCCCCTCGAATACAGATGAGCCAATGGCAGTCGAGTATCAGCTGCACGGGGAGCGGAACTCGGACATCTTTAGGTTTCAGGGCCATAGAGAAACATTGGAAGATCCGAAGCTCGCATCGGTTTTATGGGGTTTATGCTTCAAAAATGGAAAAACGATGTGCCTGGGGTCCTCGTAACACTGATTCCAGGTGTCCTGAGAGGATGGGCGATATAATTTATTTTATTACATTTCCTGAATTCAAACAAAACAGAGCAAAATGTCGCTAAGTATTCACCCCAATACAAATGAAGACAAAAACGTTCATTTTCTGGTTGTCATACACTCATTAAGTTACAATTTTCATCTGCTCAAGCAGAACGTTTATGTTACCTTGTGCTTTAGCAAGGTATCTCTGGCTAAAACTAGCTAACGTTAAAGTTATTGAATCCATGCTAACATACAAACCTAAATAGCGGACTGTTCTCGCGTCTTGTACAGTGTAGGTCAAAAACACATAAACGAAGGTCTACATTTCAGTGCCTCTCCATATTAAACTGGTTAAATGTACATTAATTTAATCATACCCTGCGATATATGAAAGTGTTGATCTGCGATCGTGATGACCGACCGTAATGAGACTTCTCCCGCTTGCATTGTGATCTGTAAACTCTCGCTTCGAGTTACCCACCGTATTTATTTTTAAATATTTTATAAAACCCATTTGGTGGCCCTTCCGTGTACAAAATTGTGCAAAAACATTGTGGGACAAGGTTTTCACACTGCAGCTGTCATTGAAAGACAGTGAGCAACTCCGTTTGTTTGTCTGAGGTAGAAACAGTAACTAAGGGGGGCGGGGCTTACCGATAGGTCAATTTGTACCTTCAGCCTGCTGTTCTCTGTTGAAGTCCACTATATGGAGAAAAATCCTGGAATGCTTTCCTCAAAAACCTCAATTTCTTTTTGACTGAAGAAAAAAAGACAGGAACATCTTGGATGACACTGGGGTGAGTAAATTATCAGGAAATGTTTACTCTGGAAGTCAACTAATCCTTTAAAGTGCGGTCACATTTGTGAAATTTAAGCGAAATTTTGCAGCCAAAAAAAGTCGAATTATCGCTTTTCACTAGCATAGCAATGTAGAAAGTACACCCCCGCAGTAGTCACTTTTAATCTGTGTGATAAATTCAAGTGACCAACTGTGCAGGAAATTTTTTCGCCATCATGCCAAACTCCCAATCATGAGGTCACGATTTCACCCGCTAAATTTCACAGAGCAACTGTAAATGTGAACGCACCTTTATTGTTGGAAATGTAACCGGTAACACTTTAGAATAGGGAACACTTATTCACTATTAACTACGACTTTTCCCTCAATAAATTCCTAATTTTCTGCTTATTAACAGTTAGTAAAGTAGTTGTTTAGGTAGTTTAGGTATTAGGTAGGATTAGGGATGTAGAATAAGGTCATGTAGAATAAGGCATTAATATGTGCTTAATTACTACTAATAAATGGCTAATATTCTAGTAATATGCATGCTAATAAGCAACTAGTTAAGAGACCCTAAAATAAAGTGTTACCCATGTAACCTAGTAGTGCAAAGAAATGTCACACACACAAACATGTAAACACATGGGTTCACTCACACACACACACCTGCTCTGTTAATCTCTATGATTTCCTCCTGTGCAAGAGGACAGTCTCCTGCCATGCTTCCAGAGACCACCATACTGCCCAGCACATTACCCATGATCCTGTGCGGCGAGGCAGTGGCCATAGCCAGGGCATCTGGCTTGCAGTAGTTGGGCGATCCAGGCTGCGGAGCCCGCGGGATGTGCTTGTTCTTCTTCTTGGGCAGCTTCTGCTTGGCCATGGCCAGAGAGTAGTACATGCCGAAGTTGTTTACAATGACGGGCACAGGCATGGCGATGGTCAGCACGCCCGCCAGGGCGCACAGGGCACCCACTAACATACCAGACCATGTCTCTGGATACATGTCTCCATAGCCCAGTGTGGTCATGGTGACCACTGCCCACCAGAAGCCGATGGGGATGTTTTTGAAGGTGGTGTGGGCGCTTGCCGTGGGGTCTTCCGGGTCGGCGCCGATGCGCTCGGCGTAGTAGATCATGGTGGCGAAGATGAGCACACCCAGAGCGAGGAAGATGATGAGGAGCAAGAATTCATTGGTGCTGGCACGGAGCGTGTGACCCAGCACTCTCAGCCCCACGAAATGGCGCGTGAGCTTGAAGATTCGCAGGATTCGGACGAATCGCACCACGCGCAAAAAGCCCAGCACATCTTTCGCCGCTTTAGAGGAGAGGCCGCTCAGCGCCACCTCCAGGTAAAAGGGCAGGATGGCTACAAAGTCGATGATGTTCAGCGAACTCTTGAAGAACTCAGCCTTGTCCGGGCAGAAGATGACACGGGCGAACACCTCGATGGTGAACCAGATGACGCATACGCCCTCCACGTAGGTCAGCCACCTGTCAGTCACTACCTCAAACACAACCTCCTCCCGCGTGACGTTCCCCACCGTCACGTTCTCTGTCTTATTGTAGATGGTGTTGAAGGCTTCGTGTGTCTCCAAGCAAAATGTTGAGATGGAGATGAGGATGAACAGGAGCGAGCCGAACGCCACATACTGGAAACAGAGAGAGGAAGACAGAGAGAGACAGAAAGACACAAAGAGAGATGAGAAGATGAGCACATTAATATTATACAGTGAAATCAGTGAGATCACTTTTGGAATAAAGAACTAGTACATTGCTTAAAGCTGAAGTGTGTCATTTCTGTGGCAGAACTGCAAAAATAACGGCAGTCTGATCTAAAACATCATCAACATCATGACTTTTTTCTCCTCTGCAAACTGCTGTTCTACTGTAGATAAGGAGTCTTTAACAGGGGCTCTGCCAAATATTGTTTGATACCAAACTAAAGTTGTGTCCCAAATGACATAATATGTACTATGTATTTTTTGAAGGTTATTTTCTCGTCCAGTGTCTGATAACCGTTCTGCTAAGGAAAGCTGCGACAGTGAAGCACATGAAACCATTCCACACTTGGGGTTTTTTTTTCAGTTAAATATATGTACCGTCCAGGTATTTGAAGTGCTCTTTTTCTTGTCGAGTTTTCAGTGTGAACGCACTATACTCACTATTATTAAATGGCATAGAATAGTGCATAAGTACGTACATTGGGACCTTACTTTTTATGTTCCAAGCTAAAGCTAACCTTGAGAAGCTGAAATTCGAGTAAACATTTCATTCTTCCTGTCACATTAACATATACTATGTAAAATTTAAATGTAACAATAATAGTTATTTTAACGGCTTTACAATTTAAGTACCATAGTCTATGTGAATGTATCGATATAATACAACATGTGTTATTATAATATAGACCAGGCTTAAACTGCAATGCTCAATTTCAACAATATGTAACAGAGAGTCCATGCTTGGTCTCACAATACAACAAAAGGTCTTTGGCCTGAAAAAGATTGAAAAACCCTTTTCTATATAGATTTTCTAAATCAAATGGCATGCCAGCCTTCCCATTCTGTGCTTAAAGCAATAAGCTGTTGGCATCAGGTACACAAGCGCATGGAAAGACCCTTGAAAATAAAATAGTCTACAGAATAAGCACTTTAACATCCAGAGGCTGCTGTGATGCAGTTTGGACCACTGCAGAGGTCCTTCACAATAAGAAGGAGGTGTACTACAGATAGAGGGCGCCAGATACTACAACAAAACAGCAAAAGTGCTCTGAGAATAGTGTGAATGGTGTGAATGCAGCAGTCTCATTGACACGCTGCACCGAGGAAACACCACAGGGGAAGAAGATGGGGAAAAGCAGACTTTGTGAGTAAGACGAGGAGAATGGATGATGGAGGCAGAAAAAATGAGAAGAGATGGTACGTATACAAAGACCTGTAATGGAAGGGGATAAAAGGAGAGAAAAAAAAGAAATGTATATTTAGAAACAGGAAAAAAAAAAAAAAAATCTGAGAGCATAAGGAAATGGAAGGGGGAGAAAAGAGGAAGGGAGGGGCCAGTGAATTATAGCAGTGTGCGCTGTGCGTGGTCACCATTCTGAAAACAGAGATGTCATGTTGGCTCTCCTGCAGATAGATGTGCATTGATTGGCTAGTGCACGTCTCTTGTTAAAGCCCACAACCTCTTCTCCTATCACCTGCAATCAATATAATCTGTTTATCTCAGTCCACCTCAGTGCCAGCATCCATACTATAATTTTTTTTTACGTAGCCCGACATCACAGCCATTTATTTGGAAGTGTAGGTGTGTGTGTGTGTGTGTGTGTGTGTGTGTGTGTGTGTGTGTGTGTGTGTGTGTGTGTGTAATACTGCTGCTGCTGCTGCCATTCCCCCTCTGCAGTGCTCACATTATTCTCCCCACTCCCCGCTCCTCATTTCTCCCCCTCCTCTCTGTCAGTCCACACTTGCCCCTCCTCCCTTTACTGGGGTAAACCATTCCTTTTGCAGAGGACTATCTGTCCACCTCCTTTTCTGGCTCCTCTGCACTGACAGTTCACCTACCCTGTTATCATTTTTTTCTGTGGCTTTTCTGCAAGTTGCCCAGATGTCCCACACATTTCATAATGACATGCCAGACATTTACACAACAAAAATCGTTTTCATGATCAGTATTTTCTAAATGCATTTACATGAGAAGCGAAAAGTTTAACTTACTCCACCTTTTTTGAGTAAATATCACTACATTTTGTGAGATTTCTGCTTAAAATAAGAAAAAAAAAACCTTGCTAACAGGGTTAGAAAGAATTTAAAAAAATCTATTCTCTGAAAAAAAGACTATCTTCATTAATATTTTATTTGTTAAAGTTTCAATGAAACAGACGTATAGACAGATTTTTTCCCCCTCCGTATTGTGACGAACATCTGAGTGAAATCAATAATGGGAAAAGAAAAAAAAAATTAGGGAGGGGACTTGGTTTCATCAGTTGTTGATTGGATTTTAAGTTGTGGCTGTTGTGCTCAAATGAATTAAATATTATATTTTTATATTAAACATTATGAAGTGAAAAAAGAAAAATACATAGGTGATTTGTTCTATAATATGATATAATATAAGATAATATAATATGCATTTACAAAAGAAATGAATGAAACAGGTGAATTTTTATTTCATGTCGACTTTATAAATTTATCTTATTGGTAAATTTATCTTGTTTTAAAGATAAGCATATATATATATTATATATATATATACACATACTATACAAATATACTAATTGTGAAAGATTTTTTCAGTCTAGATGCACAGACAAACCACTTTCAGTACCCATAAAAGACAATAACACATGAAGAAAACAGACACAGACACAAACACACTTACTTAACCATTTGAATTAAGACACCTAAAAAAAACAGTTTTAAGGACATCTCTCAAATAGCTGCAGTCAGGTCAATCCTCCCATGACGAACGAGGAGCAGTCAAATGAAGGACTGAGGCATCCTGGGAGAATTAACTAATTCCCCAACCCGATTAGCATGAACTAATTTAACGAACCCATCTTGTCGTGCCCTCAAAATCCTGATGAGGGACCCGTTTGTGTGTCAAGCAGACACACTACCACGCACGCTGTCACCAGTACTCCACACGTTCTGCTCCAGATACAATCTCTCAACCCACTGATCACAACTGGGATGTATTGATGGTAAAAATAAGATATCATTCTAATTTGACAAGAAATCAGTTTTCTGTAATATTCTGGAGAGGAAAGTAGGAAAATGTTGGAGCAGAGCAAAGTACATCATACCACGTACAAGATCATCAATTAATGAATTGAACTCTTTTTTATTATATATTATTATATATATTTATTATGCACACACACACACACACACGTATATATATATAGCGTTTGTGTCAGAAATTGTTGGCATTCAAAAAGAGTTATATTGATTCATTTATCTTCATTTTGTCTACTGAATACAGTATCTGACCGTTTTCAAGCCAACTGATAGTCACTCATTTGCATAAAGTTAAAATACTCTCAACTTTGGCAGACACTCAACACACTCACATCACCAAAGTTCACTGTCGCTCAAGTGACTAAAACTGGCCAACTCTTTGTAAATGATTATTTTTCAGATCGGTTTCACACTGCAGAGCACTGTATGAGTGAACGGCCCTTTATTTTTGAAGGACACAAAACCTCAGCGCTTATGCAAGAACAAAATTGAGTTTTTCTTGTATCACTGCAGTCTGGCTCCACAGTTGTGGAACGAAGTCTAAGAGCATCACTGTTTAAAGATTTAGAGGATGAATAAGGACTCTAGCAGGAGAGACTCTCCTGGAATGAAGTAACTCTTCACCATAATGCCTTAATGCCACTCCTGGGAGTGTGGACACGCTCCTAATGGCTGTTTGCTGCCCACAGTTCTGCTCTTGTTCCTGTATTCCATTACAAGATACTCTGATGCTACGGACATGTTTGTACCCATCATGACCAGCATTTTCTGTAAGAAAGGTTGCGTGAAATATGACCTCTTGAGACGGTGCCTGCTGATTCCGTGCTGTCAAACTATCTAAAAACATGCTGAAACATACCAGACAAAAAATAAAGATAGGTGTGTGTGCATGCATCTAAATGTCCTAAAACCAGCCTCCCGTGTATAAAACAGAATATCAGAACCATAGGAGAATGAGTATGGATTTCACACACTGGAATGAGTGTACAGTATAACCATAACCTGAGTGCATTCTTTCATATAATTCTCACACACCAAAAAGAAAAAAGAAAAATAAATGGTAACACTTTACAATAAGGTTCATTAGTAAACATGTCTACAGCATTTATTAATCTTAGTTACTGTTAATTTCAGCATTTACTAATGCATTATTAAAATAACAAGCTGTGTTTCATAATATTAGTCATTGCACTGTGAACTAACATGAATAAACAACGATCAACTGTATTGTCATTAACTGACATTAACAAAGATTAATAAATAGTGTAATAAATTCATTGTTCATTGCTTGTTCATGTTAGTTAATACATTAACTTATGTTAACAAATGACACCTTATTGTAAAAAAATATATATATTGCATACAGAAAGCTATTAGCAGCTTTTACTGTATTTTTGTACATATATTATGTAATTATTATTCATTGTGAGATTATTTTCAGGATAATTAAGCATATTTCACCCTTAAATTCTCATTACTACAATGCATCTGATACTGTCTTTCTTAATATTTTTTAAAGATTATTACTTCAATATGTTTTTCCTTTTTTCTACATAATACTTCTTTTAAGGCAGAAAAATGCTACCATATGTATAAATACTTTAAAATGACTAAATTAATATTTTTCCGTTAATGTTTACATTACAATGAGACTGTCATAAATAAAACATACAGCATAAGATCATCAACTGTATGATTCCCAATCATTTCAAGAGCTAATTGCACATTTATAAAAGTAATCTTTTCTTTTTTGTGACCAAGTGAAAGCCCACACTCCATTTAGGATTAGCACAATCATCATCTTTCCCCCGAAAATTGCAGAAACTGTTCCAGAAAGCTCAGGAGATCCTTCACCATTACTTGGCTTGAGAACGGTCGAGTAAGTAAGTAAAGCGAGCTATTCCAAGAGGAGCATTTAAGTGTTGCTTTTCCCAGAGACACTGTGTCAGCTCTATGGGACACGCCTGCTAGATTTCTGGAGGAATTGCCTGCAGAGCAAATGCTAAAAAACATACTCTAGCAAATCAGAAGGCCTGATGAGATCAAAAAGCAATGCATCATGTCTTACAAAACAACAATATTTTGTTGTATCGTGCAGAACACTGTACAGAACACAGAACTGCACATTCTTTGAAGCACGAAAGGTCAAGGCTTTGGTCTCAGATCCCTCTGAACACTGTTCTCACACCAACGGTGTGTGCGTGTGCTGCATAGTGTCATTGAGACAGCTCGCACTGAGTCAGTGCATTAATTCCTTCCAAAATCCCCCCAGTTCAAAACCTACACTAGTTATGTTATATACATGTTGATTCTGACTGACCCTTAGTATGGTTATGTTCACGTGCAACTTAACACACACCGTTACATTTTCAGCATGTAAAACCAAATTTTCTGTAATCTGTGCTGTGTTAACTGAGGCGCAGTGGAAGTCGTCCGTCACGCTTCACAATACGAGTGTTTGAATGTAGCCGTAGTGTATAGAATCATACATTTCACAATGTAACTTTGTTTTTGTTTTTTTTGTTTTTCCCAAAGCTTTTGGACCACACTGTACATCAACCACAAACACTGGAGCACAGCACTCACATTTTGTCTCATAGCTTGCATGTTGCTGCACTAGTACTGCACCACAGATAAGAAAAGTAACCACTGAAATGAACAGAAATGGTCTTCTCCATAGTACGCAAAGCTAAAACCACAGCTGAATAATTTTTTCTATCATTAATAAATCATCTACAGTTGGTGTTTATGAATATACATAGGCTGTGGGCTAAAAATAGAGGTCTAGATTTGTCTGGAGTATTGGAAACAGAAGGCAGAGTCTCGAGTAAAAGGAGCAATCTGGCCGCAAGCGCACAAGTTTAAAGAGCAGATGACTGGAGAGGAGATGGGAAGTGGATACAATAGACGTGGCAGATGTCGTAGTTTAAAGAACCAGAACTCTATACCATCTTTCACATCCCTCCACCACTCGTTTTAATATGCATCTACAAAATGTTGTGATCTTCTCTGATCTCTCAGGAGAAAATCCCTCCTTTATATTCCAGCCATCTCTGTATCCTCATTCTCTTCACCCGCCGCCTTCATCTTTCTGTTTTTCCTCTGTCCACATCTTTCATTAGACATGGAGTGACCTAATTTTTATTAGCACTGTGCAGTACACCATAAATATTACAGACCACACTGTCTCACACACATCACAGTTTGCAGGACTCCCATTTTTTGATCATGCTGCCATACTCTCTGTTTTTTTGTATCTCTCTTCTCTGTCCATTTCTCTGTTCCTGTCTTCTCTCACCATGAATAATGAATACAGGTGCAAATATCAATATTAAACACTTAACATTAGTCAAATTCCTGACCTCTTTCTTTTTGTCTTGAAAGCACTTTTTTCCTTGAATTGTTTTGTATAGATTTTTTGCTTTACTCTTGTCCCAGAAGCAGATTTTCAATTTGAACAATGCGAATCTGTCATAAAAATATGAGAAATAGTGGAATCAGCAAACAATTTTTTTTTACACAAATTACTACTGTCCTTATTTTGTGGTGTTAACTCTACAGCCAACAAATTTGTATCCAATAGTTTTTTTTTTTTTTAAGTAAAGTGTAGCCTGTTTAATCACCCAAACAACACAGTCAGTGAAGCGTTGCTTGGTTTCCCTCAGACATGAATAAGGAATTGAGGTTCATCAGACCAGAGAATCTTTTTTTTTCATAGTCTGAGAGTTATTTGGGTGTATTTTTGTAAATTCCGATCAGGGTTTCATGTATCTTTACTGAGGAGAAGCTTGAGTTTAGTCACTTTACCATCAAGCCCAGATTGGTGGAGTTTCTCCCATCTCCATATAAGATCATGGAGCTCAACCAGAGTGACCATCAGTGTCTTGATCACCTCTCTAACCAAGACCCTTCTCCTTCGATTGCTTAGTTTGGCCAGGAGGCTAGATCTAGGAAGAGTCCTGATTGTTTCAAACTTCATCCATTAAGGATTATGGAGGCCAAATGCTCCTGTGAACCTTCAGCACAGCATAACTTTTTTTTGTAGTCTTCCCCAGATCTGTCTGAACACAATCCTGTCTCTCAGCTCTGCAGGCCTTTCCTTTGACCTCATGGCTTAGTCTTTGCTCTGACATACATTTCAGCTGTTAAACCTTATATAGACAGGTGCATGTGCCTTTCCAAATCATGTCCAATCAATTGAATTTGCCAGAGGTCAACTCCAGGCAGAGTATATAAACATCTCAAAGACGATCCAGTGAAACTGGAATGCTCCTGATCTAAATTTCAAGTGTCAAAGCAAAGGGTATGAAGACTTATGTAATGTCATTTTTTTTTTATGTGTTTCCTTTTTAATAAATTTGCAAATTTCCAGTTTTTACTTTGTCATTATGGTGAGTGGGGTGTAAATATATGTGGGAAATAAAGCACTTTAACATAAAACGTGAAAAAAAAATGAAGGGGTATGAAGACTTTCTATATAGGCACTGTATATGTTATTTATACATCATTTCTAATTTTGTTAAATTACGCAAAAAGGGTAAAAATATTGTTTCATTATCTGAATTTGGTGCTAGGTGTGAACTAAACCTTAAAAAGACAAAGCCGTCTATAATTTTATTCTAAAAATGTTTCAAATGTCCTTCCCACCACTGCCATTTCCACCTCAGAATGTACAGTATATAAACATATTATTAGTACTAAAAATACAGCTCACATTTATTTTCCACAAAGTCAAAGACACACCCAGCTGCATGTGTTTTCCCTCTAAAAATGTTATAGTACATGGCTGAAAAAACACAACAATTTAAATTGTAACACTGTAAGATTGTCTGAGAGGTGAAATAAGATGTCAAGAAAAATACAAAGAAAGGAGCAAACCGTGTTTGTCGGTCAAAGATTTAAGAGAATTAACAAAAAGTCGAATAGGGAAGTGCAAGCATAATGGAACAGTGCAGAGAAGTACAGTAGGATTAAGAGGAAAAGGAGCAGCATTTCCAACAGAAGATTACAATACACTATTAGCATCAATTAACTGGGATGTATAAAGCCCTACAGACAGGTCCATACTAATCAGAGCCCGGTGATGCATACGTGACCTAACTATGCCACAGAGAGAGTGATACTAAGACAGGAAAAGAGAAAGAGTGTGTGAGAGAAAGAAACTAGCAGAAGCAGGACAGGAAGAGAGGGAGTAAGCACACCAGAATTCATCAGGAATAGATCAGAACAGGGCTACATAAGAATGTTAATTCAGAAAGGAGAACAAGCAGAAAAAAAAAAAACCTGCCTTCATCATGTACACAATGGGAAAAATGAAAAGCTGAATTC
Source organism: Acrossocheilus fasciatus (assembly GCA_036784905.1). Taxonomy (NCBI): domain Eukaryota; kingdom Metazoa; phylum Chordata; class Actinopteri; order Cypriniformes; family Cyprinidae; genus Acrossocheilus; species Acrossocheilus fasciatus. The sequence goes on along the minus strand of CM071940.1, from coordinate 16,596,643 downwards.
AGATCCCAAATGTACAACACACTATTGAGTCAGCTCACCTGCTTTTTCTCTACTTTGTACAAATGAATGCTCTAGCAGCCATAAAAATAATGTCATTGTTAAATTTTCAGACAACATTGCTATTTTAGGTTTACTGCACATGGATGCATATACCATTGTGAAATTTTGAAGAAATAAGCAATTCTTTACAGTCCCAGCTAACAGGAAACATTCCTGTTAGCTACAAACAAATATTCTTCCATTAACTGTAAAGGGATAGTTCATCCAAAAATGAAAATTACCCCATGATTTACTCACCCTCAAGCCACCCTAGGTGTATGTGACTTTATTCTTTCAGACAAATACAATCGTCTGAAAGAAGCTTTATAAGCTTTATAATGGCAGTGAATGGGGGTCAGGATTTTGAAGCCCAATAAAGTGCATCCATCCATAATAAAAAGTACTCCACACGGCTTCAGGGGTGAATAAATGCTTTCTGAAGCAAATCAATGTGTTTTTGTAAGAACATTATCCATATCTAAAACTTTAGAAAATAGAATGGTGTCCAGCGGATGATTAGAACGTAGGTGTAGCATAAGCTCCAGTGAGAATATACTTTTTGGGCTTCAAAATGTCGACCCCTGTTCACTGCCATTATAAAGCTTGGAAGAGCCAGGACATTTTTAATATAACTCTGATTGTATTTGTCTGAAAGAAGAAAGTCATGTACACCTATAGGATGGCTTGAGGGTGAGTAAATCATGGGGTAATCTTCATTTTTGGGTGAACTATCCCTTTAAAAGACCGTTCGTTCAACATGTTTTAAATGTTACTACTTACACGCTTAAAAATAAAGGTGCTTCACGATGCCATAGAAGAACCTTTTTGTCTAAATGGTTCCATAAAGAACCTTTAACATCTGAAGAACCTTTCTGTTTCACAAAAGGTTCTTTGTGGTGAAAGAAGGTTCTTCAGATTATTAAAAAGTAAGAAAGAGACCGTTCTTTAAAGAACCTTTGACTGAACGGTTCTTTGTGGAACCAAAAATGGTTCTTCTATGGCATCGCTGTGAAGAACCTTTTAAGCACTTTTACTTTTAAGAGTGTAAGTTCCCATAATGTTTGCAAAATGATAAAATGGAATGTTCCCTTAATGTTTGGATAATCCAGCAAGGCATTATTCAAACATTATAAAAAACTGACATTAAACATTCAGAAATAATGTTTTCATAACTTAATGGAAACATCAGAAAAATGAACACATTTTTGTTAGCTGTGGTGACTACTTAATGTTTGATGAAATGAAATGAAGATGAAGAGTCCATTCTTGGCAGCAGCCTTAAAAAGCTGTTATAATTTTTACAGAGAAATGTGCCAATTCATATTCCAAAACAATTTTCTATATAGGCCTACTGCTATATACGTTAATACCCCAACACATAAAACAAAGAGTAGGATTTTCAAGAAAACAGAGAGACACAGTAAAACTGACTGAATCAAGTTCTGTAGGAAACATTCAACTCTATAAATGTTTCACTTGTAGTTATATGAACGGGACACCTTATATAGATATGAAATATAAGAAAATGGAGATGCTTTATGCATTAAAAATGTAGCATTAAAATGATTTATACACTGTTAGTTCGTTGAACACAAGCAATAGCAGATACATTTGAGGAGACCATTTATTTTAAATTTCATGAAGAGTTTAATTTAGCCTCTTTTCAATGAGTAAAATAGGCTTTTATGATCTCAAACATCTGTTTGACTTAAAACAGAATCTGTTTTCTTGTGCACCATACAGTAAATAGCATTTAAGTGTGAATATAATCACAGAGTGTAATGGTCCGTACGCTCCCTCAGGTCACATAACAGTTGTCTGTTTCTGCTCAGTTTCAGCAGAGACTGGGAAGTGTCCAGCGTGAGTGTACACGATGCTGCAAGCCACAAATTCTGCATTAACTGCAGAGATATTAGAGTATCAGACAGAGAGAGAGAGAGAGAGAGAGAGAGAGAGATGGAACTAGATGCTGGCAATGCAGAGGATGTTTGTACGGTAGGGTTTGCGTGAAACAGCGCCCTCTTTACGTGAGAGGTGAAAGTGCAGGTCTCTGAGGTCCGGCATGGGAAAACTAAGGCCCTGCTGATCTCCCCACACACCGCTCATGTTTCTGCCTGTTGTTGCTCCCTGCACCCCGGGTCTGTTCTATTCATATCCAGCAGCGCTGTGTGTGAGAGCGAGAGAAAGAAAGAGAGAAATCCTGCGCGAACCTAATCTGCTATATGCCAGTGCACTGCAGCATTTGCCTGATGCAACTGCACGGACAAGAATACTGTGGATCACATATACAAAACACAAAAGCACACCCACACACACAGGTGAAGACATATTAGGAATCATTACGGAGCGCAGAACACAGAAGAGCAGTCACCTCTGTCACACAGGGTCATGTCCACCATTATCACAACACCTTGCTGGTGGCAGATTCAACAACACCACCAGCTGTGCAACATTCAGCAAGACAGTAAAAAGCTTAGACCTCATATACGCTACAGGTAAAAGTGTGTAGCCTATATTTTTTACCTTACTCTATATTGCTACCTTAAATGGTGATTTCAATGCATGAAATTGTCTGTTTATATTTGTGACCGAATAAAAAGCTGCTTACTTTTAGAAAACCACTGTTAACCTACAAACTTTGACCATTCAAAATTCCCATTATACACTTCACTGAGAAAATATCATAGCATATAATGTCGACTGAATATGTTGCTTTAGAAAACGATGAGACCTTATGGCAAGCAATATGCAACAGAAACTAATAAATATAAAACGCAACTGGAAATCTGGAAAGTCTTAAAATCTTAGAAGCTTCTGAAAACATATCATATAAGAAAAAAATATGATTTTAAAGCATGAAATTATTTAGAGTGGTATTTAAAAATCAAAAACAGCATTTGAAATTCTTCAAAACTTCAAATCAAAACTATATATCAAAGCACCTCTAAATAAACTTGTTTGAGGTTTAATGGACTTGATGTCTATTTATATTACTCGTCTTTAATGTGACAGAAAAAGACACTTACTTTTAGAAATTCATTGTTCACCGACGAACACCGTCCTTTCAAAAACATTTTTCCACACCATTCAGCTTATTCAGTAAAAAGATGCCAAAAACATACACATTTCTAGCTATTTCTGCAGTGCCTCTTTACTTGATGGACTCGTGTTTATGATACCTGAACATATGGAAAAACAGTAAATAAAAAATACAAAAAATTAAATAAAAACAACACTACTAATAATAAAATGCAAACATGTAAGCATATATGTGACCTTGGACCACAAAACCAGTCATAAGGGTCAATTTTCTGAAACTGAGATTTATACATCATCTGAAAGCTGAATAAATAAGCTTTCCATTGATGTATGGTTTGTTAGGGTCGGACAATATTTGGAGATACAACTATTTGAAAATCTGGAATCTGAGGGTGCAAAAAAATCTAAATATTGAGAAAACTGCCTTTAAATTTGTACGAATGAAGTTCTTAGCAATGCATTTTACTAACCAAACATAAAGTTATTATATTTACAGCATGACATTTACAAAATATCTTCATGGAACATGATCTTTACTTAATCTCCTAATGATTTTTGGCATAAAAGAAAAATCAATACTAAAAACCCATACTATCTATTTTTGGCTATTGCTACAAATATACCCCAGCGACTGGTTTTGTGGTCCAGGGTCACATATAGTTTGGATAGTAAAATAAATAGACTAAAAAAGGAGAAAACGCTTAATGTCGAATAAAACTCACTGTCACTTGATCAAGCAAATCCAATGTTTATCTTAGTATTTATTTGTTTGTCTGGTAAATCACTCATCTGTTTTTGTTCATGCATTTACAAAATTGTTCATTTTGCTATTTAGCCTAAAGGTGCAATTCACATATACTCTGAATATTGCTGGCTCTGTGAAAAAAATTGCTTTTTTTCCCCTACTGTAAGTCGGATTCGTTAAAAGTCTGCTAAATGCAAAAACACATTTGTTGACAATGGACAACTGACCTTTTCTGCCCCACAATATTTCACAGAAAATGTTCAAAATTGTACAGTCACATTAATAGTGATATATATATATATATATATATATATATATATTGTATATTATTAGGTCTAAGCAGTAATAAATTTCACTTCTGCATGAATAAACGTACTTCTTTATGATAAACACTTTTGGTACAGCGTTGGCTTCTCCAATATAAAATCTGGATCCTGAAGCAAAACCAGTGGAGAATCCCTGATCTAATCAAGCGCATACACATCATAAACACGCACACAAGCGCCTCTCGGGGGGTAATCGGTACCACTCAGTGCTTGCGGCTGATCACTGCACTGAATCAGCACGACAAAAATCAATAGGATAATTTAAATGAAAAACAAAGAGTGGTGGAGAGCATTTAATTATAAATCAATTGATAAATCCATCGACTAAAAGCATCTCATTTAATATGTCAAAAATGTGCAGCCTTCTGCTATACGCATACCAGAGGACACGCAGCGGCTTACCGGACAAAATATCATATTTGGCCACTAATGTAATCTGCTAAGCAAGCATGTTAGCGAGACAGAAATGGAAAGGTAGAGAGGGAGGGAGGGGAAAGCGTTCTGGAGCGTCACAGTAATGTATCGCCTCGAGCCCTCTCCCTCTTTTGCCTTACTGCACCATAATGACATGAACCAATGGATACCCAAGGTGGAAAACAGATGGAGGAGGGGCCCGAGAAGAGAAATGGGTGGGAGAAAATAAAAAAGAGATGGGAGAGTGGGATGCCGAAACGGTCGCCTGCTAAAGAGAAGCCATCCATAATGCAAAAACAACCTATAACCGGCATCAAACCCACTTGGAGTGTGTGTGGAGATGCATAAAGGGGTTAGGGGGTGTGATGATGGAAACAACAGAAGAGCGCAATGCTGATGAAAAGACATCAAATGAATTTGGAGAGAGGGGGAGACGGAGGGATGTGAAGCGCAGAGGAGGGAACGGGCGATACGGGAGGAGGGGGAGAAGCGAGTGGCGGCTCGTTCTGCTGTGTAAGGAGCAGCACTGATTGGTTGGGGATTCTGTGCAGTGGCTGGTGCGGAGCTTTGTAAAAATGACACGGACACCTGCCAGATCCTCCTCCTCCTCCTCTTTCCTGCAGCACACAGCCAAGGCCGTATAGCGCTAGGCTGCCAAGCTGAGATCCCCCCTATATCGTCAGAGAGAGGCTCTGGTGCAGGCATGCTGGGAGCACCATCTCACACAACGAGCAGGCACTTACACACACCTACACGGCACGATGATATAACAGCTACTACTGGAGGGATGAGAAAGAGGGTTAAGTGAAATAACTGGCAAGCACCAGGTTGCACCATAGCATATGTGTGGACTCATACTGTATATGTTGCTTCAGCTCACCATGAGAGATTATGGATATGTCAAGCAATTGAGCCATACTGTAAAAATGTGGTAACACTTCATAATAAGGTTCAGTTTGTTAAAATTTTATTTAAAAAAAGTAAAATAAATATTAATCAAAGTTACACCTCTTATCTGTTCTAAGGTCACTTTCAACCATAGTTTCTCGGTGCTTACTGTTATACTGATCTACACTGAATAATAACAATAATAATAATACATGTCCATTATGTAATAATAATGCATGTTATGACTTTCTGATGTAACCTAATTTGTCAGGTTGATTTAGTAAAATTTTTTATATGTATTTATTTATTTAGTTAGGTAATTAGTTATAGAAGAAAATAAACAGTAAATGTAAATGTATATATATATATATATATATATATATATGTGTGTGTGTGTGTGTGTGTGTGTGTGTGTGTGTGTGTGCGCATTTTTGTGACATATGAGGACACAAATTTGTATAATGACATGGGTATTACAAGGAGAAGGTGATTTATGAGGACATTACCCCATGTTCCCATATTTCAAAAGGCTTCTAAATCATACAGAATGATTTTTTTTTTTTTTTTGAGAAATTAAAAATGCACAAAGTTTCCTGTAAGGGGTAGGTTTAGGTGTAGGGCGATAGAAAATACGGTTTGCACAGTATAAAAACCATTACTCCTATGGAACGTCCCCACAATTCACAAAAACAAACGTACGTGTGTGTGTGTGTGTACAAGAAATTCTCCATGAAATCCGTCCCAACAACTCAAAAATATAAATTATTATTATAGGTTTAAGAAAGTGTATTTGGGTGATGTAAAGACACTGTTTGGAAGATGTTACATAGCTTAAATGTAAATAATATAATATATCATATAAAATAATATATGCCACACTGTTTTCATGCCATTCTTAACTCAAAATAAAATGTTAATTTATTAATAATTTCCAATTATTGATAATCAATGGGTGCTATGGTCAAGTTGATTTGATTAGGCATTAAACTTGTTCTCTTGACATAGTATCTCAACGCCATGACTTCACATTACGTGGCTACAACAATTATCACATTCTCCCGAGTTAATACTATGTGAATCAAACATGTCACTCATTCATACCTAATGCATTAGCTAATGTTAATGAACAGAACCTTATCGTTAAAGAGTTACCAAAAATATTTTGTCAAATAACATCAAGTGGTACCGTCAAAAATAACAATTTTAAGTCAAAAACATTTCAATATTAAAATGACTGAATCAAATGGACTGCTTTGTTACAAGAATAAACCATTTTTAAAAGCCAGGTCGATATTTATCAGGTAGCTAAATATTTTAGTCCGTATTCACTTCTTAGTGCGTTAAGCTTTGTCTGAGTGATTTTCAGAAGCTGACGTAGGGTAAAACTCTAAAAGGCATTTCCTATTAGTGCAAAACATGCAGGATCGCCTCTTGCTGTGAGGTGTACGTGTGTGATGTCATCCTCTACAGAGGCCATTCTCATAACACTGCTCATATTGATCCCTCGCTGTCAGCTGAACTGCTGAGTGTACATGAGTGAGGCTGTGAGAGAGCGTGTATGTGTGACAGTGTTTGATTAGAAGGATAATGTGATTGAATGAGGAAAAAAAATGAAAGAAATAAGATAAGAGAAAAAGTGGACAGAGAGCGAGAGAGTACTGCCGCAACAGCCATCTGGGATAAGAGCAGGACAAGCTGTGCTCCACCCTCAACCCATCTCCATATCCCTCTCTCTCAAGATCTGGCAGGACACCAGGTTAGGGAGAAGGCCAGAGCCCTGGAACCCCAAGGGATCAGCATCTGGTACCTCCACCAGCCAGAGAAAGAGAGAGAGAGAATATGTTTGAAAGAGAGAGAGAGAGAGAGAGAGAGAGTAGTTTTGATCATCTACATCTTTTAAATACATTTTAAAGTACATTTATCTAAATATATATAAATAAAAAAAAATTATTTTAGTTTTTTTTTTGTTTTGTTTTTTCAGTAAAACCAGTCAAAATATAGCTCTTCACAACCATTGTCCTCATTTTCGCTGAACTAAAAATAAATAAATCAATTTCCATAATCGGTTTCTAACTACATGCATCTACTAGGAACAGTATAAAATTTTACAAACTAGACACATTTTACTCTTAAATCACTACTTATTACTTATGGTGTATCTTTAAAAGCGTCTTTCTCCTTCTAGTACTAAAGTTTAAAGTATTACAGTTTTTTTTTTTTTTTGTTAACTGAAATGAAGCTGCAATTAAATATAAATATAAATATTATATGAATAAAATTTACAATAACAATTAGAAATGTTGTCTTGGTAAATAACTGAAATAAAGTAAGTTGAAGTACTAAAATTGCTAAATAAACCTGAAATAAAAAAATGAAACAAAACATCAAAATAAAAAAGCAATATAGGCTATATGAAAAAAGGAAAATAACATAAAACAAAATTACTAAAACTTGAAGCAAAAAAATTTCAGACTTCGTCTTTTTTTTTTTTTAAATGATCATTATGAAGTGAGGCCAGTATTCCACAAGTTACAGTGGGTTTTCAGAGTGCACTCTCAGAAATAAAGGTAAAAAAGCTGTCACTGGGGCGGTACCTTTTCAAAAGGTACATGTTTGTACCTAAAGGGTCCATTTTGGTACCTTAAAGGTACATATTAGTACTTAAAATGTATATATTTGAACCTAATAGGTACAAAAGTGTACCTTTTGAAAAGGTACCGCCCCAGTGACAGCTTTTGTACCTTTATTCCTGAGAGTGTACATTAAGCTCTTTTGTCTCAAAAAATTTGAAGAAAATTTGACAGGTTTGATGTAGCAGTTAGTGTATGTGCTTTAGACACACTGTGTCGTGGCAATTATGCAGGAGATTCATGTCTGATTTCCCCCTTTACTGCTTTTTTTTCACCAACAACATCCTCCACTCTCTACTGTCAAGACAACAACCAAAAAGTTAACAAAATGAAGAAAAGTATAGTGACTTTGAGCTAAAAAAAAATAAATAAATAAAGAGTTAAGCTAACTGAGACTTATTATAGCACTTTTGTTGATTTTGATTGCTTCCATTGTCCTCATTTGTAAGTCGCTTTGGATAAAAGCGTCTGCTAAATGACTAAATAATGTAAATGTAAAAAACAGCAGCAACTATCTGGCATGCCTTATGAGTGCAGGATGCTCGAGTTTAGTCCAGTAAGCAAACACCAGCACTGAGGTCATGCAGTGTGTGTACTCTGGATCCCCCGATAACCAACACACGGACACAAGTAATGATAGAGGGCAGAGGGTAAAGGAAATTTAACAAGACGCTAATGGCAGCATACAGTGACTTGGTAAGTACATATCATTTGGAATAAATGAAGGCTAAAGGGGAGCCCATGGTCCAAGTAAAGAGAAAAACAAACAAACTGAAGACCTGAAGACAAGTCTTTCACTCAAAGAACACACTTGCTGCACAGAAACAAGAAAAATAAACACATTTAAAGTACGATGTAAACATAAAAGTAATGTCAATCATTGTTAATGTTCTTTTTTAGAGTTTTATGTTTTTTGTTGTTGTTGTTTTTTTTGCGCCTTTTTTCCATTTAGTTCTAATACTTTTCTTGTACATATCTTTAAATGTGCAGGTTAAATTATTCGTGATTGATTTAAAGCAAATACTGAACTGATGTTCAAAGTGTTTACAAGGCAAAACCGATTTGACATTCATTATAACACTGGTAAATATAATTCAGCACTCTTATATTACATCAATATGTATCTTAACAAACATGCTTCATTCAGCAGAGGCATGGAATAATACTGCATACAGCCAGATGTTAATATGACTCTCTCTCACACACACAAGCAATGGTCAGTTCTGCAGCTGTAGCAAAGCTCTCTCTCTCTCTCTCTCTCTCTCTCTCTCTCACACACACACACACACACACACACACAGCTCAGCACTTTAACAGATTAATTACAGTCAGTGACTGACAGGACAGAATGAACCCTCTCAAATCAGCGCAAAAGAAAAGCAGCAGACACAGCGGCTCTTACAAACACAGACATAATCAAACAATCCACCTGATTACTTCTTTCCTACAGTGAGGTCCAAAAGTCTAAGAGCACTAGTGGAAATGCATTTTGCATTAATGCAAAATTTGTCATTGCAAATTCTATCAGAATAACAATTTGAGTGAAACATTCAGAACGTCTTAGTGTTTGGTTTGCACTCCTTGGCAGCACTCGAGCTGCATCAATTCCACAAGTTTGAGTAAAAACTGTTGATCGTGATCTCCAAAGCAAAGATCCAAAGAGCATCTTGTACAAAATTCTAGTATCCATATAGTATAGACTGCAAATGTGTGAGTAAACATCCTCATACGTCTGTGGTGCGAGTGTGGATTGTGGTGTGGTGACTGATAGCTCAGGGAGAGCAAAAGATGAACCTTTGAGACTGAAGATGAGTATATTGCATAACAGTAGTTGATGTAGTGTGATCGAGGTAGCTCGGGGATACAGACAAAGACAGAGTGAAAGAGAGACAATACACTATTGAGTGTTTTGTTTGGGAATGACGCATTGGATCTCATTGATAAAAACACTGAGGTTCTTGGCCTAATGGAGAACAAGAGAGTGACTCAACCTCCCACCAGATTCACACTTTTTATCTTTCTCTTTCTTATATCCATTCATAACATACATTCCCCAGAACCCTTTAGACGTGCTGATGCCCCAACAAAGACATGTAGAGAAGAGAATTTCAATATAATAATAATTATATTATTATATAAATATTATAAAAACTTTGTTGGATGCCCGTGGTCTTTGGGCCCTCAGACGACACTGCATCACTCATCGGCATGATTCTGTCATTGACATTACTAAATGGGCCCAGGAATACTTTCAGAAACCACTCTCGGTAAACACAATCCGCCGTTCCATCTGCAGATGCCAACTAAAGCTCTATCGTAAGGGAAGCCATATGTGAACATGGTCCAGAAGCGCTGTCGTGTCCTGTGGGGCAAGGCTCATTTAAAATGGACTGTTTCAAAGTGTAAAAGTGTTCTCTGGTCAGATGAGTTCAAATCTGACAGTCTTGTTGGAAATCACGGACACCGTGTCCTCCGGGCTAAAGAGAAGGGAGACATTCCAGCGTGTCATCAGCGTTCAGTTCAAAAGCCAGCATCTCTGATGGTATGGGGGTGCATAAGTGCATACGGTATGGGCAGCCTGCATGTCAGGCAAGAATGGGACCAAATTCCAGCACCAAATCTCCAGAAACTCATAACCTCGATGCCCAGACATCTTCAAACTGTTTTGAAAAGGAGAAAAGATGCTACACCATGGTAAACATGCCCCCGTCCCAACTATTCTGAGTCCTGTAGCAGGCATCAAATTTGAAATGAGCTCATTTTGTGCATAAAATTGTAAAATTTCTCAGTTTAAACATTTGTTATGTTATCTATGTTCTATTGTGAATAAAATATTGGCTTATGTGATTTGAAATTCTTTTAGTTTTTATTTTATTCAAATAAAAAAAAAAACGTCCCAACATTTCCAGAATTCCAGTTGTATATATATATATATATATATCATGGATGGGCAACTTCAGTCCTGGAGGGCCAGTGTCCTGCAGAGTTTAGCTCCAACCCTTATCAAACACACCTGCCTGTAACTTTCTAGTGATCTTGAAGACATTGATTAGCTTCTTCAGGTGTGTTTGATTAGGGTTGGAGCTAAACGCTGCAGGACACTGGCCCTCCAAGACCGAAGCTGCCTATCCCGGATATATATATATATATATATATATATATATATATATATATATATATATATATATATATATATACACACACACACACACACACACACAGGTGCATCTCAATAAATTAGAATGTTGTGGAAAAGTTCATTTATTTCAGTAATTCAACTCAAATTGTGAAACTCGTGTATTAAATAAATTCAGTGCACACAGACTGAAGTAGTTTAAGTCTTTGGTTCTTTTAATTGTGATGATTTTGGCTCACATTTAACAAAAATCCACCAATTCAGTATCTCATCAAATTAGAATACTTCATAAGACCAATAAAAAAAACATTTTTAGTGAATCGTTGGCCTTCTGGAAAGTGTTCATTTACTGTATATGTACTCAATACTTGGTAGGGGCTCCTTTTGCTTTATTTACTGCCTCAATTCGGCGTGGCATGGAGGTGATCAGTTAGTGGCACTGCTGAGGTGGTATGGAAGCCCAGGTTTCTTTGACAGTGTCCTTCAGCTCATCTGCATTTTTTGACCCCAGCCTCAGTCCATTCCTTGTGAAGTTCACCCAAATTCTTGAATCGATTTTGCTTGACAATCCTCATAAGGCTGCGGTTCTCTCGGTTGGTTGTGCATCCTTTTCTTCCACACTTTTTCCTTCCACTCAACTTTCTGTTAACATGCTTAGATACAGCACTCTTTGGCAATGAATGTTTGTGGCTTACCCTCCTTGTGAAGGGTGTCAATGATTGTCTTCTGGACAACTGTCAGATCAGCAGTCTTCCCCATGATTGTGTAGCCTAGTGAACCAAACTGAGAGACCATTTTGAAGGCTCAGGAAACCTTTGCAGGTGTTTTGAGTTGATTAGATGATTGGCATGTCACCATATTCTGATTTGTTGAGATACTGAATTGGTGGGTTTTTGTTAAATGTGAGCCAAAATCATCACAATTAAAAGAACCAAAGACTTAAACTACTTCTGTCTGTGTGCACTGAATTTAATACATGAGTTTCACAATTTGAGTTGAATTACTGAAATAAATGAACTTTTCCATGACAATCTAATTTATTGAGATACACCTGTGTGTATATATATATACACACACACACACACACACACACACACACACACACACACACACACACACATATATATATACTGTACACACACACTTATATATGCATCTATGCATATGTACTAAAAATATATTTGTATCTCCCTCCCTTTCTCTCTCTCTCTCTATATATTATATTATATATATTATTAATCTCTCTCCATTAATGTATTTTATTATTGTATTTTTTAAATATTTGTTATTCGTTTTATTGTGTAATTGAATTGTCTTTGTCATATTACAAATTTGGCTTAAAGGACCTACAAATAGGCTCTTAGTCTAAAACTGCCTGTGTACTGCACATTTGAAATATTGACAAAGAAAACACACATGCAAAACTCCCTGACATACACAAAAAGCACACACTCCTCGCTTCTCTTGCACACACACTCACTCCATCGAGGTGAAACAGAGGAAATAAGTAGCACAGCATTTTTTCTGCTTAGTATTCGATCCTGATAACTGCAGCACACTACACACATTTGTCCTTGCAAATTTTCCGTCTCCCTCTCTTCATCATTGCGCTCCCCGTAATCACTCCTTCCTGATCTCTCTCCATCGCTCTAACACTCTCTCCTCCTCGCATGTCACTTCACTCTCCCTGTCTGAGCTGTAGTTTGGCAGTGTTCTCCTTCTCTCTGTACTCTATGCCATTAGCTGGGATGACAGAGTGCCTTTCCCTTTGTCCTTAATCCAAGTGAGAGCCCCACTCTGACAAAATGCTAAAAGCTAGCATGCAGTGGCTAGTGCCAAATGCACAGAGATGCACAAACTTCTCTTAGATGTATGCATACACACTTATGGCAGAAAAACATCCAGATGTGGAAGTGCGCATACAAACACCTTTGACTTTCCTACATACCGCAACTTGTCTAAGCTAGTTTGCTGGTTTTAGCTTTCCTCCCAGCTCTGTTGACTGTTTGATGAAACTGACTGAAGAGACTCTATTGACTGTCTATAGAAGAGGTTTGAGGCATTTTTCAGATGGTCAGACTTCACACTGTGGTCATCTTTCCTTAGTTTTTGTAAACATCAGCAAGCTGTCTTAAATATGTGTGCCTACTATTACTTGTATTTTAATACCTTATTAAAAAGTACTGTTCACCTCTATATGTTTAAAGCATGTCCAGCCACATTAGATGAATTCCAGCAGACCAATAAAAGATGATGTCCTAAGACATGGTATCACATGACCGGCCAAATTCGACTTATTTTATCTCAGTAACTGTTATTGGACACTTTCGCTCATGAGATTATTATGAAATTAATGATGACTCGATGCAAATCGTGCAGTGGTTCTCAAGCTTTCTGACTCTAAAGCCCCCGTAAATCAAGGCGCTATTCGAAGCTTAGCTGATATGCAGCTCCACTGCTTCTACTGTAAAAGAAGCAAATAACCTCAAAAATATGAGCTCAGTGTAATGTTGTACAGTAGATCTTTATTTTTATTTTTTTAGCATTTTAATTAAAATTATGGTAATATATCTACATTTAAATAATTGTTGGACTTATTGGTGCCCCACTGGAACCTTGTTGAGAACCACTGGAGTAGAGCATTTCTACAAGTGACAATGTTTGCTTGTGTGTTATGCTGCATCCTATAGAAGCCCGTTTCCAACACTAAATGGAAAATAAAAGGTATTTGCGACTTTTTCTCTCACAAGTCTGACTTTTTTCCCTCAGAATTGCATGATATGAACTCGCAATCATTAGAAATAAAGTCAGAATCGTGGGATATAAACTCGCAATCGTTAGAAATAAAGTCAGAATTGAGAGACTTTTCTTCCTCCGATTTGCAAGTTTACTGACTTTTTTTCTCAGAATTGTGAAATATAATGTGAATTTTTTTAAAAGTCAGAGTTGCGAGTTTGTATCATGCAAAAAGTCATAATTACGAGATAAAAAGTCGCAATTAGCTTTTTTTTTTTTTATTCAGTGGCGGATAGGGCTTCCATGGCATCCACACCACTAGTCGTCAGTATACATCCAAAGGCAAACATCAGCCTGAGGAACATGAAAAAAAACTGCTATGTGCACCTGTAGAGCAAATATTTGATGCATTTCAGCTAACAAATGGCAGCCATCTTTATTCTTTCACTGTCCAGTGCTCATTTACCTTTTTCTGTCTTTTCCCTACCATTTCTTTTTCTCTGTTTCTCCAACAAGAGCTTCGTCTCTCCATTTACCACCTTATCTTTGCTCTCATTCAGTCTTACTCCCTCATTTCTCATTTGCAATTCCCCTCTCCCTTTCCTGCTCCTCCATCCAGCATACTGCAGTATTACCACCATCAGCATCTTATGAACGCTGCTCTTTCTCTCCTCGGTTCCAGTGCGCTCACACAGACACACGAGCATGCAATCTAGCCACATCCATGGGGAAAAGGCTTATCTAAAACTGGCAGGGAAAAAAATCGCTTCATACTAATAGTCTGGTGTGTGTGTGTGTGTGTGTGTGTGTGTGTGTGTGTGTGTGTGTGTGTGTGTGTGTGTGTGTGTGTGTGTGTATGTAATGGAATGGCAGCGTCTTATTGGAATTAACATGACAGAACAAGGATATAATATATATAAAGTAAAAGTGTCATGATACATTACAGCACCATGGTTTCCCCCTTCCCCCATTACCTTATTCTTTCTTTCACTAACTCTTTCTTTCTCTTTCCCTTACTAACCCTCTTCCTCATTTCTAGTCATAGATCAATTTCTCCTGCCCTATGCAAAAATGAAGTCTTGTGGGAGTGTCCCTGAGAAAACGCAAGGGATTTGGTGGGAAACAGAGGGGTGGGGGTGGAAAGAAAAAGAGAAATATTCTGTATGTGTGTGTCATATATGGTGTTTCTATGAGAGCCCGCAGAGTCCCCCTTGTGACTGTTATGAATATATTTTCAAGTGCCATGAGCACAGACATCCAAATAGATGTTGTCATTCTGGGAGTGCGTGTTGGTTTTTGTCATTCCAAACATGTATGACTTTCTTTGAAACATTTTGAAAAATGTCCTTCTGTCCTCTCAAAGAAAGTCAGTGGTGTCCAATGGCGTTTCGGATTTTAATGGCTTTCAAATTATGGGTGAAAAACAGTTGAAATTGTATAAAAATTCCTCAGAAAAAAAATATGAATTCATACAGGTTGAGGGTCAATAAATGGATGATTTCTGGACAAAATGTCTTTTTAAGTGTAGTATTTGTATAATAAAGTTGTCTTAAATGGCTTTTTGTTTTATAAGAAAAAAATGTCAATTTATTATTAGACACAATAAAACACAATTCAGAGACAAAAAAGACAATTAACTGCACAAAGCTTGGTATAAAAAAATTAAGAAAAGCAGAGAAAAAGCAGAAAAGCTTTTTCTCTGAAAAAGAAAAAGAAAACCTTTTATTTTTAACATAAGAGTGGGTGCAGTCATTTTTTACTTGAATGTGGCTTCCAATACCAGCCACTTCTGTTTATTTTAGCTGATATTGCAAACTAGTAATTGTTATCATATTATTTAAATTTATTTTGAAATCTTGCAAATTTTTACCTTCTTTACACTTTTACTGCACGTTGTTATTACTCTTGGTTACACTAATTATTTATCTATAGCATCTAATGAATAAGACGTCTTGCACATTCTCAGTAAAAAGCTTAGCCTATACCACTGCATTGAAAAATAAGGTGGATAAACACCGAATCTACAAATAAATAAATAAAAAAAGGAATTGTCCATAGAACTAAAGTATAGTAAATGGAAGAATAAATGCCTCTAGTAGTGTCAATGAAAATGGATTGTTTTATCTAATATTTGTGTCCATTAAAATACATTTTAAAATGAGCCTCCCGAATGGAACGATAAGAATAATTCAGCACTTGCCCTGCAAACTAAAGCAGCCTGCTAAACACAATAAAAATGATGTCTGTGGATCAGAAAAGTTAATATGGACCTCTGGGAGGTGTGTAGGGCTATAATACAAGGCTTTTCTTTTCTGTTTTTAGCCGACTGTCCCCCTGTGACCAACGAGTGCTCAAGGGAACAGGGTTTTCCATTTGCCCAGTTAACAAAAAAGCTCAAGGGATGCAGAGGTTGACCAAAATGAGAAGGAGTTCTGGACATCACTGGGCATCCTATGATTATTTTGGCAGTATAATATTCTTGCTCTGAAAAAAAACCCCTTAAAGTAGGTGGTTTCACACTGATAACTCGTTGGCTCTGGCATCGGCTGGTCTTCAACACCTATTTAAAATGCTAAGTAGGAGTGCTGCACCGTGTATAGCACCATATAGGTACAAGCTCTCTGGCTGACTAGAATTCAGGGTGGATGACCGGCTCACTGGGATGTTGAAGTAGTCTACTTTAGAAAAGGCCGAAGCAAACAAAATCCCTCGAGCCAGGAAAGATGCCTTGTAAAAGCAAATACGCTGCAACTCGGACAGACTCATTCACCGGCGAGCTGGACAGCGGCCAGTGAAGGGAAAAAAAAAAGCACACTGCGACTGTAGATTCAAGCGCATCCAGCGCTCTACCTCTCATTCACCGATTTATTGGTCTCAGCGTGACTGGTTCAATAAGCTTTATTATCATGCACTTTGCTGCTGCAATGTGTGGCCAGAAGACATGTGCAGTACAGATACTGCATAAAACCCAAGTCACCCTGGTGGTTCGGTTAAGCTTTTGCTGCCAGGTCAGGATTGTGTAAATGAACAGTTCAGGAGAAAGAAGAGGCCTGCTTGTTACCGAGAGGAGCGAGAGCTTGTCCCACATATCCCTCATTTTCTTACTATATTTAGAGATGTAGTAAAAGTAGAAGAAGGGAAACAGTGGGGGCAGATTGGAGGTGTGTTCATGGGTGCCAAAAGCGGTCTCATCTGAAAAGAAGCATTTACACCCAGACAAACTCTGGTTACAAATGAGCATGATCATTACAGTGAACACAAAAGGTAATTGATACTTTTAAGGAACTGATAAACACAAGCCCATTTTAGAAGAAAATGCTTGCAGTTAAAAGGAAAGCATCCGAAGGAATCCAATCACACTCGATGTGTTGTACGCAGAGGGATGCTGTGGTCTATGCGGCCCTTGAGGATGCTCTTCAAACATGTTTGCAATGAATAAATCAAATGTTGCAAAGGAAGCAAGGAGTAATATTCATTTGCCAATGCACAAGAAAGGAACGACACACTTTTCAAATAGTTTCAGGTCCCTGGAGACCTGACATTTAATTATTTTCAGTTATTTTTGGCACAACTATTCAGCATTCAGTGTCGCTAACTGTTTACAAACACCTGGTGGGGAGACAGTACTATACGCCAGGTATGGGATATTTGTGACCCTGGACCACAAAACCAGTCATAAGTGTCAATTTTTCAAAATTGAGATTTCCACATCATCTGAAAACTCAATAAATAAGCTTTCCATTGATGTATGGTTTGTTAGGATAATCTGGAATTTGAGGGTGCCAAAAAAAATCTAAATACTGAGAAAATCGCCTTTAAAGTTATCTAAATGAAGTTCTTAGCTGTGCATATTACTAATCAAAAATTAAGTTTTGATATATTTACGGTAGGAAATTCACTAAATATCTTTATGGAACATGATCTTTACTTAATATCCTAATGATTTTTGGCATAAAATTTTTTTTTAGAATTTTGACCCATACAATGTATTTTTGGTTATTGCTACAAATATACCCCAGCGACTTAAGACTGGTTTTGTGGTCCAGGGTCACATTTTGGGAAATCCCAATAACTAAATCAAGTTATTGACAAGTTATAAGGATTTGAGCCCAATGTTTGTGGATATGCTACACTTAAAATTTTATTAATACAGGGAATTAAATAGTGGTAAGGTGAGCAGTTTTTCTTAAGCCACGTAATTTCATTAGAACTATTCATCCATCCATCTATCCATCCATTATTTCTTTGGTTTTCCCAGACTTACTCCCTCTAGTTTCCCCCCAATTTATTTATTTAATTGTTTAAATATTTGTCTTTTACATAAAGGATGATCAAATGTTTGCAGGTATGCTGTACCTAAAAAGGGGTGTTATTCATAATGGGAATTAAATATTAATAAGAGGAACAGTTAAGTCATTTACTCTGATTAGAATATTAGATTACGATATAAATGCTGGCAATGCAAATATTTTTCTCCAGTCTTCCCACAAAATTACCGCCAGTTTATTTATTTATTTTAATATATTTTACATATTCCGTTTATATATAGTTTTATATTTATTCAAGATATTTGTCTATTAGAAAAAGATAATCAAATGTTTGCAGGAAAGCTACACCTAAAAATGGAATATTATTCATACAGAGAACTAAATAAGGTAAGGTGAACAGCTGTTGCTAAGACACTTACTTTGATTAGAATAAAAATAGATTAGAATAGTACTGACAACAAACATAGGCATGCAGGCCGATATGATACACAAAAATGCTGTCTAAGTGGGGAACTCACTAGGGTTTGAGACACAGCCATCGACTGAGGGTTGATCTATTAAAATATTCCACATGTAAAAGCAATTATTTAGTGTTGAGTATAATTAAAATTGTAAAGTGTCAAAACAAACGTACATTTCTAAATACATACCGGAGCATTTACCTGAGGTGAGGTAAATTGTGACGTTAATTAAAGGTTTTCTGCATATATATTATTTACGCGTGGGAACAAAATACACAGAGCACTGCAAAGTGGGATTATTTTGACTACGGGCTGTTGCTAAGAAACGCTGCTAGAGCTCTGTAGTTCATTTAATAGTTGTTCATCCTTATCGAATAGGATTTTGCACGTGAATGACTATGCACCCGCAGGTTGTTATCCATCCGCTCATACAACATGTGCTCGACTACAAGCTTGAGATGCTAAACAACAGTAAAGCAATTCCGATCATTCTGCATACTGTGCATTTGCTCCTCAAGTAATTGTCATTGAGGAGGGCTTTATTTTTGTGATCTCTATTGCCTCTTTTTGAACCAACCTGCCATACAACTCCAGTGTGTAAAGTGTTTTTTGCATCTTCTCCTCTACAGGTGATGTACTTTCTGTTCTACTCCATCATACATAAATTACAAATCTTTACGCTACAGAGATAATTGTCAATTAGATTAGTGGTTTTCAAGCTCGGGGACCCCAGGAAGCCACAAAAGTGTGTAAAATAAAATAAAATAAAATAAAATATTTTTCACAATATAAGTTGTAAATTAAATTAAATTAACTTTTTATGGGTAGAAAAAATACTGTATCATCTGAATAGAAAGTCAATATCTTTCAGATAATATTTTATATTCATTTATTTGAATTTAAAATAAAATAAAATATTTGAAGAGTTCAGATGCAAAAGCCTCTAAGTGCCATCTGAAATTTTCATCTAAAATTAGCATTTTTATCAGGCTGCTATGTTTAGGTTCAGTAATTTTACTCTAATGGCAATGTATAGGTCCTTTTCTATGCAATTAAAGTGAAATAAGTGAACATAAATATAGGGGCCTGATAAAAATGCTCATTTTAGAAGAAAATTTCAGACGGCATTTACAGGCTTTTGCATCTGAACTCTTCATTTTCACAATACAAGTTGCAAATTAAATTCAATCAACTTCATAATGGGTAGAAAATTTTTTTGGTGGTACACTGTGAACTTAAGTAAATATTTTCCAGATTTATAATATTTTTTTCACAATATAAATTGTGTTTTTATACATCAAAATCTATTTGTCTTCTGTGTTTTAGGAAGAGGCCCCTTGCAATCCATCATCATATTTGGTAGTTCATGGAATCAAAAAGTTAGAAAACACCTGAATAAAATGCCACCGTAGGTTGGTAAATGTAGTTAACAGTTATCTGAATCCTTTAATCTGGCCAATGAGGAGCCAGGGTTTGCTGCAACTCTTCACCTATGTACAGGCTCACTGGATCATCCGATTTAAACCAGGGATTTAACCAGAGAGAGATACAGCTCTCAGTCTTGCCTTCATAAATCAACTCAAATACTCAAGCTATTTATGCTATACTGCCTGACGCCACAGTCTTTTGAAAGTCAGCATGTACTTTGAAGACACCTTCACCATCTTCTCAAATGCTTGAAATGAAAACTGAATCAGTTAAAGATGTGACCAAAATCTAGATAACACACACCTTTCATGCATTTGCATACTTTTAGATTTATGAAAAGTGACTAACAGCATTGCTTGCACACACAAACAAATGCACAGGCTCTGCCTCTGTTGCTGTTATTCAGTTGCTCTGCAGCAGAAATCAACGCGCAGTCAGCTAGTATGAGACGCCGCAGTGTTACGCTATAGCACAGCGAGAGAAAGGGACATGGAGGTTGTAAGTGATGATTAGCAATCCGGCACGAGGCCCTGCACCCATACAGCAGCCCACTAATAAAACACTATGCGTGTCACGGTTGATAAAAGACCTCCGTTCAATGACGACGCAGTAAAATGATGACGGCATCTCTCCCTCCCCTTGAGAACTGTGAGAAGAGCTGGGTAACTTCAAACGCATTAAGAGCAATTCTGCAATCAAATGCAGCCCAAAATGCAATTGAAAACTGATCAGTTAAATGGAACCCTGGGCTCATTTCAAGAAAGCAAGTGTGTATCGACTGCTCATGACTATGATCTATTGACCCAGATGTGCCGCGGGAGATAAATATCTTAAATAACCAGCCTGCGATGATAAAGGAGATAAATGGTCGCTGTTCACTAGCTCGTGAATGACGTTCTGAGAGGCAAATGGTGAAATGGCTTTCATGTGCTCCAGCTGAAACATCTCCTAACCAACAAGGGTCAGTAAGTGACTTTGGTTTCCTAAAATTGCTATAGATTTGTTGCTATATAACAAAAAACATTATTGTCTGACAGGAAAAAAAAACTGATTACTTGCTTAAAAAGGCAAGTAAAAGAATTGGTGCATCTAATTGGGCTGCAATCTGTGTAAAGTCTATGAATTCATATGACCTTATTATGCTCATTATCCCAAAAATTGGGATCCCAAGTGTGGCACCCAGAAAAAAAAGAAAACTAATTTAAGCTTCAGGTCTGGATGTGAGATGGATGTAGAGATTATCAGGTAATTGTGGTGCCAGTGACATACAGGGCTTCTGCTGAGTAAGCAGGAAACTGATTCAGTTAAAAGTAAGACCCATGGGAAAGTCAGTAGTTCCCGGGATACCGTGAAGATCCTGTGCTTCCAAAGTGGATACATACCTAAGCACAACCTGACACCAGTATCTTGCTTTGCTAAGCTAGAATTTTCTCAAATACCGTGCCTGGTTAAACCTATAGCATTTTAAGGGTCACATCATTTACGTGATCAAATATACAAAATGACTCAAAAGTTTGTGAACACAAAAACATGCTTACTGTCAGACACCATTGTTCCAGCAAAGCAGGAACAAGTGGGAAAAACGTTCTTCTAACATAAAAAAAACATTCACAGTTTGCAAGGTAATGCAGTTCATAGCCAAAACTCAATAGTGTCCACCTCAGGGTAAATGCCCTGGGGACGTTCAATATCATAGGGGTCTGCCAGGTACCGTTCTGCAGTATGGACAACAGCGAAATGTATAAACACTTGGCGCCTGCGCAATGACTGGCGGTTGAGATATGAATGCGTGTAGTGTCTCATAATTAAGAGTTAATTTTTGCGATAATTACCGTCTGACTGATAATTATTCGTCTTGCTAGACGCCTATTCAGCAAATAAATGGACACTGAAAACATTTTATTAGCTTACTTGTACTGACCACATCTATGTAGGAAAGAGTCATTATTAAGAAATAGCCTATTTCACCGCGGAATACTGCGACTGACGAATGAGAATCGACTTTTCAGAATCAACGTTCTTCAAACCATTAAAGCAACTTTCCTTTCAACATTCAAGTGAGGTTATAATAACATTAGAAGCAGAAGAAAAAAGGTAAGTTTTAAAAAAGCGCGACAAAGTGCTGAGGAGGCGACTGCGCATGCTGAGAGCTCGAGACGCAGTGTTCACCGGCAAATAATGCGCGTGGAGACAGTAGTGACAGACAGCGAGACAAAATACTGCATTTATCAGAGAGAGTGACAAAGAAACGCTCCTCATAACGAACCCGAGTCTTTTTCTCTCCGAACGCAGCTAACAAACTTTCCAAAAGTTTACGACTTGTGCGACAGTGAGTGGACTATTGCGACTCTCTCCAACCAGCTCATAATTCCAAGTACACGAGAAATATCCAGTCAAATACAAGCTGAACATGTAGGTAGCCTATCACATGAACGCTATGCCTTAAAGTGAGCTTCAAACTGCTACAGACACATTTAATAAAGCAGACTAACAAGATGCCGGTGCGCTCACTCACCCTGGCGTATTTGGAAGAGTAGGGGTCCTCAAACAGCGCCCAGATGCGCGGTTGCCAGGTACTCCACCAGCTGGGGTTGCGACCATCCTCCTGTAGACACAACCTCTTCAAGTCCCCGTCCGCACCACCCGTTAGCGCCGGGTCGTCCTCTGGCGGGTCCGGCTCGGGCGTCTCGAAGCTGTCCAGCGCTTCCTCGGCGTCCCGATGCTGTCGGTAGTTCATCCAGCAGCAAGCCTCCACGTCTGTCTCGTCGATACCCCAGAACGCGAGCTCCTCCTCGAAGAGAGGACCGCAGACATCGTTGGGACAATGCAACTTCCCTGTGCGGTAATAATTGAGGATAAAAGCAAAGGTGTTGGGGTGGCGGTCAAAGAAGAACTCGTCGGATTTGGGGTCATAGTCAAAGTTACTGAACGCATCTGGCTCCGTGAGCCAGGACAAGCGCGTCCCAGGCAGCGTCTTCAGCGTGCTGCGGTACGTCTCGTGCCGAATCCCCCCGCAGTTTATTACTATTTTCTCGCTGTCTGACGGACAAGTCATGTCTGCGCTGTAACATACTTTGTTGGACGACTTGTTCCCACCCTTGCGCCCTTTGAAAGAGGAGACACACACCGAACTGAGCATAGAGGAGCAGGGGGAGGGAGAGGAGGAGAGAGAACCGACAGGGGAGGGGGGAAGGAGGAGCCTGCGGTGGGAGAACAGAAGAGAAGAGAAAATTAGTGATGCTCATATACTTTTTATACAGCATCAGACCGGTCAAGGTAACCTGCCTTTAACTCATCACACCGTCAGTTTTTGCACAGGTTACTAATAGCTCTGTACAACCTCTGGGAAAAATGGCACAAAAGCTGTCACTGGGGTGGTACCTTTTAAAAAGGTATTACACACTTAGAGGTTCTTTATTGGAATCTTTATTGGAACCTTTAACATCCATGGAGATTATTCAAATGTTCTTCACACTAATAATAAAAAAGGTTCTTTTAAGAACTGCTCACTGAAAGGTTCTTTGGGGAACCCAAATCGTTCTTTTATGGTTCTACTGCAAAACCGCCTTTGGGGACCTTTATTTTTATTAAGAGCATAATATGTAGCAATTAAGAACTAACATGTTCCGTTTAGGGGTAAATGTAAGTAGGTGTACCTTTTAAATGGTACTGCCCCAGTTTTGTAACTTTTTTAAGAGTGCAGGTGGTGCAATGCACTGTCAATTCAGATTTAGTCAAAAAGAAACTGCAAATATAAGACCATTGTCTGTCGGATGTCATACACCTAAGGTTCTTTATGGGATAGTCTACTCATTGGGCTTGGAAAAGAGACTGTGTGTCATAAAAACTGTGTGTCAAAATGACGGCCCTAACCAACATACAAAATCAGAAGAATGATGATGCAGGTATGGCATAAGCGTTTTAATGAAGGAGTGAGTTCAATATACGTTCAAGTGTCACATAATAAACAGGAAACAGACCCCTCCTCCTCTTCAATGCCCACCCATCTTTCCTTTTCCGTCTTTTACCATCACTCAGCTCTCATGTCCCTCAATTCACTAAAACACTCTGCTCAATTACAGCGAAGGGAGATGAAAATGACTGAATGTTTCACAGCCACCCCCTCCCCACACCATACTCTCAGCGTATCCAATAGAAAGAGGGAGAGGAAGAAAATGAGAGCGAGAGGAAGGGTGGGAGGAAGAGGGAGAAAAGCTAAAGGCAGAACGATTATTTGCTGAGCTACACAAAATAGGGAGAAAAGACTGCAGAGCATTAACTCTTACACTATCTCTCTCTGGGCAGTGCTAATGTTATGCAGACCGTTCAGTACAGTCTGTGTACAGTATTAACCTTGGTTACAGACGTAAAATCCAGAAAATCGTAATTGTTTGAGTGTGCGATCGTCAGATATACCTAAAAAGGGTTAGTTTCACATAACCTCTCTTATGCATATTCATGTTTTCATTCCATTACACGAAGCAAGTGCTTTAAAAACTGAATGATTTCACTTCATAGCTATAGTGAAACAAATGAGTCCTGGCTCTCTTTTTCCAATCAAAATGTCCCATTTTGGAAATATGGAACAGGGACGCTATTATCTTTTTCTCTTGGGATCGTCGTGCACTGTGGTAGCATGCCATTTGTAGCTGATTTAACCTTTAAAAATTACTTTTGTTAGTGTGACCTAATGTAGGCACATTGCCTCCATGTTAAATAAGAGTTTTAAATGTAATAAAACAAGTTACCACATGAAGCATTTTTTACTATTACCTAGCAAAACATTTTTTTTCAGTGTACAAGGGTCAGATTTCACCGACAAATGTCCTCCTTCCATGTTTTGCTGTGTTGTCTCTTTTTGCTTTCTCAATAACTCTCCTATATCTGTTTCTCTTGTTTGGCTGTGCTGCATGGCTGCTCCATACATATCTGTCAACCTGTCTTCCCTCATTACTTATCCACTCTTATCCATTCTCCTGAGCTCACTCTTCCTCTTGCTTTCCCTTATGTCCCCCTGTGATTAACTGTTGAAACAAAGATTACAGGAATATGAGAAATGTAGGAAGGAGAGAGGCTGAATCATATGAAACAAGTAACTGAGATGCTGGTTTCTGCTTTCAGCACCACGGACAGCGTATGAGTTTCAGTTAATCATTTAAAGCAGTATAAGCACTGGAAATGAAAATGAGCACAACAATGTTTTATAACAGACATAAACTGAAGAGTCGTGAATAAAATACAAAAATAAACCTAATAATAATAATCATAATATAAAGTAATTATAAAATAATCATGAAAAACTCAACCCACAACTGTGCTGTTGTTTCACTGCTTTTACAATCTATATTCTCATAAGTATACATAACTAAATCCTCAAAAGTGGAAACATTTTGGCTCTGCTACACCATCAAAGCATCACTATGTTTGTCTGGGCCGCCCGGGCCGCCCAACATAGCAATATTAGCTAAACCAGTCCCGTTTTTGCAAGCTGTTTAAATACGCCAAGCTTCTGGGAATAACTATAAGGAACACAAAAGGAGTAAATAAATAAAATGATGAATAGGAAAAACTGAAACTGAAAGGAAACCAGGGAAAAAAGTTGTGCTGACAAAGCAAAAAAAAAAAAAAAAGGCTCTCACTAAAAAGGGAAATCATTGTTAAGTGTGTGTGTCTGGATGGGGGGGAAGTACATTAAAGTGTGTATGTCCATTGGGATGGGGGTTGGTTGTAAGGACAGATACGCCTATAAAAGACAACAGCACTATATCGACAGAGAACATGGAGAGAGCAAAAAGGGAGAGAACAGGTTACGGCCACTGAGGGAAATGTGAAGGAATGACTGCAGTAAAGGTAAATGAAGCTCCATTCATAAATTATTCAATTTCTATAAAAGAGAAGTGATATATACATGCATTGTTATTAGAAGAAGGTAGAACTGAACCATATCTGTGCCCTTTTTCTTTTATCGTACAGTATGCTGTAGTGCGTCTGCATTGTACCTTCACTCTAACTCCCTTTCTTTCTGTCTGGTGCAGTGTAGGTTCTTTGGATTTTTCTGCTTGCTATCCCACTGCAGTTGAAGCTCGGCGGTGCTCAAAGGCCACCTAGAGGACTCATTGGGGAACTGTACAACACAAAATACTGCAGTACCCCCTCCTCTTCAAGCTTTCTCCCCGACTGAGGTATGGATGCCTTATGCAAACCATCTGTCGATGCACTGCATACAGGTTTGTGTCCCTTTTTTGCCCATACACCCTTTTAATTAACTGAAATCACTTAACAAATGCAATTCAATCGCTGATTTATATGAACTGACCATGTATTATCTCAGAGCTTCCTGATCTGAGTGATTAAGGCTTTTTGCAATCCTTTCCTTGTTCTCTCTCTCTGTTATTTGTGTGCACTAAGCTACTCTCAGCCGAGTTGCTCATATCGACGTCTCTTGTGGAATAGCACTAAGAGAAAATAAATTAACAGAGCAAGGACGCTTACGCACACAAACACAGACACATTCCAAAAAAAAAGCAATGTCACAGCACAATTAATTAGCTTTAAATGAAATTAAGCTGTGCAAAGACAAACTACAAAGCATTGGCACATATATACGATATATCCTCAGAAGGTCATCAGTCAGATTTTGACCTCTGCTTTGAAACTAATCACAGCTCTGTTCTCAGCCCTTTTATTTTCAGTCAAAAGAGTGAGAAAGAGATTCAGAAAGGGGCTTAGAGGACTCATCTTACAGTGACAGCATTGAGACGTGCATGACTATATTTCCATATCTAGCACTAACAGTGTTCTTAAGATAGTTATAACCCCACTCCCTCCTCTTCCTCCCCCCCAGCCTCGGCTCTCGTTAAAACCTAATTAATAAAAGTGCCCTCTCCGGTTAATTACCATCCCTTTATAGTCCCCCATTAAGTACTCAGGGAATGAAGCCGGTGAGGGATGGGATATAATTGTGTTAAGCCAAATCACACATGAACTTGATGGAAACTATTCTTAGTGGTGGGAAAGAATGGAGTAGGGTGACAAAAAATTAAAAAAAAAAAAAAAAAAAGAACTGAAAAACACACAGAGGACAGAGAAGGTCAAAACGGGGGGTCATCTCAGGTGATGTGTAAGGGTCATACTGTTAGAAAGGAGTGTATTTGTAAGGACGCAAAATCATGGAACAGCATCAGCAGGAGGGAAAGTAAATGGTTTGAAATAAAGCACTGCCAATGGGATGTGAGTGCGCAAAGGAGGGAGGGGGAAAGGGAGGGCCCAAAAGCTGAGAGAAACAAACAGAAAAAGTTTAACCGGTGTATGTGATAAGATGAGAAAATGTAGAGGAAGAGGAAAACTAGTTAGAACAAAAGTATTGATTATAGATCAGTAGGCTATTTCTCAACAGGTTCAGGGGCTCAGATTATATATCAGACAGTTAAAAGTAAACAATTTGGTTATCAGACCTATACTTTCTATTATCTGTATATATATCATTGTTTTATGTTATTATTATTTGTGACCCTATTGGAAGCCATTTTTTTCAAGATCCACCTGTTTTTAGAGTATTAGCAAGAGATGTAGGGGTCACTGTAGCCCCAGTCAACATAAACGTTCTAGAGTTTTGTTCGCATTTGATTGTAGAGAACCTTGCCATTGGGTAGGGAGTGAAGATGCAATAAAAAAAAAAAAAAGAAAAAGAAGAAACTGCTTATGCAGTGCATGGTACCAGAACACTGAGTTCCCTACAACACACAGAAGGGCAAACACTTGGCTAGTCTGTTTCAGAGGGCACAAATAGTGGGCAGACAGGTATAAGTAAGATTTGACATTTATGTTGACAGAGAAAAGACACCTACATACCTATCAAAGTGACATGTGACTGTGTGAAGAAAAAAAAATCAGACACAAATTGTGGGACATAAAACGTCCATGTATTTGTTGGACTGACAGCTCAAAATAATGTAACACCAGAAATACCTTAAAGTATTTACAAATAAAATTATGAAGGGGTTTAATTTGTGTGCGAATTATTGAGTGACCTTTAGGGGGTCTACTTTTTCTGTCAGTAATTTACGTCTCACACCTCTATTACAGTGTCAACTAATAGACAGTTTTAACAAAACACACGGTTGGTGTGAACGATTCATATAGTGTAAATATATAATTATGTGATAAGTATCGGGCTACTTTTATTGTGACTTGTACCGCCAGATAGCGCTACTGTTTCCTTGGTTACCTCCTCAGAATTCTATTCGCGAACGTCTATTTAACATATTCTGACAAAACCTTGTAGTGTGACTTTTATGGTTAGCAAAACGCTGTAATACCGTACAAATGCTTATATGTGAAAAATGAATACCCCACATCTTAATTACGGTGCTTAGACTACATCCCTCCCATAATTCGCACACGGGTTTAGGTGGCAAAAACAAAGTAGACCTGACTACTACTTGTTGAGCTCGTTGACTGGCAGTGGCAGGCCTTTTTGCAGCAGTACACCGGGCACACAGACAGAAATACATAGGTGATATTTTGTCACGTGTACACAAAATCACGACACAGACACAGCACAAACACCTACATTACATACTTACTCGCTTTGGGTCTGGCTCTGTTCGCGTGAGTGCAGTGTGCGTGTCACTGAACACACACACATGAACACACAAACTGCACAAAAATGCTACGTGGAATTTACTATGTTTTCTGATTGAACGGAGGGATCCTCTTGGCGTAGGTCCAAACGACTGTGCAGAAACCTAAGATTTTGTTCTCTATAAAATGGCTACAGTTATGAATAATGCAATATAGCCTATTCTTGCTACAACACCTGCTAGTTGAAAACAACGCAACTGTGCTATAGTGCGTAGGTCAGTTCCTTTAGTGATACAAAAGACTAGCCTACGAAAAATATAATTTATCACCTAAGTTGCACCTTTGCTGTCCTTGTTCCTCAAATAAATTATTCTCGTTATGTACATAGATGTTACAGGTCTAATATCAAAAAATATTTGCTTGGTAAATAAGCATTTCTGTTATTTAACAAAGCTCGTGTTAACCTTTTACTTTTATTCCCTAAACGAAACAGTCTATTCAACCAAGCGAAACGTGCAGCGGGGAAACACCTCTCACTCTCTATTTGTTTAATCTTCATGCACTCACTCCATTAACAGTCTATGCCTTTCTTCTCAGTTTTAGCATCCTTTCTTCTGTATCTTCACCTGTTCCCGTTGTCCAGGGTTAAGAAGACCGTAACCAGGTCTTTAGTTGCAGACTGAGGGGTCTGTTTGAAATTATTTATGCCGAACAAGCAGCTTGCCGGGCACGACTAGAAATGTTATTCCTTAAGCTGCCTCTCTTATTTCTTCCGTTCGTTTTTTTCCCTCCCTTTTTTTCCTCTGTCGATGTTTTTGTTTTGTAAATCTGTATTTCCATGCAATTTATTCCTTAATCTAATGGTGACATGGGATCCCTCTGTGTTGTTCCCTCCCTTTAGCTCTTTAAAGGGAAAGGTGGCAGCTGGTGCCCCCTCCCCAAACCCCACCCTGTGCCATTTAACCATATACACGCCAAGAAACAAACCTGTCGCTATTTCCGGCATTCCTAATAGCGTTACCTTTATACGTGATTTAAAAGTTCGGAAAACAAAACAAAATTCCCAAACACATTCATTAACCTGTCACTTAATAATGCAGAATTATATGTAAATAAATAAATTAAATAAACAGGGTTATTATTGAACATTAAATGTAGGCTATACGTTTACAATTCATGTTGCGATAGATAGATAGATAGCTAGATAGATAGCTAGATAGATAGATAGATTTTACCTTGGTCATTGTGTGTTTCCAGGGGCCATAAATTACCAGTGTAAATCTATAACCCTGATCTCAGTCCATAGAGATAAGGGTCTCCTTCTTATGGGTGTTCCAAAACAAGAGGGTGGAATTTGTGTCTCTGTGTGAAAGAGACAACACTACACCAATTAGGATAAGCACCAGGACAGGTCACAGAATTCTGCACAAGCAGACCAAACATCCAAAGAAAATCAGATAATGCAAGCAGGGCTAAAGTATGCATATATCAAAAGAATAATATCCTGAAGGGACACACCTAAATATGGAAACTTCTAACATTTAGCCTGCATTAAACATTGTAGGCTAGATTGTAGAATATTCAAATCAAATTATACCATAATCTACAATAAGTAAACCTGAGGACAATAAGAGGTCATAGATGTCTAGACATGGTCAATAGTGATTATTCTTTCTGATCTTTTAACTACCCTTTACCTATTTTATTTGCTTTTAATAGCTGTCTAAAAGGTAAATCTAGCCTCCTCTGTTTCAAAATCTTTGCCTTCACCTGTTCCTTAATTTTTATTCATCTAGCTTCAATATATGGCCTTAAATTAGTCTTGCTTGCTCTCTCGCTCTCTCTTTGGCACGTTGCCGGAGGCAGAGCTGGGGGAGGAGAGCGAAATGTCGCAAGAGCAAGTTGGTGGAGGAAACTGGGTGGGACAAAATTCAGACTATATTGCAACATTCTTACTAATTCTCTATATTTTTCCCATTACCCCACCCTCTCTGTTTTGTTTTAGGCTCTCTTTATGAGATCACAAGCAGAGAAAGGTAGTGTTTAAGCACACACTACTGTGCAACCCTCTTGGGTTGTCTAGGTGTGCCGCCAACTGCCTCCTCAGCGATATTTCTGTCTCTTCCTGGTTTTCCCTCCTTACTTGCAACTTTTTCCCCTGGGATTTTAAGCACACATCCTGTAATCTTCAGAAGCATACATTTTATATAAAATGCACTAAATCCTTTCGTATATAGTCAATTACAGCATACTGGGAAAGATTTACTCACCTTCATGTCTTTCCAAACCTTTGACTTTTTTTTTTCTGTGGATCATAAGACACTATTTTGATAGGTCAAGGACTTCAGTATATTGGACAAAAAAGCTGAATGATTTTCAAAATATCTCCTGTTGCGTTCCTCAGAAGAAAGTCAGTCATACACATTTCAAATGACATGAGCATGAGATAAGCAAAGAAGTTTAATTTTTGTATGAACCATCTCTTTAAGGATAAAGAATGCATACATCCAGGCACACGCTCCAGATCAATAAATCAATAACGTTTCCACCAATCACTTGTTTTTGTTCTCCATTTATTACTGACCCTCTGAGTGACAAAAGAAAAGCATGAAAATTAAGCAATATTGATGAAACCATTTTTTTGAAGTTCAGATCAATTATAACAAAGCTGAAAATCAAACCATCCACCCTACTTTGTCTATTTTCTTATACCATAGACATCTTATTTCCTCCATATGTCTGATTCTCAGTACTATACATTTTAGGAACACCTAAAATGTCCAGTAACACACCTCTACCACCATCTTCTTGCCATTTCACCCCACTTTGTGCAACACCAGCGGCTTGCGATGTTGGGGGAGGCACAGGTACAGTAAAACTATCCATATACAGACTACTTTTACCCCTGTGGGGCACAGGCAGAGTTGTGCGAGGCAGCCGGGGTTGACATGATAGAGTGGATGGCGCTTTGTGTGCAGGAAGTCGGCTGTGAGCTCCGCTCTTGGTAAGGGTTCCATTAAAGGCAGCTGCATCCAGGACAGAGCAAGGAGACAAATCTGACCTGAAAAAGAGGATTATCAATAACAGAGGTAAAGAAAATGATTTAGTGAGGCAAGAAAAGGCACAAGGCTCTCTCATTGCATGCACATACTAGTGCTTTGAAGTCTATTGTCTTCTTGCCTTACCTCTATGCTGACCATTCACTTAGCTCATATATTACTTTGTCAATAGAAACACATTTAGCACACATAAAGCTCTTCATTCCATAGCATAAGGAAATGTCTTTGTATATTACATACCATTGCTGCTTCAATAAAAGAGCTAAAACACAGGAAGGAGGTTTAAGTGCTCTTAAAACAATTTGTTCTTAGTTATGAAGTAAGCAAAGCAGATGTACCCGTTTTAAAAAAAATAGAGAGACCATATGTCACACTGTCATACAAAGACTTTCTGTGAAGAGGTGTGTGAATTAATGTCAATAAGTGTTTGTGACCTTGAGTGCTGCCCACCAATCAAGAGCTGACAAGGTTCACGAGGCCAGGCCAGAAGGTGAGATGAGCGATGCTTCACTAAATCATTTTAATAAGGCCTGCAGCAGGCCAACATGAAAAATAAAGCATCTGTCTAATGCTGCAAATTCAAAGCTGGATGAACCTTAAGCTAAAGATCATAAAAGGATAAAAATCATTCAAAATTTTAAATTCTGTCATAATTTACTTAACCCCATGTCGTTCCAAACTTATGACTTTGTTCTATGGAACATAAAAGAAGAATGTTTCAACAGGTTTTCTTTACAGAAAGAAAGCAAACGGGTCCCAAAACAATACTGTATGCACAAATAATAACATTTTTGTGTTCAATGAAGAAAGAACATCATGCAGGTTTGGAACGATATGCAGGTGAATAAATAAAAGAATTTTCATTTTTTAGTGGAAATATTCCTTTACATCATCTAAAAAACTGTTTTGCAATCAGTTCTGACCCTGAACTGGTCTGTTGAAGTGACCATGTGTAAAGACATTTTTTGTTCAGTTAAATAACCTGTGTAAAATGGGTTACATGCACCGTAATTCTAAATAATCAAACAAAGTGAGATATCCATTCTGCTGCTATACACAGTCAAAAGTCAGCAACTACTCGAAGCTGCTCATGATTCACTATAGGCCAGATTTCAGAATTACATCACCCCTGATGCTCTGGTGACGGATGCTTTGCTCTAATGGCATCTAGAAGCAGATTGCCCAAATAGTACATTACCATCCACTTACATCTTGGGATGAAATCACGTCGGTAAACCCTTTGATCTCCCTCATCACATTTGAGAATCCACCACTGCTGACCTCAGATCTCAGAATTAGCATTTAATCCATGAGTGAATTAACACCGCCCTCTGGTGGTGGAGAGGTACCTGTTAAAGTGCTTGAAGTCGGTCTGGGTTGTACTGCGTACTGGTTCCTGCACAAACGCCATTTGAGTCGTTTCCAGCTGTCTGTACAGTGCCTGATTAAAATCAAGAGAAGTGTGAGTCATTCCATCAACCTAGAAGCTCCAGTGGGGATAAAACTGCTGTCTATGAAGCGCTACTGAATCCTCATGGCTATGAGAGCCAACCATTAAGATACTTTGCATGAATTAGCATTTTTTAATATTGATGACGTTCCCTACTCCCTAACATTTCAAAAATACATTTCTATTCTCCACTCCCCCCCCCCCCAAAAGAAAAAAAGACATCAGCTTTGTGAGGCTCTCAGTGCAAAATTTACTCGGTAACACTTTATTTTAAGGTGTCCTTGTTACAAATTACATGTACTTGCTATTACAATAACAATTAATTATGCATAATTTCATGTGCTTAAATGAATAACTACACTGTAACAAAGACAGCTTAAAATAAAGTGATTTACTCTTTAATTTACTCTTAAATAAATATTTTTGGTTCAATACAAATTAAAGAGATTTTTGCGTAAACTTTTGGTTACACTCCCTCATATCGTTACAAATCTGTACGACTTTCTTCAGTGGAACACAAAAGATGATTTTATTTTTATGCACATACAATCAAAGTCAATGGTTATGGCAGCTATTTGGTTTCCAATGATCTTCAAAATATCTTTAGTGTTTTGCAGAAGAAAGTATGTCATGTAAGTTTGGAAAGACATGAGGGTGAGTAAATGATGACAAATATCATTTTTGGGTGAACTATCCCTTTAGGTTCAATCGACAGCATTTGTGGCATAATGTTAATTACTGAAAAAATTATTTATCACTCATTCTCCATTTTTGGGATTTTATGGATGAAATTTTATAAAATACTTACAATTAATTCGCCTGTTAGATGTGCAAGATCTATATCATGTGGCTATACTTTTAAAATGGCGAGTATTTTAATGTTTACAGATTGTTCCGTGTCACTTTCATTGTAAGTGCCTCAGATTTAGTTTTTTTTTCTAAAGAAAAGGACGGACTAGTAGAAAATTTTCCTGAGCCTACAATGTTCAGCCTCTTTATCTCACCTGCATCATGCTATAGTGTTCAGCCGGAGGCTCACGTGCTGCTAATTGACCTCTGTAGCGGTCCTGCATTTCACTGACAGGATAAGAGACCACTTTCACTGTTGGCCTGTCTTTGAGCTGCAGAGGGTCAGACAGACACATATGAATGACATACAAGAAGACATTAAATTCCTACAACCTCCCAAAATCTCCAAAGAAAAACTCCATTTTACACACACACACACACAACTCTGTATAGCTATCTTTGTGAGGACATACATTGACAAAATGCAATCTCTAGCTCCTTACCCTAACCCTAACTTTCAGAACTAAGTGCCTGACCCAAACCATTACCCTAAACCTACCCTTTACCCAATTATAACCTGACCCCTAAAACCAAGTCTTGACCTTCAAACAGGCCTTTAAAGGGGTCCCAGAAAGTGAGGACCGGCCAGAATGTCCTCACTTTACAAGATTGTCCTCACTCTGATGGTCTAAAACTCAAACCGGCCCTCACAAAGATAGCTGTACAAGTGCACACACACACACACACACACATCTCACCCTCAGGGCCAGCTCGTTGAGGAAGTGTGTGGTCCAGTGCGCAGGGGCTTTAGAGTGGATTTCACTGTACAGAGGTCCTTTCAGTGGCTTTCTGTCATGCTCAGTGTGCGAGGTGAGAGAGAAGTGAGCAGAGGCAGGAACTTTGTTCTGACGCTGGAGGACTGGAGGAAGAGGGGCATTCTGGGGCAGTGACAAGAAGGTAGTTGAGGGTATCTATACAATCACATCTCGTTTCTTTGGCTGTGTACCATTAGGCCAGTCAACAAGAAAGGTTAAAGTCTAGGACACTTTAAACCTGAGGTTTATGATGTTATAAATATTTACTAACAAGTTCTTCCATATATGCAGTACATAGCATGGCATAAAAGCTCTAGATAAGAAAATCAAAAACACAATATTATCTACAGTTTCTGATAAAGCCTAGTTTTCCTTGGCGTCCTACAGACAGACTAAACTCCGTTAATTTGTTCAGTGTCGTTTTCGGTCTAAGAAGTTGCTATAATAGCAAGCTGCCAGCTTAACTGCAGTAACAACAACTCTTGTAACTAGGGTT
The DNA here is from genome assembly GCA_036784905.1 of Acrossocheilus fasciatus. Taxonomy (NCBI): domain Eukaryota; kingdom Metazoa; phylum Chordata; class Actinopteri; order Cypriniformes; family Cyprinidae; genus Acrossocheilus; species Acrossocheilus fasciatus. The sequence goes on along the minus strand of CM071940.1, from coordinate 16,561,341 downwards.
ACCATGATTTTGGTAAAAGTGATGTTTCTCGTGCCTACCTTGCGAGTTTTAAAGTAAAACGGAAAAGGTTGCAGATGCGCGTGTCCAATGGTTGTGCTGGTTTGGACATTTCGTCTCTGGTTATCCATTTGCTTCATACACTCCCTCGCAAAAACTGAAAATAAACAACCAAATAAATCCAGGAACTCCTTTCCGTCGAAAATAAAACAAGTGAAATATTACTGATAAGACCCTTTATGTGTTTAGTCATAGATAATGCTGCCTCCATCCATAGGAATGGAGTCGGCCTAGTTTACGCTTATCTGCTGCTATGGAAACGAGCGCGCGCCCAAGAGCGTACACAGAGACACAAACAGTAACATTAACAGTCCTCGATCATATGAGAGTTTTCCGAGGAACGTGAACCTAAATAGTTAAAAAGATGAAACAATAAGAGTAAATTAATAAATAACATAGTCATTTCTATAATTATTATAGGCAGGTATTACGATCTTCTTGGCAGAGAAGCAGCTTTTACCATATTTCTTTATTTTTTTTTTAAAGTGAAATTTGTATTAGGGCCATTCACATTAGAGATGAATTTAATAAAATATATCAAAACAACGAAAGAAAGTACATTGTGATATTTTCATGACAATGAAACCCAATTTTCATGACAATTAAATTCTAATAGACCATTATGCAAAACAAATGCTCACTCTCATTATTCCAAAAAGAATAAAAATAAAAGGTATATGGTAAATTATTAAAATAGCTATATTTTGTCACAACTTTGTTGATCATGGTAAATGTTTATTATCTGTTGGCATAAATTAACTCACCAGACTATTAAATAACATTGTTGGTTTTAATGTATGAATAAATATATAAATAAACTCAAAAATTCAAGCATTGAACATAGGCACTATGACTGGCAGCACAAAGCCACTCATAGCAGCACACTGTCATGACGACCCTATTTGAGTATGGCATGCCTCGTACGGAGCAATCTGTTCATGCTTGGTACAGAGCAATCAGTTCATTCAGGAAGTGTCTTCTGCGATAACAGTGTTTGTGTGCTCCTGATGTAGTTCACACAGAGCAGAACACATGATACAAGAATACTTACAGAAATGGGATGCATAGCTTTAACTCTATTGTCAATGCATGTTTTCTGAAACACAGACTCGATACGTGAACGAATGAATAATGGAAAGTAGGAGCCATCATGCCATTCAATTCAGCAATAATCCTACGGCAAAAAGACACAAAGTCCTATAAGTACACACACTGTGTATTTGCACCAGCCAGCCAATTTTTGAAGTTCTCTTCTGTGCTAACAGACACACACACAACCCCCGAGAACATCACAGGGAGCAGGGTCCACATAAGAACACAATAGAAATTTAGACTCAAGACAGACCAGATGCACTATGCAGTCTCTCCCTCTGCATGGCCAGGGAAAATAGTATATTTGAGGTCTACATGTTTTGAGATCGTTCCACTAACATATAAATAGCTAAGGGTAGTCAACACTGATCTCCTCTGGGTCTTCTGTCATCCTATAGGAGCAGAGAGGGTGGGAGAATGGATCAGCAGGTCAGTCAGAGGTTGAGACTGGTTAACCCCTGGACTCCAAAGACCTGTCGGTGAAAAGACAACGATGGATTAAATTTCAAAATACAGATAGCCTACTAGTACATTCAGTAGAATATGGCATATTTCATTAAAGACATTTAAAGGGATAGTTCACTCAAAAATGAAAATTCTGTCATCGATGACCTTCGTTCATCTTCGGAACACAAATTAAGATATTTTTGATGTGTTACTTCTGGGGACGTAGTTTTTTCTCTCTCTCTCTCACTCTTAGGTGACTCTGCCCTAATTGGACGTAAAAGACGCCTCTGCCGATTCGTCCCGGGGAAATCCAGCGTCTTTTGAAATAGTGGGACGTCGGAAGTGGAAGAGGAGGGAGAGAGAGAGTTGTTGGCATTGTTGTGTGTTGTGAATTGATCTTTGTGATGACATAGTATTGGTCTTTTCTGTGTGGATAATTTTTGTAGTGTATACCTCGGTTTGTTTCGATCTCTATTACAGTGTTGATTATTGTCTCGTGGTTTCAACTTTTCAGTTAAGTTTATTTTCTTTTGTTTCCGTTTAATAAGCTGGCGAGTGTGCCGCTATTTTTTTTTTTGTATGTTATTGTAAATATTGTGAATAGTGGGTCTCCTCACTAGGAAGGCTGTAGGGGTTGGGTGCTGTTTTTATTTATTGTAAATAACGTTTTCTCCTGTTTTGTTTTAGGTAGTGAGTCAGGGAATAATGCTGTCATTTGTTTCTTTTTCCTTTACTTAGGTTATTTAGACTCCCTGGGTATAGTTAGGGTAACGCTTTGTTTGTTGTTTTGGCTTTGCCCAATCCCGAAGAGAGAGCCTTTTTACTGTGTTACCACAATTGAGATTTAAAATTAGAAAATAAATACACCAGTACAAGGTAACAGCAGGTCTCAGAATTCTTTATTTATGTTGGCTTCCCTGACCCTAGACCAGGGTCGTAACAGATGAAATCTGAGAGCTTTCTGACCCTCCATAGACAGCAAAGCAATACCACATCCAAGTCCCAGAAATGTAGTAAGGATGTCGATAGTCCATGTGACATCAGTGGTTCCAACTGTAATTTTATGAAGCTACGTGAATACTTTAATAATTACTTCAATCAACAATTTCTTCTCTTCTGTGTCAGTCGACACATGTTCACGAGAGTACCACGATGTATACGTGCACATTCTCGTAGCTTCATAACATTACAGTTGAACCACTGTCACATGGACTATTATATCGATGTCCTTACTACCTTTCTGGGCCATAAAACATTTCAGTTGTCTATGAAGGGTCAGAAGCTCTCGGATTTCATAAAAAATGTCTTAATTATGTTCCAAAGATGAATGAAGGTCTTACAGCTTGGAACGACATGAGGGTGAGTAATTAATGACAGGATTTTCATTATTTGGAGAACTAACACTTTAACAGTCTGTTAACTGTCTACTGTAATAAACAAAAAAATAAATGTTGTGAGATACACTACCATTCAGTAAGTTCTGAGTGAAATGAGTGCTTATATTCAGCAAGGATGTATTCAATTTCAAATGGATCAAAAGTGACAGAAAATACATTTATGTTACAAAAGATTTATATTTCAAATAAATGCTGTTCTTTTGTACTATTCATCAAAGAATCCTAAAAATGTATCACATTTTATGCAAAAAAATATTATGTATCACAACTGTTTTCAAAACTGATCATACAAAATGTTTCTGAGGCAGAAAATCAGCATATTAGAATGATTTCTGGAGGATCATGTGACACTTAAGACTGGAGTAATGATGTTGAAAATTCAGCTTTGCCATCACAGAAATAAATTACATTTTAAAATACATTAAAATACAAAACAGTTGCTTTAAATTGTAATATTATTTCATATATTTGACTGAATAAATGCAGCCTTGGTAAGGATAAAAGATCTTACCAATCCCAAAGTTCTGAACAGAAATGTATGATTTTCAAACAAAACAAAAAGGTATTCTGATTAATGACGGGCTGAGAGATGATGAGAAAAGGCAAAAACAACAGAGAAAAGGCATGAAAGGAAAAGAAAGTGATAGCCACACTCACGAGTAGCTGGTATGTTGCTGGCGTCTCCTGGCACTTCTCATCTTCTCAAATCTGGCTTCCATCTCTTCTAGGACTTTAGGGGTGTAACGGACCACCAGCTTCACTGAACCCTGCGCTGCCTTTAGCAGCTCTACAGCTTTCTCATGATGTTCTCCCTCCACACTCTACACACAATGAAGAAATTAAGGACATTTTGACATCTGTTATTCTGGCAAATTACAGCTCCTAAAATCAAGGTCATTGTCACACACAGAAATATAAATGATACAACTCAAAATCCTACTGTGCCAACATACCACTCCATTAACAGAGAGCAGCTGATCTCCTCTCTTCAGACCACCCTGTCGGTCAGCAACACCCCCCGGGATGACCCTGGAGATGTAGATGGGAGAGTTTTGCTCTTTTCCACCCATGATGTTGAACCCAAGGCCCTCGTCTGTTTTAGGGAGTTCGACCACTCTTGGGTGTGCATGGCCTTCACTGGCTGCGAACGCTGCTACCGTGGCCTGGAAAAAGACACCAAAGAATTGTTTTCTTCAGTATATGATCATTCTCCATCAATATAGTGGCAATGTTTTGGTAAAAAGTTACCTTTGCAGTGGCTTGTGCTCGGATCTCTGGCCCACCTACAATGTCCAATGTATCATAAAGCTGCTCATAGACCTTAAAAAAGGAACAGTTATTTAAAATTTTTGTAGTTTACAGTTAGTTAGTAACACTTTATAATTAACAAGATTAACAAATATTATCACATTACACAATTCTTAGATCATTGATTAATATAATAGTCAACATTTGAAGTGGATCAGAAAAGTTCAGCAAAGTTGTCCTAAGACAAGAACACATTTGGTTTTAGGTTAACTTTGATGAAAGGTTTTGATTCACTTCAAATGTTGACTAGTGTATACATTCAAATTGAATCAAACTTTGATTCATATTTTAGATTCAAGTGCATACATAATTCAGTTAACACAAACTGCTGATGTCTTTAAACAATAATAATGTTCATTATTGACTTCATAAGAAATGTTAATGTACAATCTGTTGGTCATTATTGCAAAATAAAGCCCGGTAGTATCACACAACACCTTGCTGTTTTGGGTTTATTTTGTGACAGTGACTGTCCATTATCTTGCTTATTACACATCTGTTGATTACCACATAAATAAATAAATAAATAGGCATGACATATTGATTTTAGTCAAAATGATTTATATTTATGCTATATGAGAGGAAAGAGACAATACCTAATTATACATTTAAGCTCTCATACAAAAATCAAGAATCAAGAGCTGTGTAACAATGAAAGTTATTGTGCAGTTTCATCAGTAAATCATATGTAAGGTTTGTGAAGTAGAAGGCAAATTTTAGTGGAAAGAATCACAATCAAAGTAGACATACTGATCAAAATCTTGTCTTCCTATAATATGTTATCTCTCTGCAAAAGAGCAGGGCATCTGAAGGACATGTGAAAAATGACTAAGTCAGACAAGAGTGTCATGTAGAATATCTGTGCAAGTTGTGAACAGACTGGACTCCTGCCATTGAAACCCATCACTACAAATCAAGAAGTGAGATATGGAGACTGAAGTGAGATGCTGTCTCAGAGACAAGAAAGTGAGTCATTCAGGAGGAGGAGGAACAGTGCAGCACAATTCTGTCTACGAAAAAATACCAAACACGTGTGGAGGAGGCAGACGACAAAGTGCTGTCTTATGTGGTGACACATCATTTCAAACCTTAATTTTATACCTAGCTATTTGTCCCATTAGTGCTCTGTGAAATCAGTACAAGAAAAAAGTACAAATTAGTAAATAGTTTCACTTTTTGTCTTTCAAATATTTTTCAAATGAATGCAACATGTTCCAACTGAACAGAATCCAGCAAAGTTTTTCTCAGTGGCTTTAGTGTATTTCTCACATCAGAAATGATTTTTTTCAAAACTACTTGTTCAACCTCCACATCATCTAGTGACTTGTGCACATCATAAAAGCAGTTTTTCATTCTTTTGAACAAATTGCGATTGCTTTGGTACGTTCATGCATCTGATTATGTACATTTGTCTGCGGTTTCCTACATTTTCAGTTGCTAATATCATGTTGCTCAAAATGTATTATACAGTTCTCTGTGCAATAGTCTTACCCCTCAAAACATCTAGTCATTAGTTCATCCTGTAAGTCATTAAATGCAAAATGGTTCATCTAGTTGTCATAAACTGTCAAACATATTTTCTAAACATTTCTATTAGACTTTTTGTAAATTTTCCATGAATTTTGTAAGTGAATCTTGACTTTCACTAATGAAGAGAATATAGATCAGCCAGTTCTCTGAAATAGCTCAAAGGTGCATCTCATGAATCTTCAATTGGAAAGCATATATAGACAGAGGACAACACAAGAGTTACAAATTCTGACGATAGATGAACATCCAGAAAACGATCAGGGTCAACAGCCGAGAGGAAGAAGAGGAGTAAGGATGCTTGGTGGAAGGGTACAGAGGCAAAACAGAGGAAGAAGCAGAAATGGCCAAGGACAGAGGCGCATATCAGATGAAATAAGGGCCACTGTTGTGGACCATGTTGTCAATCATGGCCTTAAATGACTGAAGGGTGCAGCTAAATATGGGGAGATCGACCATATCCTTAATAATTCAAACATTTCGAAACAGTCTCTTTCAATCAATATCCCACATACAGTAATGTGTACATTTGTACTTTTAAAATGGATATATGGCACACATAAGAAGCACAGCCTTCTGCATTTCAGTACAGTAACTGTCATCCAAACTGTTGCCATATTTTACATGAGGTAGCACTAACAGAGTGCACTGTTATATTGACAACATGACTAAGCATTTTGACTATCTTGTTTATGAACAATGACACAAGGACTTTTCATTCTGATGGCACTGATATGTGACCCTGGACCACAAAACCAGTCTTAAGTCGCTGGGGTATATTTGCAGCAATAGCCAAAAATACATTGTATGGGTCAAAATTGTCCATTTTTATTTTATGCCAAAAATCATTAGGATATTAAGTAAAGATCATGTTCCATGAAGATATTTAGTGAATTTCCTACCGTAAATATATCAAAACTTCATTTTTGGTCAGTAATATGCATAGCTAAGAACTTCATTTGGATAACTTTAAAGGTGATTTTCTCAGTATTTTGATTTTTTTTGCACCCTCAGATTCCAGATTTCCAAATAGTTATATCTCAGCCAATTGTTGTCATATGCTAACAAACCATACATCAATGGAAAGCATATTTATTCAGCTTTCATGGTTTTGTTTTGGTTTTTTTGAAAAATTGACACGTATGACTGGTTTTGTGGTCCAAGGTCACATATGTTCATTGACATAAATACTTACTTTTGAGAGATGAACTAAAGATTTTGAATAAGTTACAGGCTTTTGCAGGAATTCCATTGTGTGGTGCTGTTTGAACGAATTGTTTTGAGAAATGCACATACTTCTTTGCAAATATTAAGGACAATTCGAGAAATACACCAAAGCGACTGAGAAAAACTGTAACAGAAGCAAAGTCACAGTCAACAGAACTTATGTTTGAAGGACTGAGGCAGCCTTTACCTCTCGGATGGCAGCACAGAACTTGCTCTGTAAAACTCTCTGTAGAGCCTGGAGTTTGGGAGGAGGAAGTTCACCGCTTCTTTGAAGCCTGTCCAGCAATTCTATCACTCTGCAAACATCTGGCAGAAAATAAAACATCACAGAAATATACATTAAAAAATAGATAGATAGATAGATAGATAGATAGATAGATAGATAGATAGACAGACAGATAGACAGATAGATAGATAGATAGATAGATAGATAGATAGATAGATAGATAGATAGATAGATAGATAGATAGATAGATAGGAGGTGGGTGGGTAGGTAGATAGACAGACAGATAGATAGATAGATAGATAGATAGATAGATAGATAGATAGATAGATAGGTGGTTAGATAGACAGACAGGTAGATAGATAGACAGATAGATAGATAGATGGTTAGATAGACAGACAGACAGACAGACAGACAGATAGATAGATAGGTGGTTAGATAGACAGACAGATAGATAGATAGATAGATAGATAGACAGATGGTTAGAAAGATAGGTAGACAGACAGAGAGGTGGGTAGGTAGATAGATAGATGGTTTCAAGTAATTACGCTTTCAATGCTGTTTTATTTTAAAATACCTTCCATGAAAAGTACTAAGACGACATTATGTCTAATTCAGAAACTGAGTTCTTTACAGTAGATCATCTGATTTTCTCAAGACAAAAAAAGGGGACTACGTAAATATCAGCGCCGATGCCGATGAAGACATCTAAAGTAGGACAAAATAACATGGAAAAATAGGAAAACATACTTCCATGCCTTTCTATATCCACAGATGACATGTATATATAAATGTTTTTTTTTTCTTTTCTCAATGAATATCAAGCATAATACAAACACCAGCACTCCTACAAGAGGGAGGGGGGGGGGGGTATCATTCATTCACATCGTGGGCACTATATACGCCACTTAGTGCTCGTGAAGAAACAAGAGCCCGTCAGTTTCATTGGTAAGGCTATCTGCCTCTCGCGTCTGTTGGGACATAATGAAGTAAATTACCTCTTTCCAAGCAGAGCGGTTCAGTCATCGCCGCCATGTCCAGCTCTTTCCCCGGGTGATAATACGACGACATCATGAAGACCGTCTGCTGCAGCGGAGGACCGAACCGTTTTCAACCGTCTTCTACCAGAGGCAGAAGTGCAATATATTAGATATCGCTTTGAAGCTGAAAGAAAGGGTTTTCAATAGTAAAAGTCAACCGTCTTCAGCAGGTTCGCAGTGAAAGAGCAGGTGCTCCGGTGGAGAGATGCGCGAGGAGCCGCTTACTGAATGACGCAATACAGTACGTCAGAGGCGCGAGAGTTCAACCTAGCGGCTGATCGGTCTTTCTTTCTCATGCTTTTTATTTGTTGTTCTTTTAGTAACAATATCAGGGGAAAAAACTGGTAAACGTTAGAACAAGAACATATGGTGGATACAGTAAACATTAATTAAAAGGCAGTTGGCTCAGTGGTAGATCATTGCGTTAGAAGCGCAGAAGGTCGTGGGTTCAATTCCCAGGGAACACACATAGGCCTACTGGTAAAAATAATAATAATAATAATAATAATAATAAATGTATATAGCCTGAATGCACTGTAAGTCGCTTTGGATAAAAGCGTCTGCTAAATGCATAAATGTAAAAAAAAAAAAAAAAACCCTTCAGTCAGTTGTATGCAGTCATACAATCATAAAAATTACAATTAGGATTATTTTTTTTTAAAGATTGGATGTTTTTAAGGCTTTTTATTGGAGGAGATTCTTTGAAGTGATGAGTTAAGTAAAAGTAAATCAGAAGTGAATGGCTGATCTATCATTTTGAAGACAAGACTTTAGAAATAACAAACCAAGACACGCAGACAATAATTTGCCAATAAAAAGTGTTTATTCAAGAATGAAAAGCAGAACCAATACGACCAGAGACAAGCTCAAAAAAAAAAAAAAAATTAAGAGCGATTTTTCTGAACCCATTGCAGACATTCCTATTTAAAAAACACATTTGTGTCAAAGTTTGCTGCCTTAGTTACTTCAGTAAAATTAGGGGCCAGTGTACAATTTGCAAACGATCCATATACTGAACCAAATAAAACAAAATGTACAAGACAAAAGATAGAAAAAATAAAGTTACAGAGAAATGGGGGCAGGTATAAAAGGAACGTTGTACAGATAACGTTTCAAACCATCAAGCAAATACTCCTGTAATCTACATACATCTATGAAAATGGACATAACGGTACTAAACAACCCCAATCATCTGATCTCACAGTTACCCATCTCTTACTGAATAAACTACACTGTAATAAAACACAGTGCCTCAGTCAAGAGATCTCTTCCTGATCACTTGATATCGAGTCGATGTCAAACAGGGAATTCAAATGTATCATAAGGCTAGTTATCTAGTGAAGTTTAAGCAAACAAAGCCTCACAAATAAAAAAACTGGTATCCAAAAAAAAAAAAAAAAAAAAAAAACCCCTCACAGTTCAACTACATAATCTTTTCGTTTTAACAAAAGGATGCTTCTCACCAGGGAGACACTAAACTCTCAGTGATAGCTGTTGGTAGTACAGTATAATACTTACACACTGTGGACATAGTGCAAGCAAAGGGTGGAGGCATTAAATAATGGTTGAGAATATTTGTGAATCCAATCAATGACAACTGGACGACCTTGGATCATTCACACAATACTGGCACGTTCAGTACTCGTCACCCTGGGCCTCCATCCTGTATCCGTTCTCATTGGAGGCATAGCCCTCTCCTGACTGCATGGAATCCTGATCCATCATCATCATCCTCATCCCATCCTGTGAACCTTCTTCTGATTGTGGTGGCAACTGCTCTTCACCCTCTTCACCTCCGTTACCCAAACCCCCCTGGTCTGCTGAGGAGGATACGTGTCTGTCTTCCCTACGTTCCCCACGGTCCCGATCGCCCCGGTCCCGCTTGTGTTCGCGATCTCTATCCCTGTCTCGCCTTCTTTCCCGATCTCGGTCTCTATCTTTATCTCTGTGGCTGCGCTTTCTGTCACGGTCTCTCTCCCTGTCTTTGTCTCGATCCCGTCCTCTCTCCTCTCCTTCGGGCGCTCCATCCTCCCCTCGTCCTGGCTCACCCCCCAAGGGGTCCTCCATACCCCTATCTCCTCCTTCGGGAATCATGCCATCACCTAGCCCACCCATGCCTTCCTCTCCTCCATCCGCACCCTTCCCTCTCTCTCGCTCTCTCTTTCTATCCCTGCTCCTGCTTCTCCTCTTGCGGTCTCTTTCTCTGTCTCTACTCCTCTCTCGGCTGTCTCCGGCAGCACCTCGTTCTCTTTCCCTTTCTCGGCGCCGGCTGGCGCCTCCTGCCTCCTCCACTGGAGCCACGAGGGCCCTCTCGCGCTCACGAGATCTGGTGCGTCTGCGTCTCTCTCGGGATCGAGAACGGCGGCGCTCACCACGGTCCCTGTCTCGGTCTCGTTCCCGACTGCGATCCCTGCGTTCACGATCCCGATCGCGGTCACTGCGGGATAAGACACAGAGGTCAGGACTGGAAGACTAAAATGTACCTTCTTAAATGGATAGTTCACTCAAAAACGAAAACTGTCATTAATTACTCACACTCACGTTGTTCCAAACCCATAAGGCCTTCATTCATCTTCAGAACACAAATTATGATATTTTTGATGAAATCCTAGAGCTTTCCGACCCTTTATTGACAGATACTATAAACAGAACTGACACATTCATGCCGCAGAAAGGTAGTAAAGGACATTGTTAAAATAGTCCAGGTGACATCAGTGGTTCAACCTTAATGTTATGAAGCTACGAGAATACTTTGTGAATGTGCAACGGAGACTGACATGGAAGAGAAGAAATTGAACAAAGTCGTTACTTTTAACTTTCTTTGTGCACAAAAAGTATTCTTGTTCCTTCATAACATTACACTGAGGTCACATGGACTATTTTAACAATGTCTTTACTACCTTTCTGGGCCTTGAACGTGGTAGTTGCTTTGCTGTCTATTCAGGGTCAGAAAGCTCTTCGATTTCATCAAAAATATCTTAATTTGTGTTCCCGAAGATGAATGAAGGTCTTGAGAGTTTGGAACGGCATGACGGTGAGTAATGACAGAATTTTCATTTTTGGCTGAATTAGCCCTTTACAAACAATCGTGCACCACTCAACTTACCTTCCAATTGGTCGGTCATCATAGCGGGAAGTGTCGTCTCTGCCAGAGTGCTTGATGTTGACATCTGCTCCTCCTCGCCTTGTACCGCCAAGACCTCCACCTGGACAGTGAAATAAATGTACAATGAAGACTTGAAGTAATACGTATGATCCCAACCACACTATCTTTACCAGGGGTGGGCGATTCTGGCCCTGGAGATCCACTGTCCCCCAGAGCTTTGCTTGAGAACAAGTGTCCAATCCTGCTCCTAGAGGGCCACTACCCTGAAAAACCAGCTAATAAGTAAATCTAATCAGCTAATCTTCTGGATTAATAGAAACTTTTCGGAAATTAGGGCAGACTGGAGCCAAACTCTACAGGACATTGGGCCTCCAGCAGCAACATTGGACACACAAGGCCTTGAAAAGAACACTTGATTACAAGAGAACAAGACATGCTCACCAAGTCTCCGGGGGTGCCATCCTTTGACCGTTCGTCCTCTTTCAACATCAACAAGCACTCTACGTCCATCAATCTTTTTGCCATCTGCGTGCTTATAGGCAGCTAGAGGAGTTGATAGACGAGCAGTAGAAAAGAAGAGATCGAGGGATGAAGGGAATAAGGAGAATACAGAGAAAGAAAGAGGTGGACAATGAGAAACAAGAATACACACAACAGTATTTCCTGCTACATACCTTGAATTTGGGATGAACTCCATTCAAACATGTTAAGCTATTTAAAAGGCACACGCTTACCTCTGAATGGATAAGCCACCAGTAACGAGATAAATTGACAATGTTGCCATCCAAATAAAAAAATAAATTAAAAAAAAAACACTACCTCACGTTCAGTTCATGATTACACACTTGGATTGAGGCACACCAACAAATGTTACAAAAACGGCTTGATTAAAAAGCTGGACAGTAATGACCAACGTTTATCATTTTGTTTATAAACTTAGAAGACTGCATACTTTGAAAAAATTTCAAAGCACAATGCTTTGGAAAAACCCTGTATATGAATTCACATTATTAAATGTACTAATTTTCTCACACATATTTTCATGTCCCCAGTTTCACAGACAAGGCTTAAGCTTAGTCCCAGACTAAAATGCAAGTCTGAGCTGTTTCAACCAAAAGAAACTTGCACTGACTGATCTTAAAATACATCAGTGCCTTTGTTTTCTCAAGACGCACACTAGTAATGTTTTTTCCTAAGCACGTTTATAAATTGTCCTAATTGAACTATGGCCTAATCCTGGCTTAGTCTAAGCCGCGTCTATGAAACCAGGCCTCAATTCTCTAAATTCAAGTATAACACATTGGAGAATGTGAGAATGCTCTAAATACAAAAAAAAAAATTCAAAATCCAGACATCATTTGACAAAGCTCAAAGACACTAAAGCATGTGCTTCGAAAAAAAGCTTTGTAAAATTCAGGAAAATAAGCCATTTCTCTGATGCTCAAAAAAATATTAAGGATTATTTGAGTACCACAGAACTTAAGTGATGCAAATAAAAATCGAGGCAGTTCAAGGTAGTGCAAGTTAGATCACAAAAACAAGGAAGCATTGTAATCAACAGGTTGGACCACACAAGTCATCTCCAAATTTAGGGTGATCCTCATTAACTGCCCATTAATGCCATTTTACTCATTAAATCTTGAAAAAAAGGCACTTAGTGAACACAGTTAAGATAAAAGCCACGCTCTCCATTCTCCAAAATCTTTCAGAAACATTCATTCACACTCACACAATATCTATGAGCAAACCCCCCCCCCCCATTACACACATCATGACAAACTAAAGGGGAAAAAAAGAAAACATTCTGCAGAGCTTTACTTTTAGATTCTAGATTATAAATAATGGATTTGCTAGAATTGCAGCTTTTAAATAATTTACAAAATTCTCACTTCAATATGGCCAATACCCTTTGGTCCTTTTCCTTCTGCTGGCCTACGATAAAAGTCTAAGCCCTTAAGTATTTAATCATTATCTCAGTGTTACCACATTACCTGGAGATGCTATCTTACCATAACACCTGGCCAAGGATGGAAGTCCTTGATGGAAAACCCCACGGAAATGTAGCCTGGTGATTCCAGCTGCCTCGAATCAAAATGTCCTTCAGCACATTTGATACTCAATTTTTTTTTTTTTTTTTTTTTTTTTTTACCAAAACTTGACAACCTTGAATCAAGGAATTGATCCAATCCTTCAACAAGCGATACGATGAAATCCACGAAGCTACTCTGGTCTGCACTGTCGATGACGTTCAGTTGAACCCCATAATGAGGGCCTTACCATCAAACCCTCAAGTTCTTTTGCACACACCGCTCCTTACAGCTCAACTAGAGGGCCTTACCAACAACCCTCAGACTACCATACCAAACTGGAGGGGCTTACCAAACACCCTCAAGGCACCTACCCAACACGAGGGCCTTACCATCCACCCTCATTTTTATCAGTTTACAGAGGGCCTTACCACAACCCTCACCTACCTAACCAATAAGAGGGGCTTACCAACCACCCTCATGTCCATAACAAAATCTCTCATGGTCTTGACAAAATCTACCTCGCAAGTAACATTTAAAGAGATCTCCCACAATGCTTTACATTTTTAAATCTAAAGTCTTAAAAAATATGAAGAAATAAATGGTGTGAACCCTTAACAATTGTGTTAAGGAAAGTAAAAATGTTAATTCTACTTATTTTATTGGTTGCACCCATGTCGAATTTTTAGCCCACATGGAGTTGTATAAATAGTGATTTAAACAGCTTTGAACAAATTTGTACACATTGGAAAGATTACTCTCCGTGCAGCTCCTCGCTTCTCAACCTAAGTGGGAATTTTAGATTTAAGGATTAAGTACCTCACAGAAGAATTCTGGGACTGAATTTAACTATTGAAGCGGTACAAGGTGAATCCATGACAACAAGAATCTTTAAATGTAATTGGGTTCCGTGCAGTGATTTGAATATACAATGCCCTTGGTTAATCTAATCTATTAAAGCCAATTCCAAACATTCTGGCACATATGCCTATACACACTAAAAATGTTATCATTATCAATTGTGTGTCAAATGCTTCAAATATTTTACATCATAAAACAGAGTTATGGTCCTGGCCTATAATATATATTCAGGCTTAGCGATATTAAGACAGCTGCAGTAATGTGAAATATGCATTCATATTACTGTGCAACACAAACGGAGATACATTTTTTTTGTCGTTGCAGAGTAAGTGTGTTATGGTGCAGTCACAATTTCTTGGGAAAAAATAACTATTGTGTATTGTCAATAGCTGTACATGAACCACAGGTTACACAGAAGTCAATTTCAAACTAAGCAGCTTTCTGCTGGTCAATGCGCAAATTTGCGAGACCAACTTTAACCTGTAGCGAACTCTGTGAGGAAATCCTTCACCTTCCTGCAATGCAAAATTCCTGACTGGATTCCTATTAAGATGACAAGCTTGCCAAAACTGCCTTCACCAAACAGCAAATGTGACTGCACCTTTATATCAGGTATTGCATATCAGGCACATAACTTTGCTTAATAAAAACTAAATCTATTCTGCATGCTTTAAAAAAAAAAGATCAAATCAAGATCAGCTTTCACGTTAAATGTAGTCTCAGCCTCAGACGTCACGCCCACGGACCGTTGGCTAAACGTCTGATGCATATGGCACACAAAAGTGGAAACACTTCAGGAGTTTCATAGTCGTCATGAGATTGGTTGAATTATACAGGACTTCCGGGAGACGTGTGTGTCGCGTTCTTTAACGTTCCGCCTGGAAACAAAGAAGCTGTGATGCCAAACGCCCTCACAACAGAAGATAGCCATCGTGTTTACATCTGTGACAACGAGCGCTTATCAGGACCTAATAAATGCTGGTTTTTCAAAAGTATGTGAAATATTTAAAGTTCGCGGCATAGAATCTTTAAAATACGTCCGAGAGTTTTACACATCAGTCTGTTATTGTGGCGACATTTCCACACCTCGAAACATGACGCTGAACGAAACGAACTGTGATTGGTTGTTTGAAATGTCAGTCAAACGGCCTCATGGGCGGGCCTTGGCCAATGAAAGCTGCCATGGATTCCAGACCTTCAGCCGTCAGTCTTTTTTGTGCTTTTGTGCATGCATCGTTGGAATACATCCAACAGGTTCTCTTTACTGCACCATTCAGTTTCAAAGGCAACAGTCCTAAAGTCTAAATCTTGCAGAGTACAACCACATTAGTAGTAGTATGATGGCTTTAATAGAAGAGATTAATGACAGGCTCAAACTCACTACAACGGGCCCAAGCCACACTCAATGACAACTGGAGGCCCGATGTTTAGCCCTATAAAATGGGGCAGTGATTTGGTACACCTAACAACCTAGAATTAGATGAGGGGTGTAAAGAAATCTTACCCATCATACAAACCCATCATACCAACCATATACTGAGCTGTGGTAGTAGGGTGTAGATGTATCAAAACCATCATCATGATCTGCAAGCCAGCTCTGGCCAATAGCCATCAGAGATAGGCGGCTGCAGTAGCAATGAGAACAACACACAATTAATAGAAAGCATTGACTCGCTCCGCAACACTTCAATCATGAACGCCCCTGTGTGAACTGAGTTATAAAAAGCCTTGATATTACCGACTGTTTGTGCACCAGACATGAACAGGTGTGTAAGTATATGGGTCACCTTTTTCTCTACAGATGGCCTTAGCCTTTAGCTTACCATCACCGCTCCGGTCGGGAACACACTGCTATGTCACACTGCCTAAACATTACAGAGATGCCATAAAGTGGCAACATTCATCAGAATGTGTGTTGGGCTAACGCACAGCCACACGCCACTTTTCCCCCCACATGTGCTGCACCGTCACACTCGCACCAAATGCAACGCACACATACACACGGGGGTAAAAACAGGAATATACTACAAACACAGACATAATGGGGTTGACAAACGGTCATACAAGCACACAAACACACACACAAATGGAGTTTTATAACTTGACAGTTACACATTCTCATATGCAAGTTTGGTTGGCTACACCTAAATATGTGGTCATTGCAGGAAAAATAAAAAAAAGGGATACAAAACTAGAACAGATGGACTATGAACAACATACTTTGTTGCTTCAAAATAAAATATGAATTAACAATTTTCAAGGAAAGAAAAGACAATGAATGATTCATTGTAGTAACAGATGATGTAGCTGGTCTGGACATGGTCTGCTTTTAGTCTTTTAAGGAATTTAAAGAACGAAAAGTCTTGGTTACTCACAGTGCATGTCTCTCTCGTGTTCGTATTCAATGAACGCATAGCCTCTTGGTTTTCCAGTTTTCTTGTTGTACACAATATAGATCTAATAAAAGTGAATAAATTCAGTTATGAGTCTGCAGGATAACAAATGGATAATAGCATACTATGGAAATGTGCATAAATTTAATACAACTCACCCGCTTGATAGGACCATAAACTTCAAACTCGCGCCGTAGTTTGGATTCTGTGGTGTCATAATTCTGTTAAACAGAAAAAGAGGGTAAGATGTGTGTTTAAAAGACACAATCTCTAAACATTTCGATTCTTGTCAGTCAACAAAAATACTCACAATTCGAGCCACAAACAAGGTCTTAAACGCATCTCCTTGAGCATTAGGATCGTTGTGTGGGTCCCCTGTAGGAATACAAGAAACATTTTTTTAGGGTTTTATAATAGTGTGTAGTATTGGTTCACTTAGTAACCGGTTCAGACACTTACATAGCTTCAGTTCTGCTTCCACCACAACTTGCCTCCTTTCCATCTTCTCCCTTCTCTGCAATTCAAATCACAATGGACCATATTTAAAAAAAAAAAACTAATAAAATTAATTTTATTAGATAATTTACATTTAGTCATTTTGCAGACGCTTTTATCCAAAGCGATTTACAATTGGGAATACACAAGCGATTCATCTTGAAGAGGCAACTAGACAGAGTAAGTGCTCATATCACCAAGTCTCAGGCATTATTAAAATAAGTACAAGCTAGCAAGGAAAGGGATAAAGAGAAAGTTTTTTTTTTGTTTTTTTTTTTACGTTCTCCCACGGAACACATGGAAATTGCTCACAATTAAGTGTACTAAAAAGATTATACTACCCACAGAATCACTTTAACAGCAAATTTATTTTAAAAATCCTAAAAGTCCTCTGTTCGGTCATCTCTAACTCATAAACCCACTGAATATATGCCTGTTAACAAACTTTACACCATTCAGCATTAGAAACTATGACTAAACTTTCCACAAAAACTCAATTCATTCAAAAATTGCTCACCTTTCTCTCCAACCTCTCCTCCCGCGTCTCTGCTCTTGTGGGTGGTGGAGCATCTCTGGGGTCCTAACCAACAGTGGATAACAAAACATCGTTATATAACAATACCACATAATACTGATCAAAATCTCGTATAATTCTCATCATGCATGCAACACTTTTGATTAACGACTTGATCTGTAATCTTTAAACAAAAAACAAAAAAAACTTTTACGTAAAATATTACAAAAGCACCTCAAATTGCCGGATGAAAGGGGCAATCCCGCAGTACGGCTGGTTGTGGTGTTTCTCATGGGGAAGCTTCTCCAGCTGAGGCAGGAACGGTATCGGGTCCCGCGGGGCAAACAATGCCAACAGGTTCGGGGGAAGAAACTGAGTCATTGTTCACCTAAGAACGAGAAAGTTAAATTGATCAATTTATAGCCCAGAACAACCCTTAACATATGCTTCAAATAGCAGATCTGTGCAGTTACGGTGGGTAAATGATCAATAAAAGGAGATTTCAAGGAAATCACAGCAGGGACATATTGATGTTGGTAAACTTAACCTGAAAACCTAAGTTAACAGTGTTTTTCAGATCTGAGCATCTCCAGTATCTGCATCAGTAAAGTAACACCCTCTAACTCAAACGATTTTCGGGAAGTCAGCAGCTAGCAGCGCCTGCTACCTCGGTTAGCTTCTTGCAAACAAACAACACTCGCATTACAGCGTTGATTAAATAATCAGCATTTTCACTATTATGCTTATTATAGTAAACAAATCGAAACGCTTCACGCATGTAATGGAAGTGCACGCTCTGTAACACACGTGTAAACCAAAACTCAACACTGGTTAGGGTCAGCTCCACTATTTCACCGTTTCTACTGATCAGATCAGAGATCGACAACATTTCCCCGGGCGGCCTCCTACAGTCAGTTACCTCAGCTTCTCATTCGGTTCCGACGAAACCTCCGAGTTTAGCGCAAAAACCCCTCTGCGTCTGTCTGTAGGAACTCTTCGTGCGGGAACTTCTTCAATCTCTTTAGTATTTTGTGTGTATTTCGGTCCACACAATACCCAACGTGTGTTCTCAGCAAGCTGGAGCTGAACGAGCCGTTCCTTACTTAAAATGGCGCGAGGCCGCAAACCACTCTGGTATTTTACGACGTCTGTGCTCGTCTAATGGACCTTTACGTTAGGGGCGTGGTTACGTATTACAAAATAAAAGCTAGTCATCTCATTTTTTTTTTTTAAGACTGGTCATAATTTTTTGTTAACTTCAGTTATGAAAAGGAAGATTGATCTTAAGTTTATTGGAAAAGTAAGGCTGATTACCCCTAAGCCACTGCTAGTTGGTCAAACTAGTCTTAACATGGTAGCTAAGTTTATGCAACTGGCCCCAGATCTGTGTTTTTTTGTGGAACTGATGTTGAGACTGTTTTGCATCTTTTTATTTTTTATTTTTATGTTGAGTGGATCTAAAATTAATATAATGAAAAGAGATGTTATTTTCCTATTTTATTTTGTTCTTTTTCTTTGTTTTCCTTTCTTTCGTAAAATGTGAATGTCATGTTTTGTAATATTTAGTTTTGTTATGAATGTTAATTGCTCAGCATACACAATAAAAAAAAGACCACCTTAAAACACTCAAACCTTGCGTAATACAAACCGAGGTGTATTTTGTTAATTGTTGTGTAATTAACAAAATTATAATTTCAGAACTAATAGATATAAACACTCTTTTGTACCTGCAGCCATTCTGCTTCTCAATTCTGTAAAGAACCATAGATGACTTACTAGTATTTATTGATTGTTTACAGTTTTTTTATTGTTATTTTTAGCCATGCCTGCAAGGTAGGCAATCTTTGTATTGGTATTGTGTGTGTGATTTGTACTATACTATCTTTTGCACAACGAATTGCCTCATTGGGGACAAATAAAGACTTTGAACTTTGAACTTGAACTAACATTCTCATGCCTTGTTTGTTTCTTTCTTTCTTACATGCTCATATAGCTAATATAAACCAGTACATCTTAAAGTAACGTTCAAAAATGTATTTATTACATATTATTAGATTTGACACATGCACATCAAGAATGTCTGAAACCCCAATACAAATGAAGAAGCATAACAATGTATATAAAGTTATTTCTGACAAGGACTTTCTGTTTTAACACATCAGCAAAAGGAGCCATTCATGTAGTGTCACGCCTGCCTCCAAAATCTGTCTGAAATTGATTAAGTATGGATTTGTAAAAGTAGTAAAATATTAAACATACCCTATATGCACTTACACTGATCCTTCAATTTCTCCCAAACACAAGAGGCACTATAACCGCATCTCCTCATGTTTTCACACACAGTTAAAGATGGCGGAGTCTGAAGAGCCGAAAACAACCTGCAAGTTTCTTTTTAAGAAATCAAACAAGAAATTTTCTGCACGGAAAAGAAATGCAAGCGATAGCGAAAAAGGTATTTTGCTCTTGTTTTCCCTCAGTGCTCGGACTGGGCGGTTTTCGTACAGTGAACTCAATGTTTAGTGAATGTCCAGGTTCAACACCTTTCTGCTTTACATCAGTATTTGTGTATGTTTTCATCAGACAGAAGCAGCGGCGAGGAGGGCAGCTCTGTGGTCAGGAAGAAGAAAGCTGCTGTTACGAATCCCATGATTCAGAAAGTATGTTTGTACTTTAAACTCGAAATCTGCATTGTTTGTTTTTTACGAAGCTGTTGTTGACACCGAAGCCATAACCACCAGTTATATCCTGCACATAGACAAAGAAAGTGGAGAGGGAAGAAGTCTCATCGAGCGAAAGTGAAGAGGAGAAAGAAGACAAGAGTGTCACTGTCTCTTACAAGTCGACTCGGTCCGCGGTGAGTCTGTCACAACATCTTTACCCATGATTCATATACGACCGCGTGAGTTATACTGTAACAAACCTTGCTTGAAGAACGTGAATCATTCTTAATTCATTTCACATCTCTGCTGACCAGAGCTACAGAAACATTAGAGTCTTGTAATTCAGTGTATTTCTGTAAATTTGCTGCAGAAACCAGAGGGACCGGATGACATGGGGGCCACCGCTCTTTATGAGCTGGACACAGAGAGGGACAAAGATGCTCAGGCCATATTTGAGCGCAGCCAGAAGATTCAGGAGGTACAGTACAGTTAACAGCACCAGCATTGTAAATTCAGGTTTATGCGTATAGCACGCTTTACAATGCAAAATGCATCTAAACGGCTTTACAGGAGTAAACAGAAGAAAAAAAGCAAAACAATGTTTGTGTTTCGAGGTTGTTTAATGAGGATTCACTATTTTATAAATAGGCTTACAGAAGATAATCTAGTAGGTGTATTGAGGCCAGTGAAAAGTAATTATCTAAAAATATAATTGAAGAAATGGGTGAAATCAAAACAAAGGTTTGTCTTCGAATCAATTGTTGCAAATAAATATTTCTTCTTATTATTAGTTTATTAAAATATTGTCTAATTGTGTCTTATTTACTATTACACTTTTTCAAACTAAACTTGCTTACACTGCCGTCTTAAATCATGTTTCTATCTCTGATGAAAAAATATTTTGTATTACATTAAAATAAATACAAATTTAATCAGCCTGTTCTACTTACGATTGTTTGTCGAAATCAACACCAACTTTGTTTTAAAATGCATCGCTAAATCTTCTAATTGAAGATCACATGATCACAAACGGAAATCAGTTCCGTGAAGTGACCATCGCATGTTCCCTTCGCTAACGGACTTCGTGAAGGGATTCAGTTGTTCACTTTCGTTTGGAACGTCCTTCAACATTTGGAACGTCCTGGAATTCGCCCAATGTATTAGAAGAAGAGCGTCTGTGACTTAAAAACAATCTTGTAATAATTCAACTGATATTATGATAAACTTTTAAAGAGAGAGTTCACCCAAAAATTATACATTTTGCCATCATTTACTCACCCTCTTGTCTTTTCAAAAAGATGATATTAAGCAGGAGACAAAAATGTTTAATAAAATATTATAAATAAACACTACTTTGGGTTATTCAAAGTCCTCAAAAACCATGCTGTAGCTTTGTGTGAGGAACAAAAGTTATCATTCACAGAAAACGATCAACTCAACCTCAACTCTAGAATCTCGTTTGTGTGATTTAAATATGCACATATTCAAACTAGGTGCATACAACGGCCAACTGTTTCTTTAAAGTTGCGATGAAATGGAAGTAGCGATAGGTAATTTTTTATGCATTGTGAAAGATGATATCAAAAAAGAAATAAAATGTAGGACGTGACTTGGTTCAGTCCATTAGTTGTTGATTGGATGGAAGTAGATCTGAATGTGAGCTTGCAGTTAATTATAAGAGAAAGGGGTGCCGTTTAAGTGACCTAATGATTGGAAAAGTCAGTTATACCACCGGATCCAGTTATTACATTTTTAATTAGAATGTAAAAAAGAAAGAAACAGAAATAGATTATTTGTTTACAGTACGATCATTAAGATGCACTTAGAAGATAAAAGATGGGTGAATTTCCATTTCATGCTGACTTTTAAGATGTATAGTTACTGATGTTGTTAGGATGGCCACAGTAATCACAATCTCTTAATTTAGTGACATGCCTGTATTTTATTTCTAGGAGCTCTCTGGTAAAGATGACGATAAAATTTATCGTGGCATCAACAACTACCACAAATACATTAAACCCAAAGACTCCACCATGGGCAATGCTTCCTCTGGTATGGTCAGGTGAGTCAGTATAACTGAGCCGCTGAGCCTGTTTGCTGTGACTGTATCTGTTTTTGAGGACACGCAACGTTAAACCGATCCACAATGTCTTTTACGTGATAGGAAAGGACCAATCAGAGCGCCTGAGCACCTGAGGGCCACAGTACGGTGGGATTACCAGCCTGACATTTGTAAAGACTATAAAGAGACTGGCTTCTGTGGGTTTGGAGGTGAGTAAGCAACAGATTTCCTCTCTAGTTTTGTCATTCCTTTGAGGTTCATGTGAACAACCGTGGCGATATTCATTGCAGAAATAAACGTAACTTTTTTTTTTTAATCCTCAGACAGCTGTAAGTTTCTTCACGACCGCTCCGACTATAAGCACGGCTGGCAGATAGAGCGAGAGCTAGAAGAAGGACGATATGGGGCAAACGGTGAGCCATCTTTACAGGTCAGGTCTTTAGGTAAACTTAGCTTCTTTTGTTCTGTTTTCTGACATATTGTTTATCTTACAGATGGGGAGAACTATGAAGTGAGCAGCGATGAGGAAGATTTTCCTTTCAAGTGTTTCATTTGTAGAGATTCGTTTAAAAACCCCATTATTACAAAGTAAGTGCTACATTAAGCCATGGCCAGTTTGAATTGCAAATGCTATTCCCTATTCTTACCACAGCACAAATCCACATTATTTTGCTTTAGTCTCTCGTATCTAAATCATTTGACATTGTGTTTGCATGTCAAAGCCACATATTTGACTGTAGAACTAGTATGTCATTGTCTATTCATAAGTATGATGTCTTTGTTTTCCAGGTGCCGGCACTACTTCTGCGAGGCCTGTGCTCTCCAGCATTACCGCAAATCTAAGCGCTGCTACGTTTGCAACCAGCAGACCAACGGCGTCTTCAACCCTGCCAAAGGTGCTTATCTACTTATAAACCTTGAATTGAACAAAGGTTCGGGGTCAGTCAGATTTTTGTTTTTGAAAGAAATGAATACTTTTATTCAGCAAGGATACAAAGAGATGTATAATGTTACATAATATTTCTAAACAGCCCTGAAAAAATGTATCACAGTTTCCACAAACAAAAACAAAAAAAATCTTACTGACCCCAAAAGTTTGAAAGGTTTTGTAGTTTAAGGTGGCAAATTCTTTTGCATGAAATTACAGATAACTGGAATAGGTGTGGTCAGTTCAAAAGTTAATTGGTAGATCCCTGATGTTTCACTCACCAATATCCTATATGTGACCCTGGAGCACAAAACCAGTCTTAAGTCGCTGGAGTATATTTGTAGCAATAGCCAAAAATACATTGTATGGGTCAAAATTACAGATTTTTCCTTTATGCCAAAAATCATTAGTATATTAAGTAAAGATCATTTTCAATGAAGATATTTTGTAAATGTACTACTGTAAATATATCAAAACATCATTTTTGATTAGTAATATGCATTGCTAAGAACTTCATTTGGACAACTTTAAAGGCGATTTTCTCAATATTTAGATTTCTTTGCATCCTCAGATTCCAGATTTTCAAATAGTTGTATCTCGACCAAATATTGCCCGATCCTAACAAACCATCAATGGAAAGCGTATTTATTCAGCTTTCAGATGATATATACATCTCAATTTCGAAAAATTGACACTTAAGACTGGTTTTGTGGTCCAGGGTCATGTATTATTGGAAAAGAAGAATAAGAAACTCATTTTATTGTATTTTTTCCTCAGAGCTCATGGCTAAGATGCAGAAACAACAGGCAGCTGATGACCAGCCTCCCTCAGATGAGGATGACTAGCGCCACACAGCTTCCCCTTCTGTGTTTTACTTTTGTTATTCAGATTCCCTCGGAGTTGTACATTTGACCTTTGAAATAAAAGTAGAACTTGTTTTTTAGAACGTTTTTTCGTGACTTTTTTTTATTTTTAAATTTCACAACCTTAACTGAAGTTTTAGTAATCATTCTATGTGAACATGAAAGCCCGCACAACTATAACAATAATGACACAAAGGAACAAGATCATTGTAATTTAAGGTTATGAAGGTTAAAATGTGGACAGCCAATCAGAATCCACGTGGCATTAACCTCGGTGATTGTTGTTGGATCATGGCACAGTTAAATTTGATCTTTAAAAACATTATTAAATGCAATCTTAGCCAGATCTCATAAATATTTGTATAATGTATATTGTAACATGATGGCTAAATGTCTAGAATTTAAAATTTATTTACTTTTCCTTTTTTTTATTTAGGCAAGTATAGATTTTTAATATCTGCCATTTATTAGTTGTTGGCCATAACATTAATATAATTATCAGCTTCTCTCTCAAATTTATCAGTGCGTTCTCTATTATAAACTGAATATTATATGAGAAACCATAATTGCAGAAGCTGTTTTTCAAAATAGATTGTGATGTAACAAACAGCATTGGTAAAAACAACAAACAAGGGCTGACACTTGTGCAGCTGCAACATTTATTCCATTTGAACAAGAGGTAAATATGCTGAAAATACACAAACGGTCCACTGAAGTACTTCCTCCTGTAATACATGCCAAGAACAAAAATGAATCTCAGCAGAAATGCAACCAATTTAAAACTAATAACTACACCAGATTGCAGGCAAAAACTAAATCTTGTCCTCTAGCATATTTCTGGTGGCGTCAACATTTGTGCTGGGGGAAGAAACTTGGTAGTTTTAATACCCACAATCCACCCATAAATTGAACAGTTGTATGTTTAGGTTGACTTTACTGACAGCTTTTTATGCTTCATTGGACAAATATGCTGGGAGACATGAGAATACAATTGTGAACCTGTTTTTCTGTAAGCTGGTAGACATTCATAGAGTGTCATTAGTTCAGGTGAAACGCATAGAACAGGCTTCAGTAGCCTCAAGTGATCACCATTGTCACATGGCCAGTCAGTAAGAGTTTGCGCAGTGCATGCCTCAGGCTTCAGTTCATGCTTCTGAATGCATTAGCAAGGCGATGGCGGCTGCTGGTTTTTCATTTCTCTCTTTATAGTCCGTCCTTGTAGTTTCAGTGATATACACAAATCACAAAAGACAACAAGCTCTTTGTAATGTCTATAACACATTCACATAGCACCAGCCTTCCCTTTTTCTCCCTTAAAACACAACAAAAACAATCAATTCTCATGAAGAGTCCTACAGTATCTCCTCCCTTTCTGTCCAATCCATTGTCCCTTCGTTTCTCATCCCTTTAATGTCAAAAGTCCCAGTCATCCACATCCAGCTGGCTGAGATCAGACTCCAGACTGGCCAATCCAGTGGGCGAATCCTGAGGTTGCATGCAGTCTAGGCTGCTGATTGGAGAAACTGGATGCAGGAGCTCAGGAAGAGCCTCGGATGGTCTGCGCTTTATCTACAACATTATAACATTATACTGAGTCAAGTCACATTTATTTATATAGCGCTTTATTCGATACAGATCGTTTAACATTAATAAACAGGAAAATAAGCATTCAATTTCAGCAGCTCTACAAATGAAAATAGTGTCTTAACTTAGTTCAGTGTTGTTTCAATTCAGTTCAATCCACCTTATTTTTCCTGTAAGAGCAGATGCATGATGCATGTCTGGCTTCCTGTCTCATCTGCTTCCAGCTAATTTTAGCTGTACAAAACAGCTCGTTTTGCGGCTTGTTATTGAAAACTGGTGTGTCTTACCATATTATCTTAATACACAGTGGTTTGTAATGCAAACAATTTTAGCGTTTACTGCACTGTGTTATTCTTCTGGCTATTTCCCTTCAGTGGCTAATGAACCGGAACAGAAAACAGCTTACTTCAGTGTTGAAAAATAAGGTGGATGACTTTGTCGGTGTTGCAAATTTCATAAAATGTCTTTATTCATCACATCCCATTAAACATTCATATAAGTGAACTTTACCTTGTTGTCATTATCTGGATGATCAACAAATGTTGTTCAGAATGGGAACTCATGAAACTCATTAAAGATTAGAACTGTTTGTGTTGTTAGCTCAAGCACATTATGTTTGTCTATACTGATTTTGATGAAGACCAGATGACATTTTATGACTTTTTTTTTTCTTGGCACTGATCGCTTGTCAGATTTTCTCTGAAGCAGGTAAGACTCACCTGTTTGAAGAAGGAATGGCCTATTAGAGAGCTGGCAGAGGGTCTGTGGGAAGACATGACAAACATACATTTAGTCTATTTATTACACCACGAAAGTATGCATTCGTTTTGTGAAACTTTGTATGCTAGTTATTTTTAGTTTGGAGCATTATAAAGTAACGAGTGATCAGTCTATTCCTAAAATGTCTCTTTTTGTGTTCCACAATCATTTGGAATGATGTTATGGTGAGTAAGTGACAGAATTTTCAATGATTTCTTTCTAAATAAAGAGTACACAAAGAGTAGAGTGTTATTTACCTTTTCTCAGGATCTCTCTGTAGACAAAGTCCCACAAAGGCATGAAAGTGAGGACTGAATGTTCGGCTGTACGGGTTTCCTCCAGAGGACGATGAGGGCTCTCCGTTAGTGTGGCGAGCTCCACCGGCACCGGGGCCCTCGCAGATCCCAGAGTCGGCCCCGGAGCGAGACGGTTTCATGCTCAGTTCTTCAGGGGGGATGGTGGTGGTGTCCAGCAGGCAGGGGACTGTACCATTCAACTTCTCTAACAACATCTGACACACGCAAAGAGACCATTCATCAAGGTAAATGTAAGATAAAAAGGAGGGAAAGCAAAGAGATTGATTTTTTTTTTTTTTTTTTTTAAACAGGCGTTTGCCTTACCTGTGTAGCAGGCATGTCTTTGAAGGGCACGTGTCCATTAGCTAGCTCACATGCAGTGATGCCCAAACTGTAAATGTCTGAGCGGAAGTCATATCCCTGAAGATTCTGTCATATACACATATATAATAGAATTTCCAGTGTGTTATATAAACAGTTTAAAAGTCGATGAGATTTAAGAAGTCTCCTATGTTCATAAAGGTTGCGCTATTTTATCAAAAATATTATGAAATATACAAATTTTTTATTTATTCCTGTGATGCAAATCAGCATCATTACTCCAGTCTTCAGTGTCACATGATCCTTCAGAGATCATTCTAATATGCTAATTTGCTGCTCAAGAAACATTTTCTTATTTTTAACATTTCTATTTTTATTTAAATAAATCTTACTGACCCAAACTTGAGATTGGAGGTATATATAATAAACATACCTGCTGCAGAACCTCTGGACTGAGCCACGGTAGTACTTTAACACTGTACTGGGGAAAATCGTGTACAACACGTGCTCTCTGACCGTGACGGATCAAGCTGAAGATACTCCTGAGACCGGACAGATACACCTGTCCATCTCCTGAAATCAGGATGTGGCTTGCCTTCACACTACTATAGACACATATTGAGATGATAGAAAAAACTTCAATATTGTTGTAGCAATCTACATTAAAAACATCAGGCTGACAGTACGGTGTCGTTGTTGATTCATCAACCAGTTTGACTAATAATAATAAAAAGAACTAATCATAATGTGCGCTCCTCACCGGTGAACGTAGCCCATCTGATGTATGTACTCCAGCGCTCTCAGCACACCCAGCAGGATGTAGGCTATCGTCTGCTCACTCAATCCGTCAGTAAAATGTGTACTGATCAAGTCTCGCGCAGATCCTGATGAAGAAGAGAAACACATGGGAACGGTAAGCAAAACACATTTAGAACTGGTACTACAAGCTGTTTAGACTTGATATAGTTGACGCAGAATGTCTCAGCTAACCGTAGGCCATGAAGGGTGTGATCACCCACAGCTCATTCTCAGCGATGAAGACGCTCTTGTACGGGAGGATACAGGGGTGGTGGAACAGCTTAGACACATGGAGCTCTCCCTTTAGAAAAACAGAGACAGTGGTTGCAATGCATATGTATATATGCCAACAATACGCAGGACTAATTAACTAGTTCAGTGTTTGTTCTGCACCAACTAATAAATACACTAAACTTCTCAGAACACAAACTGAAATACACTTTCACACTGAATCAGTGTTATTATTGTTAACTAAAACTCTAACTAACTATTATAAATTGCTTTTGTTAATTTAAATACAAATAAAACACAACAAAATATAAATATTAGTTTAAAAAAAGAAAAACTAGAATGAAAATGAGAAATGTTGCCTTGGCATTAAAAGAAATAAGCAGAAGTACTAAAATTTCTAAAAATGAAATTAAAATAAGTATTTTATATATATATATACACACACACACATATATATATTAAAACCACTAAAAAAAAAAAAAGCCAAAAATGACTAACTTGAACTACGAAAAATGGAAACTGAAAATATAAAAATACAAGCTAATTAAAAAATAAAATACTGTAATAGTATAATATGCTAGTGTATATAAATAATATTAAATAACAGTACATTTATTGTACTAAATCTCTCTTTATATATAAATGATAAATGTTCTTATTAATGTATATTGCCTGTCTCAGTTGTGTGTGTCTAACTTATATTTTACTATATTAATGATTATAATTATTTGATATTTTATTTTTATTATTCTGGTACATAATTTAAATATATATAAAATAACATTTTAATATGAAACATTTTAGCACAAGCTTGCTCTATTCTATACGTTTTCTTTTTATTTATTATATAATAATAATTTAAAAAAACTTGCTACGTGTACTGCATTAAGCTAACTGAGACTTGTCATAGCGCTTGCATATCATTGCTCTTTTGTTGATTTTGATTGCTTCTATTGTCCTCATTTGTAAATCGCTTTGGATAAAAGCGTCTGCTACATGACTAAATGTAAATGAATTGTCCATCTCCGATATATCGTGAGAGAAGCCCTGCTGTCACCGATACTGACCTGTAAGTAACTGACCATGTCGTTGGTACAGGAATCCAGGTCAATGCGCCGGATGGCCACATACTCTCCTGTGGGTTTGTACCTGGCCAGATTCACTGTCATCAAGTCCTCCAAACCTCGACCTTCACAAGCAGAGACAGACACATATCATCATCAGCAGGAGGAATCACAGACGCTCCTCACAGAGATCCAGAGCTGTTCTAGTGCTGGGCGGCCTTGGCCTCACCTATGACAGCGCGCAGCTCATAGGCGCTGTTGTCTGGAAGGAAGCTTCCCATGGTGTCTCTGCGTGGGAGAGGGCTCAGAGACTCTTGACTGTCCTCATGGGCCTGAGCCAAAAAACAGCATCATTAGTCAAATGTGGAAACACTAAATAAACATGCCGACAAAGTGCAAACCAACCATGGCTGTGTCTCGATCCACTTCCTGATGTCAGAGAGTATATTTTACACTAAAACTCAGGCATTAAATCCAGCTGTAATCTACCAAATACTGAGACACTAGGGAGCAGATTGATCCAGAACATGTCGTTTGCCTTTTCAACACAATTAAAACCTTTTAACATAATTCAATTTTTAGGTTGTGTACCCTGTGATTTTTAAGAAGGTGCATTTGTGAAAGTGGTTTGTGGGTACTCAGTCATACAATGAGCCTACAAAGCATTTCAACACTTAATTCACACTTACAAATGTATGAAATGTTATTACATTTGACGACCAAATGTCCTCTTTAAGAAATGTGCTTATTCACGTTTCCAAGCGAAACACTTCATTAAAAGAAGCTTGTTAAGTTTTTAAAAGATAAAACGATAGATAATCTGTGCAAAATGAAGACGAAGCATACTTTTTCATTAGTGGAATGTGATGAACTCACTGATCTATGGTGGATGAACTACACTACTGTTCAAAAGGGCCAAATTTTTAAAAAACAAAAACAAAGAAATTAATACTTTTTATTAGCAAGGATGTATTACATTGATCAAGAGTGACATTAAAGATACCTACAATCAGAATTTTGAAATGATTTCTGAATGACCTGTGATGCTGAAGACTGGAGTAATGTTTTGCTATCAGTTTTAAAATATATAAAAGTTATTTTATACTGTAATCATTTTCCACAATTTTACTCCTTTGATCAGAAAAAGAATACTCTTTTGATATTTTGTTTCTAATGCACATACATTTTAAGCACAATTTATGTGTCCAAATACTTTTTTACTCACTGTACATTCAAAGATATCATAGGGAATTTGGAAAATAATATAGTGAAATATAAAATGCTTGATTTGTCATTTGAACGTTTAGAGTTTCTGACAGGATTGGTGTCACTGTGCAAGCAGTGTTCAGGTAGCAAACGTTTTAAGTGCATGTTAGATTTCCTTCAAATGCATCATAGTAATTTGGGATATCATCCAAATATACTATGACCATCAATGTCAGTTTCAGTGAATTACAAACATTTCAAGATTACACACATGTACAATCACAGACACCGATGCCACTGTTGTGATAACAGCACAAACCAACCTGGTTTTGAAGAGGGGAAGGGTTTTTATTGCGCATACACTGATAAATCCCAGCCATTGCAAAGCTCTTCAGAGAACAATACAGATTCAAGCACTGAAGATCGGCAGATTATGGCTAATTAAAGATTCAGTCCAACTGTTCTGAGACTCAGTACGAGACCAAGATGTTGAAAACGGCAGCAGGAATGGCTTCACAAAACTCTGCGTATTTGCAAAAGCATGTTATAAGCATCAAATAAACTACAATCCACTGTGTTGCATTTGGCTATAGATATGCATGATCCCATAAACATCAAATACTTGTTTTTTTTTTTTTACTTACATCAAAGTGTCCATTGGCTCTGCCATGGAACTTACAGATAAGAATATTAATTCCTCACACATATGATGAGAGCATCTGTCAGAGGAGATCATGCAGGTCTATGGCAATTCATAAAACAAATCATTTTATGCCCTTTGAAGTGTAGGCAGGACTAATTCAGTGAACAGTGTAGCAAGCCCAGGCTTTGACAGGATGACTCCATGTGTTGCAATAACACAATGAGTATCATCCCACTCCACATGCTTAGGTGAGCAATGACAACATCACCATTATTCCTGGTGTTGGTTTGTTCTTTGTGACAACTCTTATGAGGCAATTTCGTAAGACAGATGTTCTAATATTGCATCAATGAGGGGTAATGCAGAATTAGTCTCACTGATTCACTCTGCATATCTGTTCTTTCAAATGAATGTTTAATTCAGGCTTAATACTTAATTGTGATATTAGTATTAAATTACTGGGAAACTGAACCCCAAGTTTTCATTTTCCTGTGGATTATCAAGCACAATAATAAAGCACTGTACCCATGGAGTTTCATGAGACCTCATCTTTCTTTTCCCTGCTTAAATACAAGCATTTCCCTCTCCTGGAGCCTCAGTCTGAGCGAGTGTGGAGGTATGAGTGTCACAGCAGCACGATGAGTGCATGCAGACAAACACAGGAGCACAGGAGATGTATTCATCTGAGAGCGCGCACACACACACTCACACACACACACACACACACGCACACACCATTAATCTTACATTTGCACACTTACATAAGCACACACCATCTCACATGCTCACACACCAACAAGCGGATGGAAAAGCCGGAAGATATTCCGCACTTACTTTCCTTAGTGGGCTTGCCTGAGTTTGCTCTGGCGTAGAGAAACCGTGTAAATGACGCAAAAGACACACATACAAACAAACAATCTGCCTTTAAAGTGGTTCTCACAAATTTAACAAACTCGCATTGAAACAGCATCCAGCATCCTTCCAAGCAACATTTTTTACATCCTCCATGCGATTTAATACTTCTTTTTTTTTTCATTTTAAATACAATTCAAATAGATACCGTGTATAAAAAAATATATATATGTCATTGATACCAATTTATAATTTTATTTTGTTCTCTTAAAAAAAACAAATGAAACAATGCAAGAAATACTCTTAACATAAGTATCCGTCAAATATTTTTATTGTCAAGTCAAAATTTATACCACGTATATTATAATCTGTATCATAGCATCCTGCATATACTAAATGATAAAAATCATTTAAGCAAGAAGAAATTATATGAGCATTCAATTCAACAACAAAATGACAAACCATCAGAAAAACTTTTTTTTTTTTAATTACTTATTTTATATAATATTTTTTTTTTATTGAACATAAACTTGGTTATCAACCCTTGACTCATTGCTATGGAACACATAACAGCCAAAAGCAAACATAAATTAGCATCGCTACAGCAGACATGGAGCAGTGATTATGGACCACAGCAAAATGAGTGAAAGCAGATTTATAAAAAGCAACAACTAAAAAATCCCTTAATGCATTATACACCCATCTTAGAGACAGGCAACATTGAAAACCTATTGATATTAGGAAATATGTAACACTCAGACTATCATGACACCGGCTATACACTTAAAAATAAATACATATACACCAAAGCCAAAGCTACATGGTATTAAAATAACTCTTGAACAAGACCCATGTCAGCAAGACCATGCAAACTAGAAAAGCATTGTTTTGTGCAATTATCATATTTACATGAAAGTCTGCACGACTGCAGTTTACATAGGGTCAGTAAGATTTTTTTAAATGAAGTCTCTTATACTTGTCAAGGTTGCATTTGTTTAATCAAAAATACAGTAAGAATAGTAATATTGTTAAATATTATTACAATTTAGAATTACTTTTTTCACTTTAAATATAATTTAATTTATTTATTTTTTTTCCCCCGTGTTGGCAGTGTTGAATTTTCAGCAGCTAATACTCTACTCTACAGTATGGAAGCCCGTTTCCGCCACTGAATAAAAAAATAAAAAAGGTTATTGCGACTTTTTATCTCAGAATTCTGACTTTTTTTTCTCAGAATTGTGAGATATAAAGTCGCAATTCTGACTTTTTTTCTCAGAATTCTGAGATATAAAGTCGCAATTCTGAGATATAAAGTCGCAATTCTGAGATATAAAGTCGCAATTCTGAGATATAAAGTCGCAATTCTGACTTTTTTTCTCAGAATTGTGAGATATAAAGTCGCAATTCTGAGATATAAAGTCGCAATTCTGACTTTTTTTCTCAGAATTGTGAGATATAAAGTCGCAATTCTGAGATATAAACTCGCAATTCTGAGATATAAAGTCGCAATTCTGAGATATAAAGTCGCAATTATGAGATATAAAGTAGCAATTCTGAGATATAAACTCGCAATTCTGACTTTTTTTCTCAGAATTCTGAGATATAAAGTCGCAATTCTGAGATATAAACTCGCAATTCTGACTTTTTTTCTCAGAATTCTGAGATATAAACTCGCAATTGCGACTTTTTATCTCGCAATTCTGACTTTTTTTCTCGCAATTGCGAGTTTATATCTCACAACTCTGACTTTCTCGCACAATAGGAAACTCCGTGTGTAAGGCTTTGCAGTGCTTTGTTCGATTTGCACTATCAAAATGAACTAGATGAATGCTGCGTCCGAGTATGATTTTTGAACAAACATACAAATGACTAATTATTCTCCATTTCCGTGTTTTACGAATCATTAATTTATGTACAATTTTCATCGGGGATCTCTTGCTTGGTCCATATCTTACAACATTAAATACAGGAGATAAGATAATGCTAGAGCAAGAACATAGAGATGAAA
The DNA here is from genome assembly GCA_036784905.1 of Acrossocheilus fasciatus. Lineage (NCBI taxonomy): Eukaryota > Metazoa > Chordata > Actinopteri > Cypriniformes > Cyprinidae > Acrossocheilus > Acrossocheilus fasciatus. The sequence goes on along the minus strand of CM071940.1, from coordinate 16,527,352 downwards.
GCGCGTTTTATGCGAGAGTGAAAGAAATCCACCTGCGTGCATTCATATATTCACTCTCATGTTACAATAATACGCTCTTTACTTGACAGCTGTTGTTAAAATAACGCGATAGAAGCTGCCTCAAACTCAGAAATATAAAGAAATTAAGAATATTGTGTCTGAAAGCTGTGCGCGCCGTCCCCCCTCCCGCACCCTGCCCGGCGGTAATGGTACTGTCCAACCGCGAGCGTAAAACACGGAAATGGAGAATAATTAGTCATTTGTATGTTTGTTCAAAAATCATACTCGGACGCAGCATTCATCTAGTTCATTTTGATAGTGCAAATCGAACAAAGCACTGCAAAGCCTTACACACGGAGTTTCCTATTGTGCGAGAAAGTCAGAGTTGTGAGATATAAACTCGCAATTGCGAGAAAAAAAAGTCAGAATTGCGAGATAAAAAGTCGCAATTGCGAGTTTATATCTCAGAATTCTGAGAAAAAAAGTCAGAATTGCGACTTTATATCTCAGAATTGCGACTTTATATCTCAGAATTGCGACTTTATATCTCAGAATTGCGACTTTATATCTCAGAATTCTGAGAAAAAAAGTCAGAATTGCGAGTTTATATCTCAGAATTGCGAGTTTATATCTCAGAATTGCGAGTTTATATCTCAGAATTGCGAGTTTATATCTCAGAATTGCGAGTTTATATCTCAGAATTGCGACTTTATATCTCAGAATTGCGACTTTATATCTCAGAATTGCGACTTTATATCTCAGAATTGCGACTTTATATCTCAGAATTGCGACTTTATATCTCAGAATTCTGAGAAAAAAAAGTCAGAATTGCGAGTTTATATCTCAGAATTCTGAGAAAAAAAAAGTCAGAATTGCGAGTTTATATCTCACAATTCTGAGAAAAAAAGTCAGAATTCTGAGAAAAAAAGTCAGAATTCTGAGATAAAAAGTCGCAATAACCTTTTTAATTTTTTTATTCAGTGGCGGAAACGGGCTTCCATACTACAGGGTCAAGTGATCCTTCAGAAATAATGTTTGGTGCTTAAGAAATATTTCTTATTATCAATGTTGAAAACAGTTGTGCTTAATATTTGATACTTTTTAAGGATTATTTGATGGACAAAGTCCAAACGAACAGCATTCATTGAAATATAAATCTTTTGTAACATAAGTGTCCTTACTACCACTTTTTATCAATTGAATGCATCCTTGCTGAATATAAGTATTAATTTCTTTATTTAAATAGAAAAAAATAAAATAAAATAAAAAAAATAATAATAATAAAAAAAACTCACTAACCCCAAACTTTTGAACAGTAGTGTATATTAACATGTTATGTCTTGCAACTATCTAGGAGAAAATATGGATAAAAAGGATAAATACTGATGCACACCAAATACCATCCAAAAGAACTGGCATCAAAAGCTATCAAATTTGATATCTGGATTTCCCTGTAAACTAGTATAAGTAAAAGCCCACAATCCCCAAATACATGTGGTATTCCTCTAATGTACAGATTTCATAATACTTCAGCAGTGTTGGACCTGCCCTGCAGATCAGTCTATCTCTTGTTAGACTGCAGTGACTCAGCTGTCAGTTGCACCACAGAAGCAATCCATCAACACCTAGCAATAACACTACATCACAGCCAGCCTTACATATAGATGCATCACCACAGGAAGGAGATTAAAAAGCCTCACAGACACAAGGACACACAGACTCTGCTGTCACCACCATCATTAGTCACCACGACGCAAACGCAGTGTCACACCACACTGCAGGACACATTTATGACAAAAACTCAAAAAGACTGACAATATTAAAATTCACAAATTCTTTTCATAAAGAACACGCAAAACAAATAGCGAACCAAAAGCCACGCTTTTGCTTTTGAAAAAGTACCGATTGGTGGTGATCATGGGTAATCTGCATATGTAAAGCTCCTCTTTGCTATGGGCCTGCATAGCTGACTATGAGGGGGATTTGTGTCCAAAGAAAATGTGTACTACTATTCCATTTGACGAGTTCAAGATGGGCCAATTGTTCCTTTAAATGTTGCAGAGGAATCTTTAAATATGAGTGTGTTATAGAAACTAAATGTTTCTAGGATTCCCCTTCACATTCACCCGGCTAGCGTGGAAGAAAGCTCAGGCGGGTGAGGTTTGCTGAAAGAGGTACGAGAAGCACAGCGGCATGAGATGCAGGACTACTGAACTCACCTCCAAATAACTCCAGATCCCTCAGGCTTTCCACACTGAGTTTCTCTGACACCCAGCGCTGACAGAAAGGGAGAAAATATGGTGAATTAAATGTACACGCAAACAAAATCAGTCACTTTGACAACCAACCAAGTTCACTCACCAAAAAAGACATGGATCCTGGAGATGGTGATGACAGGTAGTAATACTTTCACAAACACACAAAGACTACAAATCTGCAAAGGAAAAAAAAATTAATAAGATTCATGAAATTGAAAACAACTTCTTGTCTTCTGCCCTGATACTTTATGAATTCTTCTACACAGCAGTTTTTAGCAGTAAATTAGCCTACCACAGAAAAGTGCTCGGATTCAAATCCGAAATTGTCTTTATAACTGCATACGTTTGTAAATAAAATATAACACCTCGGATTTGCCCATTTAGCGCGCAGCATGAAAGATGTGCATTTACTAAAACAACCCAGCTATATTTAATAAGCAGAGTTATTAATGTATAAACAAATGTGGCATGCCAGCTTACAGGTCGGTATCTTTCAGTTAGCCATGCAGCGACATGATTATCTCTCAATTATGATAAACAGAGCACGGAGCTCCAGTGTGCTTGTGTAAGTAATACAATACAATCGTTGAACTCACCCTCTGCTAGTAAACTGTATGGGTCTTACTTTTCTATATCGTCAAATGTCCAGCTATCATCAAAAGTGCAGGCTGTAACGCATCTCTTCTGCTCGTCTCGCGGTGGGCTGGTCTTGTGTTAAGGAACGCTTGCTGAATGGACGAGTGACTTTAACGTCGCGGCGTCCTCGTGTTCCTATTGGACCAAAGGTTGGATCCGTGTCTCCTGATTGGTCTAAACTCGCGAGCGAATAAAATAGTCTGCGTTCTATGTTGCCATATCTTCTTAGTCGCTTATAAACATGAGCTGTTGCAGGTTGTTGCAGTCATAATGTCAAATATCCCACCCACTGCCATGTTCACAATAAAGAGGGATTTATTATTACATTTGCTGATATGTATCATTATTATTATTGAATGTGTTTGCTATATTTGCTTTTCTTGCACCCGTGCTGTTAAGCTTTTTAATCAGTGGCTTTTGTATGTTTTCTATGCAGATTAACGAAAGTTATGACTTTTGAGAAACGTCAAGAAATGGTTTAATTCAAAACTAAAGCAAAACATGACAGTCTTTGTTCCATACATTATGCTGATAGTATCATTTACTGAAATAAGATGTATTTTCTTCTCCTTCTTCTTATTGTTATATTTGTATTTTTGCAACAGTTAAGCTTTTTAATAAATGGACGAAAGTTCGAAAATAAATGAACGAAAGTTCCTGACTTCTGAGAAATGTTTTTATTATTAAAAATAATAAGTATAATACGGAAGGGATTAATTCAAAACTAAAGCAAAACAGGACAGTCTTTGTTCCATACATTTTTTATTTTTTTTCCCATATTATTTTTAACTGAAAAACATTGGGATCTGGCAACATTACATTCTACGTTCTCCACCAAACGCGTCGCACAAATTTAACGAAACACAAAACGAGTCCATTGTAAATGACGTAAAACCCAATCTCCGAGAAGTGTGCAAGATAGCCTGAAGTGGTAAATACGTTGTGGATAAATAAGGTATCCACCCACTTTAGAAGATCGTTCTTTTCACGTTATCAGAAACAGGTAAATAAACAATGTAAATAAATCCAGGTTTTACTCTTCGACGCATGCAATGTGACAGTAATCGAAGCATAATCCGTATACACATAACATTAGCTCAAGGCCTCTCCACCGCCATCAGCGTAGCATTACGAGACAGCGTCTCCTACTTGCTGTTTGGCCCCGAAATATTGAGATATTAGGAGAAATTTTTAAAAAGCGAACCATGAAAATGAATTAGCAATGGCAAAAAACAGCAACGCTGCTGAGAAATATCTATAAGCAGTGCGCGAGCAATGAGACTTTGTAATTGTTTTGCTTCTGTAGCCTGATAGGGGATATACACATTATACAGTCTGGATTTAACTAGCATTTAAATAACTGTTTTAACCCCAAATCTGATGCTTTGTTTTGCAGCCCAACAGCAATGAACTGGAACAAGGGAGGCCCGAGTGGCAAGCGAGGCTTTGGATTCGGGGGATTCTCTCTTGCGACTGGGAAGAAAGAGGAACCTCGTTTGCCCCAGAAGGCCCACTCTGCATTTGGTGCTTCAGGACCATCCGGTGGATATGGCAAGAATCAGCAGCTTTCGTCTTTTTACAAAATAGGAACAAAACGAGCCAATTTCGACGAGGAGAATGCGTAAGTACTTAAAAAGTGACTGCTTCTACAATGAAAACATTGCTAATGGGACAGTTCACGCCAAAATGAAAACCGTAAAATCAGTTCAATCTCGTTATTTACTCATGTTGTTCGTAACCTATCTGACTTATTGTTTTATGTGGAACACAAAAGTGTATGTGTTTCAGTTATTTTCATTCACTTTTATTGCTTTTGTTCAAACAACGAAAGTAAAAGGTGCCTAAGAAGACTGTTATTATATCTAACATCTGTTTTTAAGGTTGAGTAAATGAGTTTTAGGTGAACGAAAGAGGCTTTTACAGTTATTGCTTGAAATGTATTTTTTCCATAGTTATTTTGAGGATGATGAAGAGGAGTCGAGCAGTACAGATCTGCCGTATATACCCGCCGAGAACTCTCCCACTAGAAAGCAGTTCCAGTCTGGAGGAGGCGGAGGAGGCGGCGGCGGCGGCTCTGACAGTGAGGATGACCCTCTTGATGCTTTCATGGCTGAGGTGGAGGTGAGAGCTGAGCTCCTGAACTGATCTCTTTGAGAAGAGGCAGTGGACATTGCTGCTGTTTTGCTTTAATTCTTGTTTTTGACTTCTTTCAGGACCAAGCAGCAAAAGACATGAAGAAACTTGAAGAAAAGGAAAAAGAGAAAAAGTTAGCCAAGTAAGATTCTGATATTATCACAGAATTCTTTAAGACCGTTCATCCAAATAATATTTATAGCAGAGAGGATGGGAATGGAAGGGGGTTTATGGGTAGAATATGGGTTTCCATGGGTGATTGAGCGAGTCGCAGGGAAGTTTTTTTTCTCCGCTTGTTTCTTCCAGGGGTATACGGGATGACATTGAAGAGGAGGATGACCAAGTGAGTGACCCTCTTGAAGTTACTACCGCCACCGTATCTTTGCCACAGAAATGACTGTGCCCCACTCCTATTTCTATTTTTCTTTCTTATATTCTCTATATCAGTTTACAGACTGAGCCATTCAAATGTACTTTTGGTGATGGAGTAGGTGTTGTTTTTAAGGTTTTTTATGCAATCCTCATACTTGTTTTCTTAACCAGTTCATTGGTTCTCAGTTATTATCTATTGTCTTTAAATGCTTACAGGAAGAGCGATTCTTTTGTGACTGAAACATGAGATTAGAGTCAGTGCTATTTGTTAAAATAGCAGTGATCAATTAAAATGAATTTTAATGTCATTGACAGCACCTCAGTGCTCAGTAAATTGTTGGTTTCAGAAGTTACTATTTAATGATTAGTTATTCTAAATCATTTCTTTAACATCATTTTTTTTAACATGCCATGTTTTCTTAGACAAGTTCATTTCGATGCAGTCTAAGGCAACATTTAGATGACTTTTTTTGATATTCAGCAGTAAAGACCTGCTGCTGTTTGTCTTGATCTAAATCATTTTTTGCATTCTTTGCAGGAAGCATATTTTCGTTACATGGCGGAAAACCCAACAGCTGGGCTGACCCAAGAGGAAGATGAGGAAGAAGTGGACTATGACAGCGATGGAAACCCCATTGCTCCTACTACCAAAAAGATTATTATGCCACTGCCCCCAATAGACCACTCAGAGGTACTGTTACTGCGTTTCCCAACAGTGATTGTTGCATTAATGTCCTTAAATAGACTGCTGCAGGGATGGCTTATTTTTTTTAGGCCAGCTCAGACTTTTTTATAATAAAAAAGCTAATAGTTTTTGGGATTATTGCAGAAAACAATGCTCTATGACCATTAAAAATATGATCCTTACATATGCTTTAAGATAATCGTCATAAATGAACACAACTTTTATCAATTTTGAAGCTTAAATACAGTTGCCAAAAGACAGACAACCCTTTAATCTTTATTTAAAGTCTACAAGTTAGAAAGTTTGAGTTAAAATACTTTGTGACTACAAAACAGTTAGGCTATTAAAAGCGCACTTGAGTTTTCCTGTAAAAAAGTTTTCCTGTGATGCTTTAAAATGTTCCCAATAGCCTCTGTAGTCCTATTTAGCCACTTTTGAGCAACCACCTCTTTCAAGACATTGAAAAAGCTTAAAATTCAACAGTGGTGTATTGCTTTTGTATTTTATGTTTTAGAATAAAATATGAAAATATCTTGAACTTGTGTTAACAACAAACCTTATTTCAGACATTGGATCCATTTAAACAAACATGTCAGTTTCCCAACTTCTGCTAACTTGTTTCCATGTTTTAGGACTCATTCCTGCAGCTCTATTGATGAGCAAGTATGTTGTAGATTATTAGATTGCTCATATCAAGAAGACCCTTGTATATACATTAAAACAAAAGTATATGTAATCAAAGTGCAAATCTCAAATAGTATGTTTTTATGTCTCTTTTGTCTATAGATCGACTATCCTCCCTTTGAGAAGAACTTCTATATTGAGCATGAGGAACTCAGCAGTCTGACTGAGGCCGGAGTGGTGGAACTGAGAAAGAAACTCAATCTGAAGGTCAGTGGCAGCACATGCATGCACATACACAAATGATCGTTCTCTTTCTTTCAACCCACATTAAGCCATATTCAAATTGAACAGGTTTCAGGTGCAGCCCCTCCTAAACCAGCCACCAGTTTTGCCCACTTTGGATTTGATGAGCAGCTCATGCACCAGATCCGTAAATCAGAGTACACTCAACCCACACCCATCCAGTGCCAGGTGAGCTGCCAAACCCTCCCACAAATGAACCTTTGTTTGTTTAGGTATTGGTTTATTTTTCTACAGTAATGTGTGTTGTTTCACTAGGGTGTTCCGATAGCTTTGGGTGGCAGAGACATGATTGGCATTGCAAAAACTGGCAGTGGAAAGACCGCAGCTTTCATTTGGCCAATACTGGTGCACATCATGGACCAGAAGGAGCTGGAGCAGGGAGAGGGACCCATTGCTGTGATCGTCTGCCCCACCAGAGAGCTCTGTCAACAGGTCAGAGAGGACAACAAAAATACTCTTTTATACTAGGGGAAGGTGTTAAAGATGGAAGGAGATGAAAAATAATTCATTTTTCAAAAAGGATTCATTGTTTTTCTTATGTAGTCTTGGTCATGAAGCAAGTTTTGTAGTGTGTTTTGGCTTTTAATCACTGTAAAATATCTATCTGTGTGGTTCAGATCCATTCTGAATGCAAGCGCTTTGGGAAGGTATATGGCCTCCGCTCAGTGGCAGTATATGGAGGCGGCAGCATGTGGGAACAAGCCAAAGCTCTACAGGAAGGAGCCGAAATTGTTGTCTGCACCCCAGTAAGAACATCCTATCTTTTGATACACAACCCAGTTTGACACATATTTCTGTTTACGTGTGAGGGTGTTCCTTGGTTGTTCTGTTAAAGGCTCTTCTCCCTTAGGGTCGCCTGATTGATCATGTTAAGAAGAAGGCTACATCTCTGCAGCGAGTGACCTACCTGGTGTTTGATGAAGCTGATCGCATGTTCGATATGGGCTTTGGTACGTTTAAAATGCCACTTTTTTGGTTTATCCCATTAATTTGTGTCCTATTATTGTCCTATTGAAAGCTCAGTCTGTGCAATTCCAAACTGATATTTCGTCAACAAAGTAATAAATTAAATAATTAGTTCAATAGTCTTACTCAGCCTCATATTGTAGTAAACCCTCAAGACTTTCATTTATCCTAAAAACAGAAATGATATCGAAATATTTTTTTTTTTAATGGAACCTGAGAGATTTCTGTTTCTCCTTTGAAAGTTCATTCCACCAATACTTCGATGTTTAAAAAAGGCCATAAAGACATGGTAAAACGAATCCATATCAGTATTGTTTTTTTTTTTGTTAAAGCCTAAATTAAATCTGTTTGGAAAAATGAGGGTGGGTAAATACAGAATTTGACAGAATAAATTTTCTTTTAGGTGAACTATTCCTTTAAAGAACATAAGTGCAATTGTAGTGCATTTCATTTAACCTTGGTCTCTATTATACAGAATACCAAGTGAGATCCATTGCCAGCCATGTCAGACCTGATCGACAGAGTAAGTATCTCTCAAATTTATATTAATGTGCTGCTTTAAAGCACTTCTACATTCCAGCATTAACCCAATCCAGTGCGTTTATTGTACTTAAAAGCTCTTCATGACCTCTGATCTCTCACAGCTCTGTTATTCAGTGCAACATTTCGGAAGAAAATTGAAAAGCTGGCTCGAGATATTTTGGTCGACCCCATTCGTGTTGTGCAGGGAGACATAGGAGAGGTGCATACTTAATTTCCTATGCGAGTGTTTGAAAATGCACATTGTTTTTGAAAATGTCCGTTTAATCCTCTTTTCTCATCCTCCCAGGCTAATGAAGATGTCACTCAGATAGTGGAGGTGCTGCCGACTGGGCTGGAAAAGTGGGGTTGGCTGACACGCAGGCTGGTTGAGTTCACCTCAGCTGGCTCTGTGCTGATCTTTGTCACTAAAAAGGCTAACTGCGAGGAACTGGCTACAAATCTCAATCAGGAAGGTTACAGCCTAGGACTGCTGCATGGAGACATGGATCAGAGCGAGAGGAACAAAGTCATCGCTGACTTTAAGAAGAAGAATCTGCCTGTATTAGTAGCTACTGATGTTGCTGGTTAGTAGGGCTTCTTTTCAGAATAAATGGACTATTTCCGTTTGTCACCTTTTTTGTATTAATTAAAATTTCTCTTGCACTTCTCAGCTCGTGGGTTGGATATTCCATCTATCCGTACAGTAGTGAACTACGATGTAGCACGAGACATTGACACACATACACATCGAATTGGTAGAACAGGTCGTGCAGGAGAGAAAGGTTTAGCTTACACTCTGCTCACCACCAAAGACACTTCATTTGCTGGTGACCTGGTTCGAAATCTAGAGGGAGCCAATCAGAGTGTTTCAAAGGAGCTGATGGACCTGGCAATGCAGGTAAAACAATGACCTGAATACAATAAACACCTTTCATAGTGCAACATGTTTCACAGACTTGCTCATCAACTTTTCATTACTGTTTTTTTTTTTCTCTCTTTTTCCTAGAATCCCTGGTTCAGAAAGTCCCGCTTTAAGGGAGGGAAAGGGAAGAAGCTAAATATTGGAGGTGGAGGCCTGGGTTACAGAGAGAGACCAGGCCTTGGATCTGAATCCACTGTTAGTTTGGCTTTACTTTTGCTTGCTTGCTTTATTTATTTATTTATTTTTAACAATTTATTATATACAAAAAAATTCTGTTCTGCCCCTCCCCCCTGACAGAAACCACAGCTAATTCATTGCTAATGCTTTTATTATATTCATTATATCTTAAATTGATTCAAACAGGAGCGCAGTAGTAGTGGTGGTGGTGGTGGTTCTGCTCTTGGCAACTATGAAGCCTACAAACCCTCCACTGGGGCCATGGGAGACCGTATGTCTGCCCTGAAGCAAGCATTTCAGGTACATTTTTTAAATTTTTTTTTATTTTGTCTTGATCACGTCTTTCACGTGTTTCTTTTGCCTCCCACTCTTAATGGGGTGGTTGATCAGCTTTTTTCGAAGGCTTGATTGTGTTTTTGGGGTGCAGTGTAACATGTGGGTAGATGCATGTTCCCGGGGGCAGGTTTACGCAAGCACGGGGGTTAGTGATGTGTCAAACCTGGGAAGAAGCTTATTGTAGTCCCTAGCAGTCTTTTTTGTAGTCCTTAAACAGTGATTTCTTTGCATTGAACTTTGAGCATTATTTATGCTCTAACAGCAACATTACACTCTAACTTAAGTTAAAAAAGTGAAATCATACTCAACCACCCCTTTAAGTTCCTCAGTAAAGATGTATAGTCTTATGTACCAATTTATGGATTTTGTTTGACTGCTCTTGCTTTCCCTCAGGCTCAGTATAAAAATCACTTTGTGGCAGCATCTGGTGTTCCTCCAAAACTCACCACAAAGTCCAGCAGCTCCTCTGGGTGGACCAGTGCAGGAAGTCTAAGTTCTTTGCCTTCAGGAGCACCAGAGGGGCCTGACAGAACCCAACTGTCCTACTCGCCACCGTCCTCTTCCTCGTTTTCCCCCATGCCGCCACCCCCTGTCCTCAGCTCGGGCACCAAAATGAGCGGCTTCAGCAGTGCAGGCTCCCTGAGCTCAGTTTCAGACTCTTATTCTAGCTCTTCGTCAAAAGAGGGGTCCCGTAGCGATAGGAATGCTGACGACAGGGGTCATCGTGGAGATAGTCATTATCGTCACAGTGACAGGCATAGTGGCGGAGACCGTGATCGCTATGGAGAAAGGGACCGGCATAGTGACAGAGATCGTCACAGCGATAGCCGAAACGGTGAAGGGGGCCATAGGGACAGAGAGGGGCGGTCAGAAAGAGACGGAGGTGAGAGGTCAGGGACTCATAAAGACAGCTTTGCAGTTCCTGATCCCCCCAAACGTAAGAAAAGCAGATGGGACAATTAAAGTGTACAGGAAAGAAGCAGTCAACTGTTCTTAGATCAGAATACGCAGCTGACCCAGTCTCCCTAGCAGTGTCTTTACCTGTCTGCTTGTCTTTTTGTCTGTATGTAAGATGAAGCTGTTTTAAGGGTGCCTAGGAGACTCCCACCCCATCACCCTTGTCATTTACCAGAAATAAATGCATCCATTACAGGCTCTTTCAGCCAGTTAGAACTGTGAATTGGCAAGATGAATAAAATGCACCATGAGCCTAAGTGTTGAAGTAGATGTGACTGTTCAGTGGCATGGAAGTTGTTTCTTTCTGAAGAAGCGAATTGAATGAGAAATGTTGGCTGTGTAACAGAAAAAATAACAACAGTAAAAAAAAATATTTCAAAACCTCTTTGTTAATAGTTGACAACTTGTTTTATTACTGTGTGCTGCTTCACAAACTATTTGTCAACTATATATTTTGTTTAAGACTTTAAAATTTTCCAGTGTGTTTTAATATGTGCTGTCATGTTTCAAACACCACCATTTTTAAGTCCTTAATGTCCATTAATAGGTTTCTTTTGCTCATACTTGTTAATATTTGGAATTCAAAAGCTTATTAGTCGTCTGTTCAGGTTGTATTTCTGTGCTGCCCAGCATGTAGTATAGTTCAATTTGAAGGAATGAAGTCTACTGTAAATCCACACACACTGATCAACCTAGTCATAAAACAATTGGAAGGGGGAGAAAACATATCAGTGAATCAATCTACAATAAAATCTATGTATGATACTATGATCTTGCATTCCCTTGCTCCATTTCCATCTCTTGTGAAGACTGATGTGAGGTACATTGTGTCACAATCTAAACCTGACTGTAGGAACATGATGATCTTTATTATTTTGGATACTCTAGTGTACAAGTCTGTCTGTGGTCATGTTTCTGAATGAATAAAAAGAGGACACAAAAAAGGCTTAGAGGTTGGTTGTGTTTCAGAGAATTGATGTCATTTTGATATTTAAAATAAGCAATCATTTGGTATAGCTTCTAATACAACATGTCCTTATATGGGGCGTAGTTTATTCTGAGTAATGAAAAAAGAATGATTTTCACCTGTGACATATCGATTGATTAAATTAGCTGGTCCAGAGAAAAATTATGCTTGTCACAAGAGAGGTGGAGCCATCCTGATTTTCAGCTGTATAAATTTGGCTGGTGGAGCGCTAATGCATCATTGAACTGAAAGCTTAGCGACAATGGGGTTCTGGCAAGTTGGGTTTGGATTGGTGTGTCTTCTGGCACTGGGATTCTCTGAAGCACAATTGAGACCCAGAGGAAGGAGCATCTTTAAGCCTACTGTGCAAGTTCAGCAGACAGACTCCAGGATGCCTCCAGTTCCCCAGAAATATGGCTCTGGCAACCCTGCATCTGCACTACAAGGATTTCCCACTCAGTTTCTTGTCCAAACACCAGATAGGAGTGACTCTGGAAAGCCTTCTCAAGATCTCTTTGGTGTTCAATCAAAAGTGCTGCTGGGTCCAGTGGCAAAACTGACATGGCGCTTTCCAAGCCTACCAGAAGAACCTCAGCAGCCAGATTTTCCTTTTGAGTTGCGCCGTCCTGTCCCTGCCAAAAGTGTAGCAGCTCGGTGTGGAGACACATCAATACATGTGGAAGTGATGGAAGACTTCTTTGGGACTGGGAAGTCATTGAGGTCATCTGCTCTTACACTGGGAGGCTGTACTGCAACTGGAGAAGACCCTTCTGCTCAAGTGTTTATCTTCGAGTCTGACCTGCATGGATGTGGCAGTATAGTAACGGTGAGGTGTTTCAATTTTTTTTATTCTGAATTGTTTCTGTGACTAATATGGCTCTACTCCCTTCAGATGACTGAAGATGAGCTTGTCTATACTTTCAAACTTCTCTACACCCCACAAGAGGCTTCATATGGTGTTCCTATTCTTAGGAGCAGAAGTGCGGCGGTTGGTATCGAGTGTCACTATTCAAGGTGAGGGCAGAATTCAAGGTTGCTGGATGTACTAAAGCCACCATAAGGTGACTGTTTAATTCTCTTGCAGAAAGCATAATGTGAGCAGCGATTCCTTAGTGCCTGCTTGGATCCCATATGCCTCTACTAAAATTGCAGAGGAGGTCTTTGTCTTCTCCCTCCAACTCATGACTGGTTGGTATAACAAATGCTTTCATAATACTCCAGTCATTGTGAACCTGTGCTAAAGGTTGTCTTTGCAGATGATTGGAGATTCGAGAGACCTTCTAAGCAATACTTCCTGGGTGATATCATAAATCTTGAAGCATCTGTGCATTCGTACAGCCATGTTCCCATCCGTGTGTTTGTGGACAGCTGCATAGCTACAACCGTCCCTGATGTCACATCTGTCCCCAGATACTCCTTCATTGAGAACAGTGGGTAAGTGGTGCACCTTGTGTCCCATGCTCTAGATGTATTGCAAGATGTCTGACTTGGTTCCTTTCCCAGGTGCCTGGTTGATGCCAAGCTCACAGGCTCCAGGTCTCACTTTATGCCCCGAACCCAAGGTGATAAGTTGCAGTTTCAGTTGGAGGCTTTCAGGTTCCTGCCACCAAACAGTGGACCGGTATGTGACTTGCGCAACCCTTCGTATGATGTGCTAGCATCGCTTACAAACAATGGTCTTTGCAGGTTTACATCACATGCATGGTGAAGGCGGCTGTAGCAACTCCTACTCCAAGTCCTGAACAGAAAGCTTGTTCGTTCTCTGCCAATGGGTATGTCCCCCCCCCCCCAAACAAGTGTACAGGTGACCTGAGGAATTGCATTAAAACAAAAGGGTTTGTCTTGACAGTTGGGTGTCTGCAGATGATTCTGACCAGGTGTGTGGCTGCTGTGACAACACCTGTAGTATCAGAAGAGGAAGTGATAAGCTTGTTAAAGGTCAGAACTTTTTTTTTTTTTTTTTTATAATTATTTTTAATAAATGTTGGGGGGGGTACACTTTCTTTTTTTTTTCTTCTCACAGCTTGTTTGTTCCTCAGATCTGCGGTGGGATAGAACATCTGTTGGGCCCATCAATGTTAAAGAATATGGCTATCGCCGACAGTAACTGGAAGTGCCATGTGACTTCTGTTGACTTAATAAAAGAAAGTGGTCTTAATAGGTTGTGAACTCTTTACTCACTTTTGAAAATCTACAACTGCTTGTATTCTGTTCTACACAATCTTGCTGTCACTCCCATAGAAACCAAACTCTCTGTAACAAACCAGTTCCTTTAACCTAGCAATTCTGGTGACAAATGTATGAAGCTGACTTGTACACTGACTAAATGGTGCCAGAAGCCTTACTTCAGTGCAAACACTGGTTAGGGTAAGACTGTTTACACTTAAGGATGTTTCAATGGCAACCATATTATCGGTTGCATACTGGATAAGGCCTCATCTGGAATGCACTGAAAATAACTAATGAACATTGAGCACTGTATCTGTGTATGGTGGCAACTAGTATTCTTGTGTCTTAAGTGCTACACAAACATGTAGCACCTAGAAAGTCTCATGCCTTACTGGTTGCCATTAAATTCAAGGCCATGATACTGGGAAACAAGTCACTAGATACTTTTGCAAGGCTACCATGCAGAATCAAGCTGACAAGCCCTAACTGGATTTGCTGAACTTACTTAACCTTTGAGTGTTAAGTACTGGCTTTGTCAGGCTGTTTAAAGTTGTATACAAGGTACTAAATTAACTCTTCACTTTAAGAGTCAAGAGTTGTCTTCCAGGATTTGAAAGATCCTCAGTTGAATCCCTTTTGTTGCACTATATTTTGTCTTATGCAGGGTTGTTACGCTCTGATTTATGTAATGGAGGCCAGCTAGCAAGGTAAACCTCACTCCTCTGCTCTTGAGGTGCTCTAGTAGTCTTATACTAGAGGCTGCAATCTTTAGTGTCCTTTTGTTAGTGTGCTGTATCTCTCACTTTGAGAAGGTCAAATAGAACCAAGGGGGTTGCCTATACATAACTTTAATGCAAGGATGGCTATTTAATCAAAAATTGTTTGTGCTCTCTGCAGTCCCTTATTCATTTAGAGCAGCTGATTCAAATTCCTTATTCATACAACCTTTCTTGCCATGTTATTCTCTCCAGAAAAAAATAAAAGTAGGCTATGTGTAATTTTTCTTTTTTCAAAGCAAATAAAACTTCCAGTAAGATGTTTGGTGTAACATTTTAATATGTAATTAACAATTAATAGAAAACAATGGGCTGCTTGTGTATGAAAGGTTTTCAAACTGTTCCTGGAGTCTCCCCAGCAATATATTTCCTTTATTAGACCCTCCCAGTACTCCACTAATCAACTGATAGGTTTAATTCAGCTGGGTTATCTCAAAATGAGGGAGACTCCAAAAATAAATCCTCTATAAAAAAGACACGCACAAAAAAAAACCCCCATTCAGTATGTTGGTGATTTAAAAAAAAAATGGCAATGGGGTTGAGGCAAGCAGTATTTGAAAAGTTATTGGTGTTATTACATGCATTGTGAAGGCGACTGCAGCATCCACCCCAACAAGTCCTGAGCAGAAAGCTTGTTCGTTCTCTACTGATGGGTATGTTAACTGACCCTTGAGATGTAAGGGTAAATGAGGTTGTGCAAGTAATTAACATTTGTTCGGCAGGTGGGTTTCTGCGGATGAATCTGACCAGGTGTGTGGCTGCTGTGACACAACCTGTAGCATCAGGACTGGAAGTGATCAGCTTCTTACAGGTACAGTCGTGGCCAAAAGTTTTGAGAATAACATAAATATTAATTTTCACAAAGTCTGCTGCTTCAGTGTTTTTAGATCTTTTTGTCAGATGTTACTATGGTATACTGAAGTAAAATTACAAGCATTTCATAAGTGCCAATGGCTTTCATTGACAATTACATTAAGTTTAAGCAAAGACTCAATATTTGCAGTGTTGACCCTTCTTTTTCAAGACCTCTGCAATTCGTCCTGGCATGCTGTCAATCAACTACTGGGCTACATCCTGACTGATGGCAGCCCATTCTTACATAATCAATGCTGGGAGTTTGTCAGAATTTGTGGGTTTTTGTTTGTCCACCCGCCTCTTGAGGATTGACTGCAAGTTCTCAATGGGATTAAGTTCTGGGGAGTTTCCTGGTCATGGACCCAAAATTTCAATGTTTTGTTCCCCAGGCCACTTATCACTTTTGCCTTATGGCAAGGTGCTCCATCATGCTGGAAAAGGCATTGTTCGTCACCAAACTGTTCTTGGATGGTTGGGAGAAGTTGCTCTCGGAGGATGTTTTTGTGTCATTCTCAAAACTTTGGTCTCCTAAAGTTGATTCAGCTGTGGGATCAGGGCACCTCCAGTGCAGAGCTTGCTCAGGAATGGCAGCAGGCAGGTGTGAGTGCATCTGCACACACAGTGAGGCCAAGACTTTTGGAGGATGGCCTGGTGTCAAGAAGGCCAGCAAAGAAGCCACTTCTCTCCAAAAAAAAACATCAGGGACAGATTGATCTTCTGCAGAAAGTGAATGGACTGCTGAGGACTGGGGCAAAGTCATATTCTCCGATGAAGCCCCTTTCCGATTGTTTGGGGCATCTGGACAAAGGCTTGTCAGGAGAAGAAAAGGTGAGCGCTACCATCAGTCCTGTGTCATGCCAACAGTAAAGCATCCTGAGACCATTCATGTGTGGGGTTGCTTCTCATCCAAAGGAGTGGGCTCACTCACAATTCTGCCCAAAAACACAGCCATGAATAAATAATGGTACCAAAACACCCTCCAACAGCAACTTCTTCCAACAATCCAACAACAGTTTGGTGAAGAACAATGCATTTTCCAGCATGATGGAGCACCGTGCCATAAGGCAAAAGTGATAACTAAGTGGCTCGGGGACCAGAACGTTGAAATTTTGGGTCCATGGCCTGGAAACTCCCCAGATCTTAATCCCATTGAGAACTTGTGGTCAATCCTCAAGAGGCGGGTGGACAAACAAAAACCCACTAATTCTGACAAACTCCAAGAAGTGATTATGAAAGAATGGGTTGCTATCAGTCAGGATTTGGCCCAGAAGTTGATTGAGAGCATGCCCAGTCGAATTGCAGAGGTCCTGAAAAAGAACGGCCAACACTGCAAATACTGACTCTTTGTATAAATGTCATGTAATTGTCGATAAAAGCCTTTGAAACGTATGAAGTGCTTGTAATTATATTTCAGTACATCACAGAAACAACTGAAACCAATATCTAAAAGCAGTTTAGCAGCAAACTTTGTGAAAACTAATATTTATGTTATTCTCAAAACTTTTGGCCACGACTGTATAAACTAACTTTGCCACCTTTTGGTTATTGTCATGTAGAAGGGTTCTCACAATTAGTTTGTTCCTCAGATCTACGGTGGGAGAGAGTCTCTGTTGGGCCTATCAGTGTTAAGGAATATGGCTATGGCCAAATTTAACTGAATAGCTGTGTGGTCATGTCAAAAAAATAAAGTTTTAAAAACCATCATCTGGCTATTTGTTTTTATTTAAACCCACCCGTTTGCTCTCTAGATTTGAGTAATTATTTTTGGTTCTGAAAAATTTTGTAAGTGGCATGTTTCTTCTGAACCCATATTAACAGCCATTCACATTGCACACACTAACAGTGGTGTAGAACAGTGAACTGTTTTAGCATTGAGAGATTTGTGTTTGTGTGCACAGTGCATTTTTGCACGAAATGGGCTGAAAGTGCACTGTGGCCTGTAGTACGAAGCCAGTTTAAATTTTTACCTGGGAAAGTTCACGTTTAGTTTAAGCAAATTCTGAGTTTTTGGGCTCAAGAAGGTGGGTTGGTTTTGAGTGGGTTTCGTCACCATGGCAACTTACCTTACACAACTTCCCTGCTCCGGAGCAGGTTTTATTCTGGGTTAGAGATCGCAAACCAAAACTGGACCAATCAGCTGATAGCAGAGTGACCTATATCTCATGCAATGAAGCCACTCCCCTGTATCTCTCGCTCCAAATTAAAGCAGTTTACAGTCAAAGAATTTTAGAGACAAAATTGCCTGTCTTTTGCAGCTACTTATTATATTAATTGTTTATAATTCATATAATTTATTCATATAATTATTATATGAAGTGGAAATTAATTTCAAGTTTCGTAATTAAATTAAATATATATATTTACACACACACACACACACACACACACACACACACACACACACACACACACACACACACACACACACACACACACACACATATAGATGAGCTTTAATATATCCAACTTTTAAAATGACTAAGCTAACATTTTCTTTTTGAGCTCTGTGCGAAACTATAAATAAATTTAGTTGATTCCTTTGCATATAGTCATATATTTTCTTTGTGTTGCCAAACTTTTGCAGAAGTGTTTATTCCTACCTTTTAAATGCATTTAAATTTATTACATTTTTAATAACGACATCTCTTAATCTTCAGCAGAAAAGTGAATTGCTCTGACTCTCGCGAGAAGTGAATCCAAATGATGCTTTGCTGATTCTCTCCACGTTCTGTGTGATTGGCTGTTTGCTGCATGTGTCACACTTTCAGGTGCAAGCTCTCCAGAGTTAATCACAAACTCTGAGTTGACAGAGAACATTTATATTGAGGTTTGTAAGCCCGGTGAACCTCATCTAAACCAGGTTGGCTTTATTGGGATTTGTCAACTCAAAACTTCCTCTGCAACTCTGAGTTTGTTCATCTTGCTTCATGCTGCAGGCCACAGAGGCTCATTTAGCAACATTTCTTTGCAATCTAGTCTTGAGTAACAATATATAGTGCAAATTGCTCTGTATTAGAATGTCAGATATCAGCTTGTAGCAAGTTCCACATGCGATGACAAACTGAATAGAATTAAAAATCAGTAACTAAATCCTGATGATGTATTTGCATTTTGTAGGTTGAGTGTAGGTTAGTTATGCTTGATTTGTAAATATGGTCATTGTTTTATGGAATTTAATTAATGACAATCTGTATACTATATAACTGCAATGTGCCAGCGACTTACAATTTCTGATATATGTGTATATAGCACCAACACTGAGCATTTGTGTAGTGGTGGTGGTGGTGGTGTGTGTGTGTGTGTGTGTGTGTGTGTGTGTGTGTGTGTGTGTGTGTGTATACTTATATAATCATTGCATCTAGTGATTTTTTTTTTCTTGTTCTTAATACTAACATGAATGATTCATTAAAATTAGAAACATTCTGTAAAATTTTATTGAAGCAATCACTTGGTTTGTAGCTTTTATTTATATACTGGGGAATATACACTCATGGCCAAAAATATCTGCACCCTTGGTAAATATGATCAAAGAAGACTGTGATCTGCATTGTTAAAAAAATCACAAAAATCTAACCTTTAATAAGAATTTAAAATGGGGGAAATATCATTATGAAAGAAATGTTTTTCTCTAATACACATTGGCCACAATTAACGGCACCCTTTTATTCAATACTTTTTGAAACCTCCATTTGCCAGTTTAACAGCTCTAAATTTTCTGCTATAATGTCTGATGAGGTCAGGGGCGCAACTGCACATTTGCAGAGGGGTATGCAAGATCAGTGTTGGCGCCCCCCTGTATTCTAGTAGCCCCTAAAACAAACTCCCACAGAAAAGTTTAAATATAGGCCTATTATTCAATTACCTCAAAGTTATTCATATTTTTGCACATTTTCATATGAGAACACTGTAAGTAAAATTTACCTTAAAGAATGTCTTTTTTTTTTTTTTCTTTTTTTTTCAGTTTTACTCATAGAGATAATTCATGGAAAAGTGGCCATGCTAAGTTAAAGATTTCTGCCAATATTTCACCTGGCAGAAAAACAAATAGGCCTACTATTAAAATGAATGTCATGATTTCCACTATGACCATTAGATGTCCGCAGAAGATCATTTATTGTCTCATTTACCATTTCCACTTTGTAATATGGTTCTTTTCACATGTTTTGATAAAGGGTTTATGTTTAGACATAAGAATCACAATAATAGCATTTAAAAATCTCCTTTTTGTCAAAATTCAGCATTGTTTTGTATTGAAGTATGAAGTAGCAAGAGTTTTCAACTCATCGGATCTACCTGAATCACAGATGGCATATTTTGAATTCAAAACGGCAATTTTCAGTGATAGGTGGCTAGTTTGTATTGTTTACGATCTTCTCAGTTTCTCTCAAATGTAAATCAAATGCACATTCACAAACATGTGGGTATTTTTTTTTTTTTTTGAGTTATTGAGATACTCATAAATGAACTGATATTTGCCGATTCTGATATGTTTTCATAGGGTGGTCAGTCTGTGGTGGCACAGAAATCTTCATTATTTCAGTGTAGAAATGTAGCCTATTTGACTACACTGGACTGTTTTAGTGCCTAAAACTGAATACAATTAATTTGTACGTAATTGTAATTGAGAATTTGTGAATTAGATCAGGTAATTGAGTTAATATGACCATTTTTGTATGATTTTTGTATTACCTCTATTTTAATAAAAGGGCTCACTATAGATTAATGGTTCAGTCAGCTTGGTTCTGGGTCTCAACACCCCAAAAGCTTGTCCTCCATCATTGCACAGGCCTATTCATGGATGAGACATGCAGATAGTTCAAAGTTTAGTCAACCTTCACTGAATTGTATATAATCAATGAACTCTGAAAAAAAAACAGTCCTTGTTTAACACTATTAGTTGTCAAAATGAATTGCAACAGTTTTGTCAAACCTAAATCGAGCTCTGTACAAAGGAAAATAAAAAAAAGTTCCCCATCTGCAATAATATGAAAAAGGGCACATAAATGCCAGAAAGTAAAATGTTTATTTTATGCATTTAAATATTATTTCATTCAAAATGTTTCATTACATTATTTTTAACAACTAAGCTTTTGATTATTTATGACGTTTTATTAAATAAGATTTTCACATAATGATTTTGGCAAAATGGCGCCCCCCTATGTGCGGCGTTGGATTAGAGTTGGAGCTGAACTTTGCAGGACAGTCGCTTGGGCATCCCTGCATTAAGTGAATTAAAGTATACAATAATAAGTTGAGACTGAAGTTTTGACTTAATCACTATGATGACATTGATTAAAGCTTTTTATAAATGTCATTTAACAACACAAAACTCTCACATTTTCCTTTAATTAATGATGTCTTGATGATTTTCACCTGTGACATGTTGCGTTAGTCAGTTAACAAGTCCAGGGAATGATTATGCTTGATGCTAGAGAGGTGGAGTCAGGCTTATACTATACATAAAGGAAAAAGTCAAGGATTAGCATTAGGCTTCTGAAGGTTTCTGACAATGGGGTTGAGGAAAGTTTGTTTTGGATTGGTGCTTATGGTTGTATTTGGTTTGTCTGAAGCACAACTGCGAGGAAAGCCAAAGCAAAATTGGAACCCAGCTGTGCCAAAGCCATTAGCTCAAGTTTCTCAACGGGCTGAAACCAGGATTCATCAGGTTCCACAAAGATATGACCCCAGCAACCCTGTATTTACACCACAAAGTTTTCCTGTCCAGACACCAACTGGGAGTGACTTTAGAAAGCCTTCTCAAGATCTTTATGGTGTTCAGTCAAAAGTGCTGCTGGGTCCAGTGGCAAAACTGACATGGCGCTTTCCAAGCCTACCAGAAGAACCTCAGCAGCCAGATGTTCCTTTTGAATTGCGCCGTCCTGTCCCTGCCAACAGTGTAGCAGCTCAGTGTGGAGAGGATTCAATACATGTGGAAGTGATGGAAGACTTCTTTGGGACTAGACGACCCCTAATGCCCTCCGCTTTTACACTGGGAGGCTGTACTGCAACTGGAGAGGATCCTTCTGCTCAAGTGCTCATCTTTGAGTCTGAACTGCATGGATGTGGTAGCACATCACTGGTAAGGTTTGACCGCAGCAAAATGATGGGTGTTCTAAAGTCACTACAAATAATAGTTCTCTTCTAACCCTTCTGTTTAGGTAACTGAGGATGAACTTGTCTATATGTTCTCCCTTATCTACACCCCGCAAGAGGCTTCATATGGTGCTCCTATTGTGAGGAGCAGAGGTGCGGTGGTTGATATTGAGTGCCATTATCCAAGGTAAGGACTAAATTTGTTCAGGATTACTGGATGTTAATCGCATACACTGTGTTTTAAAATAAAGTGACTGCCTCCAACTCCTCTATAGAATGCATGATGTGAGCAGCGACGCCTTATTGCCCACTTGGATCCCTTATGCTTCTACTGTAGTTTTGGAGGAACTTTTGGTCTTCTCCCTCAGGCTCATGACTGGTTGGTATAACGTATAGTGTCTGTAACATGCCAGTACTTGTGAACCTGGGCTAAAGTTCGTTTTTTGCAGATGACTGGAGATTTGAGCGACCTTCCTACGAGTACTACTTGGGAGATCTCATTAATATTGAGGCTTCAGTGAGGTTGTACAACCATGTTCCTCTTCGTGTGTTTGTGGACAGCTGTGTGGCTACTTCAGTACCTCATACAAATGCTATGCCCAGATACTCCTTTATTGAGAATAGTGGGTAAGAAAAGGTCCTTCATGCACGACTCGCTCGTGGCGTCATAAGGTCTGAAGGTTTTAATTTTCTCGCACCCATTCTAGGTGCCTAGTTGATGCCAAGCTCACAGGCTCCAGCTCACAATTCTTGCCCCGGACACAAATTAACAAGCTGCAGTTTCAGCTGGAGGCATTCAGATTCCAGCAAGAGATTAGTGGCTTTGTATGTATGTGGCTTAGCAGTTTGGATGCATGTTTGCATTGACTATACAAGTAAACTTTCTCTTTGTAGGTCTACATCACTTGTGTTATCAAGGCAGCTGCAGCATCCACCTCTACTAATGCTGAGCAGAAAGCTTGCTCTTTCTCCACTAATCGGTATGTTGCCACTGAATTGAAGTACCTGAATAACTGTGAGAATCTAATGCTTCATTTACCTGACAGGTGGGTGTCTGCTGATGAGGATGATCAGGTGTGCGGCTGCTGTGACGCAAACTGTGGCACTGGGAGTGGAAGTGATCAGCTGCATAAAGGCATGTGGCTTTTTCTTTTGTTTGTTTTTTACACAAAGGGGAAATATGTTGTATGGTCATACTTTGTGGTGGGGGGTCCCTCCCCCATTTTTCTTCTGCAGATCTGTGGCGGGACAGAGCCCGTGTTGGACCCATCAGAGTCAAGGACCATGGTCTTGGTCCACTGTAACTCCACTGCACAATGGCAAAATAAAGTGCTTAATCATACTGTTTGAGTTACTGGTTGATCTACAACTTTAGTTTGTTTGTGGTTAAATTTAGGAGGCATGTGACGTGAGCGGTTTTAAAGCCCAGAGCAAGACGTTTCACCTCCATATTTGTGTAGTACAGGAGTCTCCAACCCTGCTCCTGGAGAGCTACTGTACTGCAGACAATCTCAACTCCACTCCAACAAACCTGCCTTGATTTGGCTGGTTCAGGTGTTTGATTGGGGCTGGCACTCAACCTGCAGGGCAATCTCTAGAAGCAGCGTTGGAGACCCTTGGTGTAGTGACGAACACTTAGGACAAGTGGGGATTTTTTTTTTTTTTTTAATTAAGTTTTAAAACATGCTGAATGCTACTGCTTCGCACAGGACAAAAGCACATTGGGACAAGAGGTGCTCAACTACTGTAATGTGTATGCTGGAAATGATTCACTTCAGAAATTGCTACCATGTTATGATTGTAGAAAATGGCAAGTAGCAGCTGGAAGTGTGAAAACTGAGGGGGTGTTTTCTTGTAAAAACTTCAATATATGCTATAATTTGTCTTTAAGTGTAGTACCTACTGTAGATCAGCGCATTCAAATTAAGCATTGATGCAGTCCAGTCACTAAATTGCCCACCCCCAAGATTTGAACAATTGTAACTTAAGCCTGACTTGCCCAATTTTTCCAAAACAAATTCCCAACCACAGTCAGTATCTTATTAACATGCTGAATTGGCTGTACTCTAATGCTAATGTTGTGGAAGCCAAACAAAGGTGGTTTTGAGGCATACTCTATCAAGAACCAAAGCTAAATATATAAAATACCTGATATAAACTCTTATTTCTCAGCTGCAGTTCTGGTGTTTTCCCACCAGATGGTGGATGCTTGGTTGTTTCTCACTGTATTACTTCCCTGAATGTTATACTAAAGTAGCCAGTACCACCTCCCTTTGCTATGAAAGGTGACTCATGAACATCTGTTTCCAATAAGCCAGAGTCACTCCCAAACAGTTTAAGGTGATCACTAATGAAGTCTTCATGTACCTCTCGTGTTGGCCCTAAATGAGAAAAGGTAACACAATATCAAGAATAAAATTACAGATTAACTGGTATTTCCAACAGCTTGAAAATCAAAATGGGTCAAATTGACCCGGAACATAATACAAGGTTAAAGGGTTATGAAACCCCAGACTAAATTTGCTGAGATTTTAGCCGAGGTGTTTGTGTTGCACATCATAGAAGACAATGTTGGCATCCATTAATTTTAATTACTGGAGAAAATAGGTTAATTTTAAGCTTTTTTGCGCTATCTTCTTCATCTGGGTTTAAAATCTACATCGTGTTGATGTCACAATTTGTGATGTGGCAAAGGACTATAGTACATCGATGATGCATTGGTGTCTATTAAATTATTCATCGAGACTGCGTCGTCTTATCATATGAGAAGACCCTTCGCTTGATTATTCACAACAGCATTCTGTCTGTTGTGTCTGTCTCCCCTCTTCCCCGGTTGTGGCTAGAAGGGATACAGCTCTGACTGGAAATTAACAATGAAATTAATTTTCTACCTATTAGATTGTGTTTTATTAACATCTACACCTACCCCTTACAATAATGAAAAAGTTGTTGTACAATTTTTTTTTATTGTTGTACAGTGTGACAAAAATTACACTGTATTGATGTGCGCATGCCCAGTAGCGCCAAACGTATCCCTTCTAGCCTTAAGGTCATAGCACACTGAGTCCAAAAATTTTGCATGTTAAAAAAATAAATACGACCTCACGGTTTTTTCACATTTATATTCCAAAGTAAACTTTCGTCCGTCATAAAAAAAAATTCGTATCAGGTTCGATTTTCTGCGTTTTCGCATCTGTGGCATGCATTTTGATAGGAAAGGATTACGAATATAAAAAACGGGAAAATGCATGCAAAAATTTCGGACTCAGTACACAAAGACCTTTAACCCTCTAGAACCCCCACAACATTTTTTTAGCGTATCTTAAAACTGTGGTGAGAACTAACCAGTGCTGAAACAGGGGGTTTCATGACCATTTAAAGGTCATGGGGGATTGGTTGGAGTCATTGATCATTTTTAAATCATACCCTATTAATTACATCAAAACCTGTCAATACTTTTCTACAGTTAAGGGTGGATAATCTTATCAGTTGTTTATTCATGCAACAATACTGTTTTTTACAGTACAATACTTTTTTTTAAATTAATAACCATTGCTGTATAGCTGATAACTTTGTCTAGTGCTCTTATGACTGTTTAGGCCTATAGCATGCTTTGTAAAAATTTAACTACTATACTGAATGACAGCATTGACTGTTAGACATTTCTGTAATTTCCACAGTTATTTACTGTATATCACCCAGTATAATACTGCAAACTCCCTTTACAGTAAATAACTGTAATACCCTTTGCATCATGGGAATTTTCTGTGACGTCAGACCCCACATACAGAGACTTACTGTATTTTTTAAAATTGCTGTATACTACTGTAACTGTCTCTTTGGTGCCATTAGGTCGTTTTATTTTCCTACTTTCTTACATTTGGATTGACACAATTTGCCCTACACCGTGTCTATAACGCCGCAACAGCTTGGGACTGACTACTGGACGTGTTACATCGCTTGTAATGATTGGAAAATCCGTTTGTACTTTGTGTCAGAAACAGCGCTAGCGCTTGGAGTACATCTGTACATCAGAAATATACCGGGGCATCACTTTACTGTCCGCATCCACTGTAGATAATATAGATAATGGGTTCTATATTGTTTTTTATCGAGTCGCGCCTCGCCGCGCCACTCGCGTCCGAGAAAGACACGGATCCAGCAGGGCAGCGCTGCGGGTTTTTCCCGGGGATGAACCCGCCAGAGTGGAAGAGCTCCGGAGAACATCTACGCTGTGTCGATGCACCTTACGAGAGAAAAAGACCAGCAAGCAAGGTAAAAATATATGTACGTTTGTCTGTGTGTTTGTGTCAGATTTTTGCACACCAGTTTACCTAACATTAGTAACATTTACTCGTCAACATGGCGGTTACAGAACTTTACCATGGTAAACTGCGCTGTCGCTTCAAACGACTTTTATCAGCTTATTGAATTAAGTTATCGAATTAAAATAGTTTTTAACGAGCAACGCTTATCTTATATTAACATTAGGTTAACTAATATGAAATTTAGTTCAGGTGTTAGTAGTTAATGTTGGCCAGTAGCCTGAGAAAATAAAAGCGTATGTAAGCTAGGTTAAACTAGTTTTATGGCTAGCTGCCTTTCTAGTTTTAGAATTAGTTTGTTATAGTTTTTAATGGAATTTAAAATTTACTGCATTTTTTTGTATTTGTGTTTTAAAGGCAACTGCAATGAAGCATCAAGAAAGACATGGACATGCCAGCCACCCTGAGACTGATAATTAATGGTAAGAGAACAGCTATGTTTTTGAGAGATTTGTGTATTCTATATGAGGTTTGCCTTTTAAAAGTGTGCTATTTCTTCTACTTGTTTTTCAGAGAAGACATTTCTGTCAAAGTGGATGGTGAGCAAAGATGGTTGCCACGTTTTGGAGCAGCACCTGGGTTTTGCAGGCCGCTATGTATTCTTTGGCTGTTTGTCTTTTTTCCCCATTTTGTTTCTGTTGCCTAAAGATTTTTTGTGAGGATAAATCACAACAAAATGCACTGCAAAACGTCTTAAGACAGGAGAAATGGTGAAGATGCACTGTTCCAGCGTTGGAAGACTGTATTTTTATGTGTTATACATGCAATGTTTTAAATAAAGAATTTTATATTTTGTAATTATTGTGTCTGTTTTAATTGAATGCCAGTAGTACCTATGTAGAGTAAAAATAAAATGAATTCTATATAAAAATTATAAAATCTAATGAAATCTATATTAAAATAAAAGAATTACAGTAGTATACTGATAAATCAAATACAGTTTGCTACTGTAAGTCTTAATTACAGTAGCTTACTGGCAACAGTGTTGCCAGTAAGTTACTGTAAAAACCCTTTGAAATGTCTAACAGTGTGGCTAGTGTTTGCGTATTTCATTTCCTTCTGTAACCTACTTGTTCTACAGATCTCTGTACTAGTGTATGCTACTATTTTTGATAGCATTGATAACGTTTCTGACTAATAATGTGTTTTTTTGTTTGTTGTTGTTTCCCTTATCGAATGTCGTATCCTGTCAGCAATAACCTGTCCATGGGATTTTTTGATTCACTGTAAAACCCGGCAAGTTACGGTAACTCAAACTGTTTGAGGAAACCGATTGCCTTAAACCATTTAAGTTTTCAAACTAATAAATATGAGTACTATAACTCATTCACATTGAGTTAAATTAACTTATTTTTTTAGTGTTGGCTTAGTCAATTATTAGAGTAAGCTGAACTTGAACATTTTGAGTTTATTCCACTCAGTTAGAATGTTACCTGAATTCAAACTGACTGAGTCTTTACAACTTAAAATTAACCACTTGGCTACTTAAATGGTTTGAGGAAACCGATTGCCTTAAATGGTTTAAGTTCATCAAACTCAAAGCAATAAAGTTACATAAGCAAAAACACTGGTACAAAGAAATCATGACAGAACAGGAGTGTTTCCTCAAGTATTTATTGAAATACAACAAATTTTTTCAAGCATAAAACAAAATCATTGGGCTGTATATTCAAAAATATAACATTTAAGCTATCTTATCAGACTTTTCACCAAATAAATAAGACCACACAAACAAGGAAATGTTTAACAAAATCCATTTTAAATGTTAACTATAATTACTAATAATAATAATAAATAACTGCTAAATAATATGAAACACAGTGGATAACTTTTCTGTAAAAAATAATTTAAAACACTTTCCTCAAGATTAACAGCACTTATACAAACTTTAAGTAATTTGTACACGGGAATACTTTAGTTCCAAACAAATAAAAAGAAAAAAAAAATAGGCCTACTATTAAAATGAATGTCATGATTTCCACTATGACCATTAGATGTCCGCAGAAGATCATTTATTGTCTCATTTACCATTTCCACTTTGTAATATGGTTCTTTTCACATGTTTTGATAAAGGGTTTATGTTTAGACATAAGAATCACAATAATAGCATTTAAAAATCTCCTTTTTGTCAAAATTCAGCATTGTTTTGTATTGAAGTATGAAGTAGCAAGAGTTTTCAACTCATCGGATCTACCTGAATCACAGATGGCATATTTTGAATTCAAAACGGCAATTTTCAGTGATAGGTGGCTAGTTTGTATTGTTTACGATCTTCTCAGTTTCTCTCAAATGTAAATCAAATGCACATTCACAAACATGTGGGTATTTTTTATTTTTTTTTGAGTTATTGAGATACTCATAAATGAACTGATATATGCCGCCTTACGCAGTGAATGTTTTCATAGGGTGGTCAGTCTGTGGTGGCACAGAAATCTTCATTATTTCAGTGTAGAAATGTAGCCTATTTGACTACACTGGACTGTTTTAGTGCCTAAAACACAACTGAATACAATTAATTTGTACGTAATTGTAATTGAGAATTTGTGAATTAGATCAGGTAATTGAGTTAATATGACCATTTTTGTATGATTTTTGTATTACCTCCAGGTATTTATTTTAATAAAAGGGCTCACTATAGATTAATGGTTCAGTCAGCTTGGTTCTGGGTCTCAACACCCCAAAAGCTTGTCCTCCATCATTGCACAGGCCTATTCATGGATGAGACATGCAGATAGTTCAAAGTTTAGTCAACCTTCACTGAATTGTATATAATCAATGAACTCTGAAAAAAAAACAGTCCTTGTTTAACACTATTAGCTGTCAAAATGAATTGCAACAGTTTTGTCAAACCTAAATCGAGCTCTGTACAAAGGAAAATAAAAAAAAAGTTCCCCATCTGCAATAATATGAAAAAGGGCACATAAATGCCAGAAAGTAAAATGTTTATTTTATGCATTTAAATATTTTTCGTTCAAAATGTTTCATTACA
Source organism: Acrossocheilus fasciatus (assembly GCA_036784905.1). Lineage (NCBI taxonomy): Eukaryota > Metazoa > Chordata > Actinopteri > Cypriniformes > Cyprinidae > Acrossocheilus > Acrossocheilus fasciatus. The sequence continues at coordinate 16,498,287 of CM071940.1, read as the reverse complement.
TTATTTTTAACAACTAAGCTTTTGATTATTTATGACGTTTTATTAAATAAGATTTTCACATAATGATTTTGGCAAAATGGCGCCCCCCTATGTGCGGCGTTGGATTAGAGTTGGAGCTGAACTTTGCAGGACAGTCGCTCGCCAGGAGCAGGATTGGGCATCCCTGCATTAAGTGAATTAAAGTATACAATAATAAGTTGAGACTGAAGTTTTGACTTAATCACTATGATGACATTGATTAAAGCTTTTTATAAATGTCATTTAACAACACAAAACTCTCACATTTTTCTTTAATTATTATAATTATTTATTTATTTATTTTTTATCTCTCAAATGTGTCTTTATTTTTTTGTAATTCAGTGTTTTTGTTTATTTTCAAAGTAGCATATAGGTTACAACAAGAAAAAGTACCAGACAACCACGATCCCCCACAACCTCCCCCTAACCCTCACCCAACCCACCGCACATCAGGAATTTGAAGAAAATATATAAATAAAAGAAAATAAATAAATAAATAATAATAAAAAATTAGAAAGTAAATAACATTTTCCTTTAATTAATGATTACTTGATGATTTTCACCTGTGACATGTTGCGTTAGTCAGTTAACAAGTCCAGGGAATGATTATGCTTGATGCTAGAGAGGTGGAGTCAGGCTTATACTATACATAAAGGAAAAAGTCAAGGATCAGCATTAGGCTTCTGAAGGTTTCTGACAATGGGGTTGAGGAAAGTTTGTTTTGGATTGGTGCTTATGGTTGTATTTGGTTTGTCTGAAGCACAACTGCGAGGAAAGCCAAAGCAAAATCGGAACCCAGCTGTGCCAAAGCCATTAGCTCAAGTTTCTCAACGGACTGAAACCAGGATTCATCAGGTTCCACAAAGATATGACCCCAGCAACCCTGTATTTACACCACAAAGTTTTCCTGTCCAGACACCAACTGGGAGTGACTTTAGAAAGCCTTCTCAAGATCTTTATGGTGTTCAGTCAAAAGTGCTGCTGGGTCCAGTGGCAAAACTGACATGGCGCTTTCCAAGCCTACCAGAAGAACCTCAGCAGCCAGATATTCCTTTTGAATTGCGCCGTCCTGTCCCTGCCAACAGTGTAGCAGCTCAGTGTGGAGAGGATTCAATACATGTGGAAGTGATGGAAGACTTCTTTGGGACTAGACGACCCCTAATGCCCTCCGCTTTTACACTGGGAGGCTGTACTGCAACTGGAGAGGATCCTTCTGCTCAAGTGCTCATCTTTGAGTCTGAACTGCATGGATGTGGTAGCACATCATTGGTAAGGTTTGACCGCAGCAAAATGATGGGTGTTCTAAAGTCACTACAAATAATAGTTCTCTTCTAACCCTTCTGTTTAGGTAACTGAGGATGAACTTGTCTATATGTTCTCCCTTATCTACACCCCGCAAGAGGCTTCATATGGTGCTCCTATTGTGAGGAGCAGAGGTGCGGTGGTTGATATTGAGTGCCATTATCCAAGGTAAGGGCTAAATTTGTTCAGGATTACTGGATGTGTTAATCGCATGCACTGTATTTTAAAATAAAGTGACTGCCTCTAACTCCTCTATAGAATGCATGATGTGAGCAGCGACGCCTTATTGCCCACTTGGATCCCTTATGCTTCTACTGTAGTTTTGGAGGAACTTTTGGTCTTCTCCCTCAGGCTCATGACTGGTTGGTATAACGTATAGTGTCTGTAACATGCCAGTACTCATGAACCTGGGCTAAAGTTCGTTCTTTGCAGATGACTGGAGATTTGAGCAACCTTCCTACGAGTACTACTTGGGAGATCTCATTAATATTGAGGCTTCAGTGAGGTTGTACAACCATGTTCCTCTTCGTGTGTTTGTGGACAGCTGTGTGGCTACTTCAGTACCTCATACAAATGCTATGCCCAGATACTCCTTTATTGAGAATAGTGGGTAAGAAAAGGTCCTTCATGCACGACTCGCTCGTGGCGTCATAAGGTCTGAAGGTTTTAATTTCCTCCCACCCATTCTAGGTGCCTAGTTGATGCCAAGCTCACAGGCTCCAGCTCACAATTCATGCCCCGGACACAAATTGACAAGCTGCAGTTTCAGCTGGAGGCATTCAGATTCCAGCAAGAGATTAGTGGCTTTGTATGTATGTGGCTTAGCAGTTTGGATGCATGTTTGCATTGACTATAAAAGTGAACTTTCTCTTTGTAGGTCTACATCACTTGTGTTATCAAGGCAGCTGCAGCATCCACCTCTACTAATGCTGAGCAGAAAGCTTGCTCTTTCTCCACTAATCGGTATGTTGCCACTGAATTGAAGTACCTGAATAACTGTGAGAATCTAATGCTTCATTTACCTGACAGGTGGGTGTCTGCTGATGAGGATGATCAGGTGTGCGGCTGCTGTGACGCAAACTGTGGCACTGGGAGTGGAAGTGATCAGCTGCGTAAAGGCATGTGGCTTTTTCTTTTGTTTGTTTTTTACACAAAGGGGAAATGTGTGTTGTATGGTCATACTTTGTGGTGGGCCCCCCCTCCCCCATTTTTCTTCTGCAGATCTGTGGTGGGACAGAGCCCGTGTTGGACCCATCAGAGTCAAGGACCATGGTCTTGGTCCACTGTAACTCCACTGCACAATGGCAAAATAAAGTGCTTAATCATACTGTTTGAGTTACTGGTTGATCTACAACTTTAGTTAGTTTGTGGTTAAATTTAGGAGGCATGTGACGTGAGCGGTCTTGAAGCCCAGAGCAAGACGTTTCACCTCCATATTTGTGTAGTACAGGAGTCTCCAACCTCTGCTCCTGGAGAGCTACTGTACTGCAGACAATCTCAACTCCACTCCAACAAACCTGCCTCTAAGTAACCTAGAAGGCCTTGATTTGGCTGGTTCAGGTGTTTGATTGGGGCTGGCACTCAACCTGCAGGGCAATCTCTAGAAGCAGCGTTGGAGACCCTTGGTTTAGTGACGTTCACTTTGGACAAGTGGGGATTTTTTTTTTTTAAATTAAGTTTTAAAACCTGCTGAATACTACTGCTTCGCACAGGACAAAAGCACATTGGGACAAGAGGTGCTCAACTACTGTAATGTGTATGCTGGAAATGGAAGTGATTCACTTCAGAAATTGCTACCATGTTATGATTGTAGAAAATGGCAAGTAGCAGCTGGAAGTGTGAAAACTGAGGGGGTGTTTTCTTGTAAAAACTTACTTCAATATATGCTATAATTTGTCTTTAAGTGTAGTACCTACTGTAGATCAGAGCGTTCAAATTAAGCATTGATGCAATCCAGTCACTAAATTGCCCACCCACAAGATTTGCACAATTATAACCTAAGCCTGACTTGCCCAATTTTTTTCCAAAACAAATTTCCAACCACAGTCAGTATCTTATTAACATGCTGAATTGGCTGTACTCTAATGCTAATGTTGTGGAAGCCAAACAAAGGTGGTCTTGAGGCATACTCTATCAAGAACCAAAGCAAAATATATAAAATACCTGATACAAACTCTTATTTCTCAGCTGCAGTTCTGGTATTTTCTCACCAGATGGTGGATGCTTGGTTGTTTCTCACTGTACTACTCCCCTGAATGTTACACTCTAAAAAGGCTGGGTTAAAAAATAACCCAACCTTAACCCAGCTGCTGGGTAACTATGGGACCGAACACGTGCTGGGTTGTTTTGACCCAAGTGTTGGGTTGAGCCATTTGACCCAGAATGCTGGGTTGTTTATTTAACCCAACCAGTGGGTCAGGTTAACTGTGTTGCTGGGTTAAACATTACCCAAACATTGGGTTATTTGTTGTCTCATTGCCTTGCTACGTTTATATTTACCAATACTACTACTACTACTACTACTACTACTAATAATAAATAACAATCACAAAGAAATGTAAAATTATTATTTTCCTGTAATACAGTTACACAACACAAAAAATGAAACTGTAAATATCAATTTAATGAGTTTTCACATTTCTTTTTAAAAATTTTTTTGAATGGGTGCTATACTGTTACACATTACACCCAATCCCTACAGACACAAATAAAATGTTTTTTGTAGATCAGTTTCTTTAAAAAACAAAACTTTGTAAACTAGGTACTGTAGATTCCTATTCTTTGTCAACATTGCAGCATCATAACACTATAAAATTGATTATTGCCACATGAGAATCAGTCCAAACATTGTGCCATTAAACCTAAGCCAAACAAAGAGACTTACAACAGACAATACATGTGACAAAAAATGTAAACGTTACGTTACAAGTGGCCAGAAAAAACTGTTGCCCTCAAATACTTCACACATGAAGACTCATGTCCATCGATATGATATACTGCATGCTGGAGAAATTCCCAGGAAGGAAGATGTTAGTGTAGCTCACATCAAGCACAAAAAAAGGACTTGAAAAAGATAAACAGCCTCAAGCAACAAGTCCATTTCAGCAGCATGGCCCGAAACAATGGCGAAGGTGTGTGATGTCGTCTTGTCACCAAGGCTCAAAATGTACAGGAATGCATCACCATGTTGGTCCCCGTCACCTGTTAATTACACGACACTTAGTCTTGCAACATAACTTACATTTTTACAAGTTGTAACATTTAAGTTGATTTAAATAAATAACGTTTAAGTGTATTTTACAGAAATCAGCCAAACCATCTGAGTTTTCCTGTGAACTGGGTCTGGTAAAGGTTGCTCAAACTAAATATTTATTGTGTTACTGATTTAGGTTTCTTTCTGCTTACTGGCACTTCTTGGTTGTCCACCTAAATTTCATCCAACCAATAAGGCATAAATTATGGGGTATTAAAGCCCCCAATATATGTGTATGTGTGTGTGTGTGTGTGTGTGTGTGTGTGTGTGTGTGTGTGTGTGTGTGTGTGTGTGTGTGTGTGTATATATATGTATATATATATATATATATATATATATATATATATATATATATATATATATATATATATATATATATATATATATATATATGTATGTATGTATGTATATGTATATGTATAGTACTGTGCAAAAATTTTAGGCCATTAGTATTTTAGCCAGCTAAATAAAAAAATGGTTTTAAGTCAGTTATTTTTATCTTTTGCTGTAATGTGTCTGTAGGAAATATCAGTTTACATTTCCAAACATTCATTTTGCAATTAATTGTAATAATCCAGTGAGATTTTTGTTTGATCTGATCTGGTCATCATCAGTCTGTCTGGATTGGAATGACATGAAGAAACAGAATAAACTGAGACAGACTAAATCCAGAACAACTGTGGCAACATCTCCAAAAAGCTTCAAGAAACCTCCTGCAAAGCTCATGAGAAACTCTGCTCAAGTGCACCGAGGGCAAAAGCTGCTTTAAATTTAAAGGATGATCACACCAAATGTTGAATTAATTTAGTTAATAGAAGTTAATTGATAAAGAAAATCTATTTATGACATTATTTTTGACAGCATCCTCATTTTACAGCATTTTTTCACAAGTGTCTAAAAATTTTACCAGTATTGTAGGTTTGCAGGTAGGTTCTTGAAGCGTCTTGGAGATGTTGACACAGTTCTTTTGGATTTAGTTTGTCTCAGTTTCTTCATGTCACTCCAGACAGACTCGATGATGATCAGATCCGATCTGTGTGGAGCACTGGCTGTTGTCAGACATTCACTAGATTATTACAATTAATGACAAAATGAATGTTTGTAAATGTAAACTGATATTTCCTACCGACACACTACAGCAAAAGATAGAAATAACTGACTTAAAACCATTTTTAACTGTTGAAAATACTAGTGGCCTAAAACTTTTGCACAATAGGGTACAACAGGGCTAAAGGCGCACAGGGTAAAAGGCACCTTTGATATTATTTTCATCTAAACCACTAGATGGCACACAAACGTGGCGTAGCACTTTGCAAAACATTCGCTTTTCAACATGCACGATTTTATTTGTCTGATCTTTGACGCGATCGCGCGCAGCAGTACAATGTTGATTCTGTGCTTACTTGATCTTATATTTTATGTTTTTTAAAATGTTGTAGATTTAAGTAGCAAATGAGAATCGCTAAAAATAATGCATATATTTTGAGACAAAGGCCTTCTTTATGATTTTCAGTTTTGTTTAAGATAATTAAAGCAACAGTTTTTAAATAAAGAAAGAATATGTAAAAGTATGTATTTGGGGTAAAAAGCGCCCCTGCTGTTGGGGCTAAAGGCTCACAGTAATTAACATGATAATTAATAGATGGCTGACTTTTCCATTTGTTCACATGACATGCTTAGATTCAGATGGTAAATATCATATATTATGTTGTTATAAACATCATATATATTATGTATGTATCCATATTAAAGATAATCACAATGTTTAAAATTAAACCATCATATTTAAAAACATGATATTTATCATATAATAAAATATAATTTGTTGTTAGCCTACTACTGTAAATATATTTTCAATTATTATTGAATCTGCTTCAATACTTTCAGAATCTTTACTTATTAAAATGACTTTATTTCTGTATTTTAAAATATATTTTTATAATAACATTTTAATGACAGTAGGCCAATATTTATTGAACACCTTTTTTTTTTTTTAAATTAAGCAGAAAACAGAACAAACTTTGCTAAAGTGATTGTTTTTAACAAGTATTAACTTAGACATTATATAAAAAAACATTATTTTAGCTGAAGTATTTGTATCAATACCGTGAGCCCCGTGTGTGGGGTAAAAGGCCCCCTTTGTCACTTCATACATTTATAGATTTTGAAACAAAATAAACAACTTGAATGATTTATTTTCACACAAAATCTGTTGCTCCATTAATGTTCAACACAACGTATATATTTTTTCGGCAATTATACATTTTAATTGCGCAGCGCAGTGAATACCACATTTTTTCTTAAGGTGGGCCTTTAGCCCCATTGTACCCTACTGTGTATAGAGTAGAAAAAGTAAAAGAAACTTACAGGTTGTACGTCAAATGAATGACTTCCAGGATTCTGTGGTTGTGGGTCTGAAGACCTTTCCTCCGTTCTTGTATATTGATTGGGGAAGCAGAGTGGGCAGGACTTTGAAAGCACTCTCCCTTTCAGCATTTAAACCATAAGAATAATACAGTGCAAGCTGTGAAACTGATCTCACAATCAAAGATGTTAGTGATGTTAGTGACGTTCTGGCAGAGGTGCTGCTGCTGTGTACACTCACAGAAAACAATGTGCTCAAATTTTAAAGATGTGGGACAGCTCCTGTAATATCGCCTTGACTATCGACAACAGCTCTCAGCGATATCTCTGACTATCGTCAATACACTATAGGCTACTATCGTCTATCTGCACAACCCCACAAACAATTTAACCATTTCAAATTTCTGTAAACGAAACCATAAAATCTAAATTATTTCTTACCATGCCAAGTTTTTCTAGAAGCCTGGGGAACTTCCAAGATTTCTGGGATGCTTGTAGACCCATTGCTGCGAATCCACCATTTCTCAATTTTCTTTGGGATGCAAAACAAATTCTGTAAAATAAGGATGAAAAACTGGGTTAAAAGCTAGCAAAACCATACAGTATGCCAGCCTGGAAATCGAGTGATCTGCCTATTATTCACCAATCTCAAATACAAATTGTTATTTCTAACAATAACATATAAAGAACACATTACATGCCCTGCATCCCAATGTGCATACTATCCACCCTATCTGCCCTAAATAGTATTGAAAATTACTACTATCACATAGAATTTAGAATGGGTAGTATGCACATTGTGACGCAGGCATAGCTTCTCTAACTTACTGTTAACCTGGATACACTTGTGTTCTGATTAAAGCAACTAAAAAAGAGGAAGAAGGACCTCAAACACAATGAGAGATTAAGTCTAAATTTAGACAACATTTTAAGTAAAATATTTAAGAATATTACATACCATTTAAGAATAATATTACATACCTGCAATATTGTGGTTTAACGTTAAGGGTAGCTGCAGCTAACGTTACCTGAGGAAAAAAGAGCGCGAAAATAAGTTATTGTTGGATTCTGCACGTCGCAGACATTTACTCTGAAAAAAAAAGACCTCAAAAGATACATTTTAGTACGAAATGATCTAATTATGACAAAACATTATAAAGCCACACAGAAACGTAACACAGACAGTAAGTTAACTGAACTTACCCCTTCTAGGGCTGCATGTCCCTGCTGAGCAAGTGAGCTATGACTAATTTCACGGGCAAAGCAGACAAAATTACAATTTAAGAATCAATCATAGCTATAGAAATTTATTGTCATTTTTTACAAATAAAGCTTCATATTATGAAAAGGATACTTTCTACGACCTTTATTCTGCAGTAATGGCGAGATTAGGTTCCTTCGATCTAAAAAAAACAAGAATCGAAAAGGAATCGAAAACAACAGAGGAATTCTCGGTATCGACTCCCATCGATTCCAGAACCAGGAATCGGAATCGGACTCGATTCCAAAAATTTCGGAATCTTACAGCCCTAGATTGTGGTTCCGTCCCGGGTTTCCATGGTGACGGCTGTGAGATGCCCCCCCTCCCCCCCCTTTTTTTTTTTTTTTTTTTTTTTTTACAGATCTGCATGATTCACATAGGTCACATTTTCAGGTCGGAAAATCCGGAATTCCGGATTAATCCGGAAAAATCACATCCCTGATTATTATTAATAATTATAGTTAACATTTAAAATGGATTTTGTTAAACATTTCCTTGTTTGTGTGGTCTTACTTATATGGTGAAAAGTCTGATAAGATAGCTTTTGAATATACAGCCCAATGATTTTGTTTTATGCTTGAAAAAATTTGTTGTATTTCAATAAATACTTGAGGAAACACTCCTGTTCTGTCATGATTTCTTTGTACCAGTGTTTTTGCTTATGTAACTTTATTGCTTTGAGTTTGATGAACTTAAACCATTTAAGGCAATCGGTTTCCTCAAACCATTTAAGTAGCCAAGTGGTTAATTTTAAGTTGTAAAGACTCAGTCAGTTTGAATTCAGGTAACATTCTAACTGAGTGGAATAAACTCAAAATGTTCAAGTTCAGCTTACTCTAATAATTGACTAAGCCAACACTAAAAAAATAAGTTAATTTAACTCAATGTGAATGAGTTATAGTACTCATATTTATTAGTTTGAAAACTTAAATGGTTTAAGGCAATCGGTTTCCTCAAACAGTTTGAGTTACCGTAACTTGCCGGGTTTTACAGTGAATCAAAAAATCCCATGGACAGGTTATTGCTGACAGGATACGACATTCGATAAGGGAAACAACAACAAACAAAAAAACACATTATTAGTCAGAAACGTTATCAATGCTATCAAAAATAGTAGCATACACTAGTACAGAGATCTGTAGAACAAGTAGGTTACAGAAGGAAATGAAATATGCAAACACTAGCCACACTGTTAGACATTTCAAAGGGTTTTTACAGTAACTTACTGGCAACACTGTTGCCAGTAAGCTACTGTAATTAAGACTTACAGTAGCAAACTGTATTTGATTTATCAGTATACTACTGTAATTCATTCATTTTAATATAGATTTCATAATTTTTATATAGAATTCATTTTATTTTTACTCTACATAGGTACTACTGGCATTCAATTAAAACAGACACAATAATTACAAAATATACAATTCTTTATTTAAAACATTGCATGTATAACACATAAAAATACAGTCTTCCAACGCTGGAACAGTGCATCTTCACCATTTCTCCTGTCTTAAGACGTTTTGCAGTGCATTTTGTTGTGATTTATCCTCACAAAAAATCTTTAGGCAACAGAAACAAAATGGGGAAAAAAGACAAACAGCCAAAGAATACATAGCGGCCTGCAAAACCCAGGTGCTGCTCCAAAACGTGGCAACCATCTTTGCTCACCATCCACTTTGACAGAAATGTCTTCTCTGAAAAACAAGTAGAAGAAATAGCACACTTTTAAAAGGCAAACCTCATATAGAATACACAAATCTCTCAAAAACATAGCTGTTCTCTTACCATTAATTATCAGTCTCAGGGTGGCTGGCATGTCCATGTCTTTCTTGATGCTTCATTGCAGTTGCCTTTAAAACACAAATACAAAAAAATGCAGTAAATTTTAAATTCCATTAAAAACTATAACAAACTAATTCTAAAACTAGAAAGGCAGCTAGCCATAAAACTAGTTTAATAGCTTACATACGCTTTTATTTTCTCAGGCTACTGGCCAACATTAACTACTAACACCTGAACTAAATTTCATGTTAGTTAACCTAATGTTAATATAAGATAAGCGTTGCTCGTTAAAAACTATTTTAATTCGGTAACTTAATTCAATAAACTGACAAAAGTCGTTTGAAGCGACAGCGCAGTTTACCATGGTAAAGTTCTGTAACCGCCATGTTGACGAGTAAATGTTACTAATGTTAGGTAAACTGGTGTGCAAAAATCTGACACAAACACACAGACAAACGTACATATATTTTTACCTTGCTTGCTGGTCTTTTTCTCTCGTAAGGTGCATCGACACAGCGTAGATGTTCTCCGGAGCTCTTCCACTCTGGCGGGTTCATCCCCGGGAAAAACCCGCAGCGCTGCCCCGCTGGATCCGTGTCTTTCTCGGACGCGAGTGGCGCAGCGAGGCGCGACTTGATAAAAAACAATATAGAACCCATTATATATATTATCTACAGTGGATGCGGACAGTAAAGTGATGCCCCGGTATATTTCTGATGTACAGATGTACTTCAAGCGCTAGCGCTGTTTCTTACACAAAGTACAAACGGATTTTCCAATCATTACAAGCGATGTAACACTCAGTAGTCAGTCCCAAGCTGTTGCGGCGTTATAGACACGGTGTAGGGCAAATTGTGTCAATCCAAATGTAAGAAAGTAGGAAAATAAAACGACCTCAGTATAATGGCGCCAAAGAGACCGTTACAGTAGTATACAGCAATTTTAAAAAATACAGTAAGTCTCTGTATGTGGGGTCTGACGTCACAGAAAATTCCCATGATGCAAAGGGTATTACAGTTATTTACTGTAAAGGGAGTTTGCAGTATTATACTGGGTGATATACAGTAAATAACTGTGGAAATTACAGAAATGTCTAACAGTCAATGCTGTCATTCAGTATAGTAGTTAAATTTTTACAAAGCATGCTATAGGCCTAAACAGTCATAAGAGCACTAGACAAAGTTATCAGCTATACAGCAATGGTTATTAATAAAAAAAAAAAAGCATGAATAAACAACTGATAAGATTATCCACCCTTAACTGTAGAAAAGTATTGACAGGTTTTGATGTAATTAATATGTAATTAGTATGATTTAAAAATGATCAATGACTCCAACCAATCCCCCATGACCTTTAAATGGTCATGAAACCCCCTGTTTCAGCACTGGTTAGTTCTCACCACAGTTTTAAGATACGCTAAAAAAAAGTTGTGGGGGTTCTAGAGGGTTAAATGTCTTTGTGTACTGAGTCCGAAATTTTTGCATGCATTTTCCCGTTTTTTATATTCGTAATCCTTTCCTATCAAAATGCATGCCACGGATGCGAAAACGCAGAAAATCGAACCTGATACGAATTTTTTTTTATGACGGACGAAAGTTTACTTTCGAATATAAATGTGAAAAAACCGTGAGGTCTTATTTATTTTTTTAACATGCAAAAGTTTTGGACTCAGTGTGCTATGACCTTAAGGCTAGAAGGGATACGTTTGGCGCTACTGGGCATGCGCACATCAATACAGTGTAATTTTTGTCACACTGTACAACAATAAAAAAAAATTGTACAACAACTTTTTCATTATTGTAAGGGGTAGGTGTAGATGTTAATAAAACACAATCTAACAGGTAGAAAATTAATTTCATTGTTAATTTCCAGTCAGAGCTGTATCCCTTCTAGCCACAACCGGGGAAGAGGGGAGACAGACACAACAGACAGAATGCTGTTGTGAATAATCAAGCGAAGGGTCTTCTCATATGATAAGACGACGCAGTCTCGATGAATAATTTAATAGACACCAATGCATCATCGATGTACTATAGTCCTTTGCCACATCACAAATTGTGACATCAACACGATGTAGATTTTAAACCCAGATGAAGAAGATAGCGCAAAAAAGCTTAAAATTAACCTATTTTCTCCAGTAATTAAAATTAATGGATGCCAACATTGTCTTCTATGATGTGCAACACAAACACCTCGGCTAAAATCTCAGCAAAAGTAGTCTGGGGTTTCATAACCCTTTAACCTTGTATAGAGTCTGGGAATGTGTCGTCACAGCGGCAATGCATTCTGGGAATTTAGGTCACGGGAGCTACAGCGGAGACTGAGTGGTAGTGAATGTAGACGTTTTATATTATTTAATGTTTATATTATTCTACTTAAGATCGCGTTGCAGTGGTTAAGGCTTACTGTATCATCAACTGTCATATCCCTTTAAACAGCCGGAGTGAAAAACGTGCTTTCTCCGCGTTAGAAAGCCGAAAAAGCAGAGGTTTTACCTGCAGACATCGATGATAAAGGCTGTGGTAATTGATCATTACAACGCGATCTAAGTTAAATCATACATTAAATATGTCTACATTCACTACGGAACTCAGATGAAAATTAAACTGAAAATCAGTATGGTAAATATCTAAAATAAAATGTGGCTTTATAATTCATCTCTGTAGATTTAATATATTATACAGTGATTTGCATTAAACTGTAAGCCCTCACACCACAAATAGAAGGAAATCATATATGGAAATGTTATTTGCGGCAGCTCGTTAATACATGGCGACTTTTTGTAAGGATTAAGTTTCCTTCATTTATTTGATCGCTCGCATCGTTGTTCGGCATCGCTAGTAGGAGTCTTCAACTTGGTTCGGTCAAGTCAATGTATTTATTTGCATAGCATCCACAATACACATCGTTTCAAAGCAGCTTCAAGTTCTGTTACCTCTATAAGGGCTTAACTCTTAACACTGAGCAGTTTTACCGGGCGATATGATGATATAACAATGATTCACTGTTTGAGATCTAGCTATAGGGTATTCTCCCCTTACAAAATTAGCCATGGTTTTGCTACTCTAACCATAGTTTATCCATGGTATTTAATAAGATTGTGGTTATAAGAATGGTAATACATACACCAAAAACACGGTCGCTACACGTTTACTATAGTAAGACCATGGTCAATTGTTGTAAGTGTTTTAGCAGTTAGCATATATCAGTACCACTGTAGTGAAGGAGACTGATTAGTAATGAATATTTGCAGCCTCTCAGACAAACAACAGAGCGATTTTTTTTATTATTTAAAGAGATCTACATATTAGTCCGTTTTATTCTAAGCATATGCAAGATGTTTTTCAAAAAATATGAATGTAAAACGGTCAGCTTTTTCTGTGGCGATTTGCATTTGTTCACGCTGTGTGCTCCTGAGCGTGACCTAAAAAATGGCGGAATCCGAAGCGGCGTGACGTAGTTTGCCAAGCTCTATTATGTTCCGGGTCAATTTGACCCATTTTAATTTTCAAGCTGTTGGAAATACCAGTTACTCTGTAATTTTGTTCTTGATATTGTGTTACCTTTTCTCATTTAGGGCCAACACGAGAGGTACAGGAAGACTTCATTAGTGATCACCTTAAACTGTTTGGGAGTGACTCTGGCTTATTGGAAACAGATGTTCATGAGTCACCTTTCATAGCAAAGGGAGGTGGTACTGGCTACTTTAGTATAACATTCAGGGAAGTAATACAGTGAGAAACAACCAAGCATCCACCATCTGGTGGGAAAATACCAGAACTGCAGCTGAGAAATAAGAGTTTATATCAGGTATTTTATATATTTAGCTTTGGTTCTTGATAGAGTATGCCTCAAAACCACCTTTGTTTGGCTTCCACAACATTAGCATTAGAGTACAGCCAATTCAGCATGTTAATAAGATACTGACTGTGGTTGGGAATTTGTTTTGGAAAAATTGGGCAAGTCAGGCTTAAGTTACAATTGTTCAAATCTTGTGGGTGGGCAATTTAGTGACTGGACTGCATCAATGCTTAATTTGAATGCGCTGATCTACAGTAGGTACTACACTTAAAGACAAATTATATAGCATATATTGAAGTTTTTACAAGAAAACACCCCCTCAGTTTTCACACTTCCAGCTGCTACTTGCCATTTTCTACAATCCTAACATGGTAGCAATTTCTGAAGTGAATCATTTCCATTTCCAGCATACACATTACAGTAGTTGAGCTCCTCTTGTCCCAATGTGCTTTTGTCCTGTGCGAAGCAGTAGCATTCAGCATGTTTAAAAAAAAAAAAAAAAAAAAAAAAAAAAAAGGGGAGTTCCCCACTTGTCCTAAGTGTTCGTCACTACACCAAGGGTCTCCAACGCTGCTTCTAGAGATTGCCCTGCAGGTTGAGTGCCAGCCCCAATCAAACACCTGAACCAGCCAAATCAAGGCCTTCTACTTAGAGGCAGGTTTGTTGGAGTGGAGTTGAGATTGTCTGCAGTACAGTAGCAGGGTTGGAGACTCCTGTACTACACAAATATGGAGGGGAAACGTCTTGCTCTGGGCTTTAAGACCGCTCACGTCACATGCCTCCTAAATTTAACCACAAACAAACTAAAGTTGTAGATCAACCAGTAACTCAAACAGTATGATTAAGCACTTTATTTTGCCATTGTGCAGTGGAGTTACAGTGGACCAAGACCATGGTCCTTGACTCTGATGGGTCCAACACGGGCTCTGTCCCACCACAGATCTGCAGAAGAAAAATGGGGGGGGGGGGGGAGACCCCCCACCACAAAGTATGACCATACAGCATTTCCCCTTTGTGTAAAAAAATAAAAAAGCCACATGCCTTTACGCAGCTGATCACTTCCACTCCCAGTGCCACAGTTTGCGTCACAGCAGCCGCACACCTGATCATCCTCATCAGCAGACACCCACCTGTCAGGTAAATGAAGCATTAGATTCTCACAGTTATTCAGGTACTTCAATTCAGTGGCAACATACCGATTAGTGGAGAAAGAGCAAGCTTTCTGCTCAGCATTAGTAGAGGTGGATGCTGCAGCTGCCTTGATAACACAAGTGATGTAGACCTACAAAGAGAAAGTTTACTTGTATAGTCAATGCAAACATGCATCCAAACTGCTAAGCCACATACATACAAAGCCACTAATCTCTTGCTGGAATCTGAATGCCTCCAGCTGAAACTGCAGCTTGTTAATTTGTGTCCGGGGCATGAATTGTGAGCTGGAGCCTGTGAGCTTGGCATCAACTAGGCACCTAGAATGGGTGCGAGAAAATTAAAACCTTCAGACCTTATGACGCCACGAGCGAGTCGTGCATGAAGGACCTTGTCTTACCCACTATTCTCAATAAAGGAGTATCTGGGCATAGCATTTGTATGAGGTACTGAAGTAGCCACACAGCTGTCCACAAACACACGAAGAGGAACATGGTTGTACAACCTCACTGAAGCCTCAATATTAATGAGATCTCCCAAGTAGTACTCGTAGGAAGGTCGCTCAAATCTCCAGTCATCTGCAAAAAAACGAACTTTAGCCCAGGTTCACGAGTACTGGCATGTTACAGACACTATACGTTATACCAACCAGTCATGAGCCTGAGGGAGAAGACCAAAAGTTCCTCCAAAACTACAGTAGAAGCATAAGGGATCCAAGTGGGCAATAAGGCGTCGCTGCTCACATCATGCATTCTATAGAGGAGTTAGAGGCAGTCACTTTATTTTAAAACACAGTGTATGCGATTAACACATCCAGTAATCCTGAACAAATTTAGTCCTTACCTTGGATAATGGCACTCAATATCAACCACCGCACCTCTGCTCCTCACAATAGGAGCACCATATGAAGCCTCTTGCGGGGTGTAGATAAGGGAGAACATATAGACAAGTTCATCCTCAGTTACCTAAACAGAAGGGTTAGAAGAGAACTATTATTTGTAGTGACTTTAGAACACCCATCATTTTGCTGGGGTCAAACCTTACCAATGATGTGCTACCACATCCATGCAGTTCAGACTCAAAGATGAGCACTTGAGCAGAAGGATCCTCTCCAGTTGCAGTACAGCCTCCCAGTGTAAAAGCGGAGGGCATTAGGGGTCGTCTAGTCCCAAAGAAGTCTTCCATCACTTCCACATGTATTGAATCCTCTCCACACTGAGCTGCTACACTGTTGGCAGGGTCAGGACGGCGCAATTCAAAAGGAACATCTGGCTGCTGAGGTTCTTCTGGTAGGCTTGGAAAGCGCCATGTCAGTTTTGCCACTGGACCCAGAAGCACTTTTGACTGAACACCATAAAGATCTTGAGAAGGCTTTCTAAAGTCACTCCCAGTTGGTGTCTGGACAGGAAAACTTTGTGGTGTAAATACAGGGTTGCTGGGGTCATATCTTTGTGGAACCTGATGAATCCTGGTTTCAGTCCGTTGAGAAACTTGAGCTAATGGCTTTGGCACAGCTGGGTTCCAATTTTGCTTTGGCTTTCCTCGCAGTTGTGCTTCAGACAAACCAAATACAACCATAAGCACCAATCCAAAACAAACTTTCCTCAACCCCATTGTCAGAAACCTTCAGAAGCCTAATGCTGATCCTTGACTTTTTCCTTTATGTATAGTATAAGCCTGACTCCACCTCTCTAGCATCAAGCATAATCATTCCCTGGACTTGTTAACTGACTAACGCAACATGTCACAGGTGAAAATCATCAAGACATCATTAATTAAAGGAAAATGTTATTTCCTTTCTAAATTTTTATTATTATTTATTTATTTATTTTCTTTTATTTATATATTTTCTTCAAATTCCTGATGTGCGGTGGGTTGGGTGAGGGTTAGGGGGAGGTTGTGGGGGATCGTGGTTGTCTGGTACTTTTTCTTGTTGTAACCTATATGCTACTTTGAAAATAAACAAAAACACTGAATTACAAAAAAATAAAGACACATTTGAGAGATAAAAAATAAATAAATAAATAATTATAATAATTAAAGAAAAATGTGAGAGTTTTGTGTTGTTAAATGACATTTATAAAAAGCTTTAATCAATGTCATCATAGTGATTAAGTCAAAACTTCAGTCTCAACTTATTATTGTATACTTTAATTCACTTAATGCAGGGATGCCCAATCCTGCTCCTGGCGAGCGACTGTCCTGCAAAGTTCAGCTCCAACTCTAATCCAACGCCGCACATAGGGGGGCGCCATTTTGCCAAAATCATTATGTGAAAATCTTATTTAATAAAACGTCATAAATAATCAAAAGCTTAGTTGTTAAAAATAATGTAATGAAACATTTTGAATGAAATAATATTTAAATGCATAAAATAAACATTTTACTTTCTGGCATTTATGTGCCCTTTTTCATATTATTGCAGATGGGGAACTTTTTTTTATTTTCCTTTGTACAGAGCTCGATTTAGGTTTGACAAAACTGTTGCAATTCACATGTTTGTGAATGTGCATTTGATTTACATTTGAGAGAAACTGAGAAGATCGTAAACAATACAAACTAGCCACCTATCACTGAAAATTGCCGTTTTGAATTCAAAATATGCCATCTGTGATTCAGGTAGATCCGATGAGTTGAAAACTCTTGCTACTTCATACTTCAATACAAAACAATGCTGAATTTTGACAAAAAGGAGATTTTTAAATGCTATTATTGTGATTCTTATGTCTAAACATAAACCCTTTAGCAAAACATGTGAAAAGAACCATATTACAAAGTGGAAATGGTAAATGAGACAATAAATGATCTTCTGCGGACATCTAATGGTCATAGTGGAAATCATGACATTCATTTTAATAGTAGGCCTATTTGTTTTTCTGCCAGGTGAAATATTGGCAGAAATCTTCAACTTAGCATGGCCACTTTTCCATGAATTATCTCTATGAGTAAAACTGAAAAAAAAAAATAAAATAAAAAGACATTCTTTAAGGTAAATTTGACTTACAGTGTTCTCATATGAAAATGTGCAAAAATATGAATAACTTTGAGGCAATTGAATAATAGGCCTATATTTAAACTTTTCTGTGGGAGTTTGTTTTAGGGGCTACTAGAATACAGGGGGGCGCCAACACTGATCTTGCATACCCCTCTGCAAATGTGCAGTTGCGCCCCTGACCTCATCAGACATTATAGCAGAAAATTTAGAGCTGTTAAACTGGCAAATGGAGGTTTCAAAAAGTATTGAATAAAAGGGTGCCGTTAATTGTGGCCAATGTGTATTAGAGAAAAACATTTCTTTCATAATGATATTTCCCCTCATTTTAAATTCTTATTAAAGGTTAGATTTTTGTGATTTTTTTTTTAACAATGCAGATCACAGTCTTCTTTGATCTTATTTACCAAGGGTGCAGATATTTTTGGCCATGAGTGTATATTCCCCAGTATATAAATAAAAGCTACAAACCAAGTGATTGCTTCAATAAAATTTTACAGAATGTTTCTAATTTTAATGAATCATTCATGTTAGTATTAAGAACAAGAAAAAAAAATCACTAGATACAATGATTATATAAGTATACACACACACACACACACACACACACACACACACACACACACACACACACACCACCACCACCACCACCACACAAATGCTCAGTGTTGGTGCTATATACACATATATCAGAAATTGTAAGTCGCTGGCACATTGCAGTTATATAGTATACAGATTGTCATTAATTAAATTCCATAAAACAATGACCATATTTACAAATCAAGCATAACTAACCTACACTCAACCTACAAAATGCAAATACATCATCAGGATTTAGTTACTGATTTTTAATTCTATTCAGTTTGTCATCGCATGTGGAACTTGCTACAAGCTGATATCTGACATTCTAATACAGAGCAATTTGCACTATATATTGTTACTCAAGACTAGATTGCAAAGAAAAAATGAGCCTCTGTGGCCTGCAGCATGAAGCAAGATGAACAAACTCAGAGTTGCAGAGGAAGTTTTGAGTTGACAAATCCCAATAAAGCCAACCTGGTTTAGATGAGGTTCACCAGGCTTACAAACCTCAATATAAATGTTCTCTGTCAACTCAGAGTTTGTGATTAACTCTGGAGAGCTTGCACCTGAAAGTGTGACACATGCAGCAAACAGCCAATCACACAGAACGTGGAGAGAATCAGCAAAGCGTCATTTGGATTCACTTCTCGCGAGAGTCAGAGCAATTCACTTTTCTGCTGAAGATTAAGAGATGTCGTTATTAAAAATGTAATAAATTTAAATGCATTTAAAAGGTAGGAATAAACACTTCTGCAAAAGTTTGGCAACACAAAGAAAATATATGACTATATGCAAAGGAATCAACTAAATTTATTTATAGTTTCGCACAGAGCTCAAAAAGAAAATGTTAGCTTAGTCATTTTAAAAGTTGGATATATTAAAGCTCATCTATATGTGTGTGTGTGTGTGTGTGTGTGTGTGTGTGTGTGTGTGTGTGTGTGTGTGTGTGTAAATATATATATTTAATTTAATTTAAATACGAAACTTGAAATTAATTTCCACTTCATATAATAATTATATGAATAAATTATATGAATTATAAACAATTAATATAATAAGTAGCTGCAAAAGACAGGCAATTTTGTCTCTAAAATTCTTTGACTGTAAACTGCTTTAATTTGGAGCGAGAGATACAGGGGAGTGGCTTCATTGCATGAGATATAGGTCACTCTGCTATCAGCTGATTGGTCCAGTTTTGGTTTGCGATCTCTAACCCAGAATAAAACCTGCTCCGGAGCAGGGAAGTTGTGTAAGGTAAGTTGCCATGGTGACGAAACCCACTCAAAACCAACCCACCTTCTTGAGCCCAAAAACTCAGAGTTTGCTTAAACTAAACGTGAACTTTCCCAGGTAAAAATTTAAACTGGCTTCGTATTACAGGCCACAGTGCACTTTCAGCCCATTTCGTGCAAAAATGCACTGTGCACACAAACACAAATCTCTCAATGCTAAAACAGTTCACTGTTCTACACCACTGTTAGTGTGTGCAATGTGAATGGCTGTTAATATGGGTTCAGAAGAAACATGCCACTTACAAAATTTTTCAGAACCAAAAATAATTACTCAAATCTAGAGAGCAAACGGGTGGGTTTAAATAAAAACAAATAGCCAGATGATGGTTTTTAAAACTTTATTTTTTTGACATGACCACACAGCTATTCAGTTAAATTTGGCCATAGCCATATTCCTTAACACTGATAGGGCCAACAGAGACTCTCTCCCACCGTAGATCTGAGGAACAAACTAATTGTGAGAACCCTTCTACATGACAATAACCAAAAGGTGGCAAAGTTAGTTTATACAGTCGTGGCCAAAAGTTTTGAGAATAACATAAATATTAGTTTTCACAAAGTTTGCTGCTAAACTGCTTTTAGATATTGGTTTCAGTTGTTTCTGTGATGTACTGAAATATAATTACAAGCACTTCATACGTTTCAAAGGCTTTTATCGACAATTACATGACATTTATACAGAGAGTCAGTATTTGCAGTGTTGGCCGTTCTTTTTCAGGACCTCTGCAATTCGACTGGGCATGCTCTCAATCAACTTCTGGGCCAAATCCTGACTGATAGCAACCCATTCTTTCATAATCACTTCTTGGAGTTTGTCAGAATTAGTGGGTTTTTGTTTGTCCACCCGCCTCTTGAGGATTGACCACAAGTTCTCAATGGGATTAAGATCTGGGGAGTTTCCAGGCCATGGACCCAAAATTTCAACGTTCTGGTCCCCGAGCCACTTAGTTATCACTTTTGCCTTATGGCACGGTGCTCCATCATGCTGGAAAATGTTCTTGAAAATTGTTCTTCACCAAACTGTTGTTGGATTGTTGGAAGAAGTTGCTGTTGGAGGGTGTTTTGGTACCATTATTTATTCATGGCTGTGTTTTTGGGCAGAATTGTGAGTGAGCCCACTCCCTTGGATGAGAAGCAACCCCACACATGAATGGTCTCAGGATGCTTTACTGTTGGCATGACACAGGACTGATGGTAGCGCTCACCTTTTCTTCTCCTGACAAGCCTTTGTCCAGATGCCCCAAACAATCGGAAAGGGGCTTCATCTGAGAATATGACTTTGCCCCAGTCCTCAGCAGTCCATTCACGATACTTTCTGCAGAAGATCAATCTGTCCCTGATGTTTTTTTTTGGAGAGAAGTGGCTTCTTTGCTGGCCTTCTTGACACTAGGCCATCCTCCAAAAGTCTTGGCCTCACTGTGCGTGCAGATGCACTCACACCTGCCTGCTGCCATTCCTGAGCAAGCTCTGCACTGGAGGTGCCCTGATCCCACAGCTGAATCAACTTTAGGAGACCAAAGTTTTGAGAATGACACAAAAACATGTAAGAATGTAAGAATTATGTAAGAATGGGCTGCCATCAGTCAGGATGTAGCCCAGTAGTTGATTGACAGCATGCCAGGACGAATTGCAGAGGTCTTGAAAAAGAAGAGTCAACACTGCAAATATTGAGTCTTTGCTTAAACTTAATGTAATTGTCAATGAAAGCCATTGGCACTTATGAAAGGCTTGTAATTTTACTTCAGTATACCATAGTAACATCTGACAAAAAGATCTAAAAACACTGAAGCAGCAGACTTTGTGAAAATTAATATTTATGTTATTCTCAAAACTTTTGGCCACGACTGTACCTGTAAGAAGCTGATCACTTACAGTCCTGATGCTACAGGTTGTGTCACAGCAGCCACACACCTGGTCAGATTCATCCACAGAAACCCACCCGCCGAACAGATGTTAATTACTTGCACAACCTCATTTACCCTTACATCTCAAGGGTCAGTTAACATACTGTGACGGGAGGAGCCAACGACAGACACAGTGGGTGTGGCGTCAGGCCTCGGAGAGGTTTTTATTGAACAAAAATAATAAAATAAAAGTGTCCAGGGGAAAGAAGTGTCCATAAAACAGGGGGGGATCTGGTGTCCTCGATGTGCTGCGGGGCTCGTGAAGGAGGGCAGTGTTCCAAAAGGGAAGGGTCCAGGCAAGGGGCGGAGTCTGGTGGCCGCACACGCTCCCGCGGTCCGGGGCACGAGGGGCGGCGGCTCTTCCTCTTCTGCCTCTTACTGGGCCATTGGCGGGATGGACGGCCCGGCATCCTGGCCCGACAGCCGGCCCGGCATCCTGGCCCGACAGCCGTTATACGGGTGCGGCTTGCACGATGACTCTGGAGGTTCCGCGGCTCACATCCTCGGCGGCGCGATGTCCCTCGACGCACCCTTCCTGGACCCACGAGGACACCAGCGTGCATGCACGGGGGAAGAGACGCGATGTCCCTCGACGCACCCTTCCTGGACCCACAAGGACACCAGCGTGCATGCACGGTCTCTTCCCCCGTGTATGCACGCTGGTGTCCTCGTGGGTCCAGGAAGGGTGCGTCGAGGGACATCGCGCCGCCGAGGATGTGAGCCGCGGAACCTCCAGAGTCATCGTGCAAGCCGCACCCATATAACGGCTGTCGGGCCAGGATGCCGGGCCGTCCATCCCGCCAATGGCCCAGTAAGAGGCAGAAGAGGAAGAGCCGCCGCTCCAGAGAAGCCGCCGCCCCTCGTGCCCCGGACCGCGGGAGCGTGTGCGGGCACCAGACTCCGCCCCTTGCCTGGACCCTTCCCTTTTGGAACACTGCCCTCCTTCACGAGCCCCGCAGCACATCGAGGACACCAGATCCCCCCCTGTTTTATGGACACTTATTCCCCCTGAACACTTTTATTTTATTATTTTTGTTCAATAAAAACCTCTCCGAGGCCTGACGCCACACCCACTGTGTCTGTCGTTGGCTCCTCCCGTCACAGTGGTGGAGAATGCGGGCAAGGCGGAGCCTAGACAGCGCAGTTGGGCAACATCTAAAGACGTCGTCCCCTCTCGCACGCAGAAGTTCGTGAAGAAGCGCTTGGGACGGAGAAACGAAGGAGACGGCCTCCCAGCCACTGAAGGGGTAAGTGACATCTAGTCAATTGTCATCTTACCCTGTGGTTGGTTGAGGCTGTCGACTAATACCGGTTTCTCTGTCCCTGTTCCGGCGCGGTGCGAGAGGGAGGTTCGCCCGGAGAGGATTCCCTGCCCCGCCCACTCCGACCGTATGGAGCCTGGTTGAGGAAGGTAGCACTCCTGCGTGGGCGGCGACCGACGACGGGGATGTCGCTTGGGGGGGGGGAATGTGACGGATCGGTGGCCCTCCCCCTCATCATCATCACCACCCCGTCCCTTATTCGCCGCCCTTCACCAGGCTCCCGACTGGAGTGGGTGGATGAGAGGAGGGGCGTGGGACTAACGTGGGCTGGCGGCGTGTGATGAGGCACAGCTGGACTGAATTAAGCCTCATCACCGCCGCCGTTAAATGCCGAGCGCGCCTCTCCTCGGGAGACCGGTCTCTTCCCCCGTGCATGCACGCTGGTGTCCTCGTGGGTCCAGGAAGGGTGCGTTGAGGGACATCGCGCCGCCGAGGATGTGAGCCGCGGAACCTCCAGAGTCATCGTGCAAGCCGCACCCGTATAACGGCCATCGGGCCAGGATGCCGGGCCGTCCATCCCGCCAATGGCCCAGTAAGAGGCAGAAGAGGAAGAGCCGCCGCTCCAGAGAAGCCGCCGCCCCTCGTGCCCCGGACCGCGGGAGCGTGTGCGGCCACCAGACTCCGCCCCTTGCCTGGACCCTTCCCTTTTGGAACACTGCCCTCCTTCACGAGCCCCGCAGCACATCGAGGACACCAGATCCCCCCCTGTTTTGTGGACACTTATTCCCCCTGAACACTTTTATTTTATTATTTTTGTTCAATAAAAACCTCTCCGAGGCCTGACGCCACACCCACTGTGTCTGTCGTTGGCTCCTCCCGTCACAATACCCATCAGTAGAGAACGAACAAGCTTTCTGCTCAGGACTTGTTGGGGTGGATGCTGCAGTTGCCTTCACAATGCATGTAATAACACCAATAACTTTCCAAATACTGCTTGCCTCAACCCCATTGCCATTTTTTTTAAATCACCAACATACTGAATGGTTTTTTTTTTTTTGTGTGTGTGTGTGTCTTCTTTTTATAGAGGATTTATTTTTGGAGTCCCTCATTTTGAGATAACCCAGCTGAATTAAACCTATCAGTTGATTAGTGGAGTACTGGGAGGGTCTAATAAAGGAAATATATTGCTGGGGAGACTCCAGGAACAGTTTGAAAACCTTTCATACACAAGCAGCCCATTGTTTTCTATTAATTGTTAATTACATATTAAAATGTTACACCAAACATCTTACTGGAAGTTTTATTTGCTTTGAAAAAAGAAAAATTACACATAGCCTACTTTTATTTCTTTCTGGAGAGAATAACATGGCAAGAAAGGTATGAATAAGGAATTTGAATCAGCTGCTCTAAATGAATAAGGGACTGCAGAGAGCACAAACAATTTTTGATTAAATAGCCATCCTTGCATTAAAGTTATGTATAGGCAACCCCCTTGGTTCTATTTGACCTTCTCAAAGTGAGAGATACAGCACACTAACAAAAGGACACTAAAGATCGCAGCCTCTAGTATAAGACTACTAGAGCACCTCAAGAGCAGAGGAGTGAGGTTTACCTTGCTAGCTGGCCTCCATTACATAAATCAGAGCGTAACAACCCTGCATAAGACAAAATATAGTGCAACAAAAGGGATTCAACTGAGGATCTTTCAAAACCTGGAAGACAACTCTTGACTCTTAAAGTGAAGAGTTAATTTAGTACCTTGTATACAACTTTAAACAGCCTGACAAAGCCAGTACTTAACACTCAAAGGTTAAGTAAGTTCAGCAAATCCAGTTAGGGCTTGTCAGCTTGATTCTGCATGGTAGCCTTGCAAAAGTATCTAGTGACTTGTTTCCCAGTATCATGGCCTTGAATTTAATGGCAACCAGTAAGGCATGAGACTTTCTAGGTGCTACATGTTTGTGTAGCACTTAACCCTTTCACAAGTGAGTTTAAAATATTCTAGCTGAGCCCCCGGCCTGAGTTTTTTTTTAGGCGACCGTTATTTTAGAATGTATAGCCTTATTGTTTCCATGGCGACGCGTCATACTTGTCATGTGACACACCGCAGCCCTAATAGCGCTGTATGACACATGGATTGCTTTTATTTCGTTTTTCCTTTTTTAATTATTAATATTCACAAACATACTCGCTATATTATGAAATATCTGATATTCCGATTCTGAAATATGTGCAAGTAAATGTATTTGGTTGTTTAAACTCTTTTATAATGACCGTGTTAGTTGATCTATACCGGGTGATGGGCGCCGCCATGTTTGTTCGCGCTGAATCCGAGCTGTGGGATTTTCAACACGTAAATTCATCCTTGCCTCCCAAACCACTTTAAAGTAAGTCTCCAGTAAACTGGGAGAAGAGCAGAGTAAACTTTAAAGTTATCTACACAATCTGTATATGATATCAATAAAACATGTCGTCAGATTATATTTGTAAGGATCGTTATTACTGCTTCCATAGACATCAGCGTGTATTTTACAAACTATAAATGTATGGTTTTGCTAGTACTTATGTGTATTTAAATGTCTGAAATCTAAAATAAGCATTATATGGTTGACAACACTGAAGCGCTCGCGCGTCTAATCTGGCTCCGCGCCAGAAAGTAGATTTGAATTCGGCAGTTGATGACGTGACGCACTGAACGTTCTAATCACACCAGTGTGATCGTACGCTCCAGGGACCAGTCAAGACTGATCACACCAGTGTGATCGTACGCTCCAGGGACCAGTCAAGACTGATCACACCAGTGTGATCGTACGCTCCAGGGACCAGTCAAGACTGATCACACCGGTGTGATCGTACGCGTTAAAGGGTTAAGACACAAGAATACTAGTTGCCACCATACACAGATACAGTGCTCAATGTTCATTAGTTATTTTCAGTGCATTCCAGATGAGGCCTTATCCAGTATGCAACCGATAATATGGTTGCCATTGAAACATCCTTAAGTGTAAAGAGTCCTACCCTAACCAGTGTTTGCACTGAAGTAAGGCTTCTGGCACCATTTAGTCAGTGTACAAGTCAGCTTCAGGGGTAGGGGTGGGGGTGGGGGGTGGGGGGTGGGGGACATACCCATTGGCAGAGAACGAACAAGGTTTCTGTTCAGGACTTGGAGTAGGAGTTGCTACAGCCACCTTCACCATGCATGTGATGTAAACCTGCAAAGACCATTGTTTGTAAGCCATGGTAGCACATCATACGAAGGGTTGCGCAAGTCACATACCGGTCCACTGTTTGGTGGCAGGAACCTGAAAGCCTCCAACTGAAACTGCAACTTATCACCTTGGGTTCGGGGCATAAAGTGAGACCTGGAGCCTGTGAGCTTGGCATCAACCAGGCACCTGGGAAAGGAACCAAGTCAGACATCTTGCAATACATCTAGAGCATGGGACACAAGGTGCACCACTTACCCACTGTTCTCAATGAAGGAGTATCTGGGGACAGATGTGACATCAGGGACGGTTGTAGCTATGCAGCTGTCCACAAACACACGGATGGGAACATGGCTGTACGAATGCACAGATGCTTCAAGATTTATGATATCACCCAGGAAGTATTGCTTAGAAGGTCTCTCAAATCTCCAGTCATCTGCAAAGACAACCTTTAGCACAGGTTCACAATGACTGGAACAACCCAGAATTATGACCCAGCACAATTAACCCAACAATGTGTTTACAGAAATAACTAGAGCTGGGAATCGATTCCAAAAAGAATCGATTCCTCGATTCCGAGGCGTTGGGAATCGAGAGTCGATTCCAAAGGTTGGAATCGATTCCATCAAGAGGAATCGACTCCTCATTCAGAGCTATTTTCAGTTCAACAAAGCTTATCTATGGGAGCCTCTCAAACGGAAGGCTGCATCCTACGAAGGCTGCACACATTTAAATTCACGAAAATAAACTGAAAGAAAACGAGTCGGTACTGCATCATCATAATTTGAGGATGCAGCCTTCCGTTTGAGAAGCACCATTCGCCTCATGCTCGATAAAAGCGGTAATTACGAGAGTTGTGAGATAAAAGATTATTTTTTATATATAAAAGATCTATTTCATTTTTATATTTACCCTTCGCCGCATGCTCGCTAAAAGTGATTAGAAGTCTGATTCGTTCCCACGAAAAGTTTCTTTCGGATAGTTTTAATGAACCAGTTAAAAAAAAAAAGATTCAGGGGTTATTTTACGGTGGAACTGACTTATGTTGTCCACAATTTTGAGCGCTGCACGACAGAATAGATCATGACGTGATTGAGGATCTTATTTCCATCTAAAATTCTATTTTTATTTTTATCAGCCAATGATAATTCTAAAAGAAAACGTCACGAGCATCAGTGACCGAGAGCGCATCTGATTGACAGACAAACCACGAGCTCTATCAGTGTTATTGTTAATGTTCTGGTTATTTTGTTTCAATGTACAGTTTGTTAATTTTATCCAAAGCACATAGTCAAAGAAAACTTCATCATTCAGCTGAACTGTGCACATTTATTTTAGACACTTCATGTGTTCAATTGTTCAATTCATGCGATAAATGCATGTCCCTGCTGAGCAAGTGAGCTATGACAAATTTCACGGGCAAAGCAGACAAAATTACAATTTAAGAATCAATCATAGCTATAGAAATTTATTGTGATTTTTTACAAATAAAGCTTCATATTATGAAAAGGATACTTTCTACGACCTTTATATTCTGCAGTCATGGCGAGATTAGGTTCCTTCGATCTAAAAAAACAAGAATCGAAAAAGAATCGAAAACAACAGAGGAATCGATTCTCGGTATCGACTCCCATCGATTCCAGAACCAGGAATCGGAATCGGACTCGATTCCAAAAATTTCGGAATCTTACAGCCCCTACCTCCAGGTATTTATTTTAATAAAAGGGCTCACTATAGATTAATGGTTCAGTCAGCTTGGTTCTGGGTCTCAACACCCCAAAAGCTTGTCCTCCATCATTGTACAGGCCTATTCATGGATGAGACATGCAGATAGTTCAAAGTTTAGTCAACCTTCACTGAATTGTATATAATCAATGAACTCTGAAAAAAAAACAGTCCTTGTTTAACACTATTAGTTGTCAAAATGAATTGCAACAGCTCTGTACAAAGGAAAATAAAAAAAGTTCCCCATCTGCAATAATATGAAAAAGGGCACATAAATGACATAAAGTAAAATGTTTATTTTATGCATTTAAATATTTTTCGTTCAAAATGTTTCATTACATTATTTTTAACAACTAAGCTTTTGATTATTTATGACGTTTTATTAAATAAGATTTTCACATAATGATTTTGGCAAAATGGCGCCCCCCTATGTGCGGCGTTGGATTAGAGTTGGAGCTGAACTTTGCAGGACAGTCGCTCGCCAGGAGCAGGATTGGGCATCCCTGCATTAAGTGAATTAAAGTATACAATAATAAGTTGAGACTGAAGTTTTGACTTAATCACTATGATGACATTGATTAAAGCTTTTTATAAATGTCATTTAACAACACAAAACTCTCACATTTTTCTTTAATTATTATAATTATTTATTTATTTATTTTTTATCTCTCAAATGTGTCTTTATTTTTTTGTAATTCAGTGTTTTTGTTTATTTTCAAAGTAGCATATAGGTTACAACAAGAAAAAGTACCAGACAACCACGATCCCCCACAACCTCCCCCTAACCCTCACCCAACCCACCGCACATCAGGAATTTGAAGAAAATATATAAATAAAAGAAAATAAATAAATAAATAAATAATAATAAAAAATTAGAAAGTAAATAACATTTTCCTTTAATTAATGATTACTTGATGATTTTCACCTGTGACATGTTGCGTTAGTCAGTTAACAAGTCCAGGGAATGATTATGCTTGATGCTAGAGAGGTGGAGTCAGGCTTATACTATACATAAAGGAAAAAGTCAAGGATCAGCATTAGGCTTCTGAAGGTTTCTGACAATGGCGTTGAGGAAAGTTTGTTTTGGATTGGTGCTTATGGTTGTATTTGGTTTGTCTGAAGCACAACTGCGAGGAAAGCCAAAGCAAAATCGGAACCCAGCTGTGCCAAAGCCATTAGCTCAAGTTTCTCAACGGACTGAAACCAGGATTCATCAGGTTCCACAAAGATATGACCCCAGCAACCCTGTATTTACACCACAAAGTTTTCCTGTCCAGACACCAACTGGGAGTGACTTTAGAAAGCCTTCTCAAGATCTTTATGGTGTTCAGTCAAAAGTGCTGCTGGGTCCAGTGGCAAAACTGACATGGCGCTTTCCAAGCCTACCAGAAGAACCTCAGCAGCCAGATGTTCCTTTTGAATTGCGCCGTCCTGACCCTGCCAACAGTGTAGCAGCTCAGTGTGGAGAGGATTCAATACATGTGGAAGTGATGGAAGACTTCTTTGGGACTAGACGACCCCTAATGCCCTCCGCTTTTACACTGGGAGGCTGTACTGCAACTGGAGAGGATCCTTCTGCTCAAGTGCTCATCTTTGAGTCTGAACTGCATGGATGTGGTAGCACATCACTGGTAAGGTTTGACCGCAGCAAAATGATGGGTGTTGTAAAGTCACTACAAATAATAGTTCTCTTCTAACCCTTCTGTTTAGGTAACTGAGGATGAACTTGTCTATATGTTCTCCCTTATCTACACCCCGCAAGAGGCTTCATATGGTGCTCCTATTGTCAGGAGCAGAGGTGCGGTGGTTGATATTGAGTGCCATTATCCAAGGTAAGGGCTAAATTTGTTCAGGATTACTGGATGTGTTAATCGCATGCACTGTATTTTAAAATAAAGTGACTGCCTCTAACTCCTCTATAGAATGCATGATGTGAGCAGCGACGCCTTATTGCCCACTTGGATCCCTTATGCTTCTACTGTAGTTTTGGAGGAACTTTTGGTCTTCTCCCTCAGGCTCATGACTGGTTGGTATAACGTATAGTGTCTGTAACATGCCAGTACTCATGAACCTGGGCTAAAGTTCGTTCTTTGCAGATGACTGGAGATTTGAGCGACCTTCCTACGAGTACTACTTGGGAGATCTCATTAATATTGAGGCTTCAGTGAGGTTGTACAACCATGTTCCTCTTCGTGTGTTTGTGGACAGCTGTGTGGCTACTTCAGTACCTCATACAAATGCTATGCCCAGATACTCCTTTATTGAGAATAGTGGGTAAGAAAAGGTCCTTCATGCACGACTCGCTCGTGGCGTCATAAGGTCTGAAGGTTTTAATTTTCTCGCACCCATTCTAGGTGCCTAGTTGATGCCAAGCTCACAGGCTCCAGCTCACAATTCATGCCCCGGACACAAATTGACAAGCTGCAGTTTCAGCTGGAGGCATTCAGATTCCAGCAAGAGATTAGTGGCTTTGTATGTATGTGGCTTAGCAGTTTGGATGCATGTTTGCATTG
This sequence comes from Acrossocheilus fasciatus, assembly GCA_036784905.1. NCBI lineage: Eukaryota > Metazoa > Chordata > Actinopteri > Cypriniformes > Cyprinidae > Acrossocheilus > Acrossocheilus fasciatus. Next base: position 16,467,881 of record CM071940.1, on the reverse strand, counting down.
ACTATACAAGTAAACTTTCTCTTTGTAGGTCTACATCACTTGTGTTATCAAGGCAGCTGCAGCATCCACCTCTACTAATGCTGAGCAGAAAGCTTGCTCTTTCTCCACTAATCGGTATGTTGCCACTGAATTGAAGTACCTGAATAACTGTGAGAATCTAATGCTTCATTTACCTGACAGGTGGGTGTCTGCTGATGAGGATGATCAGGTGTGCGGCTGCTGTGACGCAAACTGTGGCACTGGGAGTGGAAGTGATCAGCTGCGTGAAGGCATGTGGCTTTTTCTTTTGTTTGTTTTTTACACAAAGGGGAAATGTTGTATGGTCATACTTTGTGGTGGGGGGTCCCTCCCCCATTTTTCTTCTGCAGATCTGTGGCGGGACAGAGCCCGTGTTGGACCCATCAGAGTCAAGGACCATGGTCTTGGTCCACTGTAACTCCACTGCACAATGGCAAAATAAAGTGCTTAATCATACTGTTTGAGTTACTGGTTGATCTACAACTTTAGTTAGTTTGTGGTTAAATTTAGGAGGCATGTGACGTGAGCGGTCTTGAAGCCCAGAGCAAGACGTTTCACCTCCATATTTGTGTAGTACAGGAGTCTCCAACCTCTGCTCCTGGAGAGCTACTGTACTGCAGACAATCTCAACTCCACTCCAACAAACCTGCCTCTAAGTAACCTAGAAGGCCTTGATTTGGCTGGTTCAGGTGTTTGATTGGGGCTGGCACTCAACCTGCAGGGCAATCTCTAGAAGCAGCGTTGGAGACCCTTGGTTTAGTGACGTTCACTTTGGACAAGTGGGGATTTTTTTTTTTTAAATTAAGTTTTAAAACCTGCTGAATACTGCTTCGCACAGGACAAAAGCACATTGGGACAAGAGGTGCTCAACTACTGTAATGTGTATGCTGGAAATGGAAGTGATTCACTTCAGAAATTGCTACCATGTTATGATTGTAGAAAATGGCAAGTAGCAGCTGGAAGTGTGAAAACTGAGGGGGTGTTTTCTTGTAAAAACTTACTTCAATATATGCTATAATTTGTCTTTAAGTGTAGTACCTACTGTAGATCAGAGCATTCAAATTAAGCATTGATGCAATCCAGTCACTAAATTGCCCACCCACAAGATTTGCACAATTATAACCTAAGCCTGACTTGCCCAATTTTTTTCCAAAACAAATTTCCAACCACAGTCAGTATCTTATTAACATGCTGAATTGGCTGTACTCTAATGCTAATGTTGTGGAAGCCAAACAAAGGTGGTCTTGAGGCATACTCTATCAAGAACCAAAGCAAAATATATAAAATACCTGATATAAACTCTTATTTCTCAGCTGCAGTTCTGGTATTTTCTCACCAGATGGTGGATGCTTGGTTGTTTCTCACTGTACTACTCCCCTGAATGTTACACTCTAAAAAGGCTGGGTTAAAAAATAACCCAACCTTAACCCAGCTGCTGGGTAACTATGGGACCGAACACGTGCTGGGTTGTTTTGACCCAAGTGTTGGGTTGAGCCATTTGACCCAGAATGCTGGGTTGTTTATTTAACCCAACCAGTGGGTCAGGTTAACTGTGTTGCTGGGTTAAACATTACCCAAACATTGGGTTATTTGTTGTCTCATTGCCTTGCTACGTTTATATTTACCAATACTACTACTACTACTACTAATAATAATAAATAACCACAAAGAAATGTAAAATTATTATTTTCCTGTAATACAGTTACACAACACAAAAAATGAAACTGTAAATATCAATTTAATGAGTTTTCACATTTCTTTTTAAAAAATTTTTTGAATGGGTGCTATACTGTTACACATTACACCCAATCCCTACAGACACAAATAAAATGTTTTTTGTAGATCAGTTTCTTTAAAAAACAAAACTTTGTAAACTAGGTACTGTAGATTCCTATTCTTTGTCAACATTGCAGCATCATAACACTATAAAATTGATTATTGCCACATGAGAATCAGTCCAAACATTGTGCCATTAAACCTAAGCCAAACAAAGAGACTTACAACAGACAATACATGTGACAAAAAATGTAAACGTTACGTTACAAGTGGCCAGAAAAAACTGTTGCCCTCAAATACTTCACACATGAAGACTCATGTCCATCGATATGATATACTGCATGCTGGAGAAATTCCCAGGAAGGAAGATGTTAGTGTAGCTCACATCAAGCACAAAAAAAGGACTTGAAAAAGATAAACAGCCTCAAGCAACAAGTCCATTTCAGCAGCATGGCCCGAAACAATGGCGAAGGTGTGTGATGTCGTCTCGTCACCAAGGCTCAAAATGTACAGGAATGCATCACCATGTTGGTCCCCGTCACCTGTTAATTACACGACACTTAGTCTTGCAACATAACTTACATTTTTACAAGTTGTAACATTTAAGTTGATTTACATAAATAACGTTTAAGTGTATTTTACAGAAATCAGCCAAACCATCTGAGTTTTCCTGTGAACTGGGTCTGGTAAAGGTTGCTCAAACTAAATATTTATTGTGTTACTGATTTAGGTTTCTTTCTGCTTACTGGCACTTCTTGGTTGTCCACCTAAATTTCATCCAACCAATAAGGCATAAATTATGGGGTATTAAAGCCCCCAATATATGTGTATGTGTGTGTGTGTGTGTGTGTGTGTGTGTGTGTGTGTGTGTGTGTGTGTGTGTATATATATATATATATATATATATATATATATATATATATATATATGTATGTATGTATGTATGTATATGTATATGTATAGTACTGTGCAAAAATTTTAGGCCATTAGTATTTTAGCCAGCTAAATAAAAAAATGGTTTTAAGTCAGTTATTTTTATCTTTTGCTGTAATGTGTCTGTAGGAAATATCAGTTTACATTTCCAAACATTCATCACTTAGACATTATAAAAAAAAACATTATTTTAGCTGAAGTATTTGTATCAATACCGTGAGCCCCGTGTGTGGGGTAAAAGGCCCCCTTTGTCACTTCATATATTTATAGATTTTGAAACAAAATAAACAACTTGAATGATTTATTTTCACACAAAATCTGTTGCTCCATTAATGTTCAACACAACGTATATATTTTTTCGGCAATTATACATTTTAATTGCGCAGCGCAGTGAATACCACATTTTTTCTTAAGGTGGGCCTTTAGCCCCATTGTACCCTACTGTGTATAGAGTAGAAAAAGTAAAAGAAACTTACAGGTTGTACGTCAAATGAATGACTTCCAGGATTCTGTGGTTGTGGGTCTGAAGACCTTTCCTCCGTTCTTGTATATTGATTGGGGAAGCAGAGTGGGCAGGACTTTGAAAGCACTCTCCCTTTCAGCATCTAAACCATAAGAATAATACAGTGCAAGCTGTGAAACTGATCTCACAATCAAAGATGTTAGTGATGTTAGTGACGTTCTGGCAGAGGTGCTGCTGCTGTGTACACTCACAGAAAACAATGTGCTCAAATTTTAAAGATGTGGGACAGCTCCTGTAATATCGCCTTGACTATCGACAACAGCTCTCAGCGATATCTCTGACTATCGTCAATACACTATAGGCTACTATCGTCTATCTGCACAACCCCACTAACAATTTAACCATTTCAAATTTCTGTAAACGAAACCATAAAATCTAAATTATTTCTTACCATGCCAAGTTTTTCTAGAAGCCTGGGGAACTTCAAGATTTCTGGGATGCTTGTAGACCCATTGCTGCGAATCCACCATTTCTCAATTTTCTTTGGGATGCAAAACAAATTCTGTAAAATAAGGATGAAAAACTCAACCCATTCTCACTCCCAAGGCGTCAAAAACTGAAGCATGGTCAAACGCCTTTCGCGTCACTATGAAGACGCCAAAGGTGCCCCTAGGCGTCAGTATATGACAAAATAGGAACTCCATTGATTTCAATTGCTTGCTTTATGCGTCAGATCAAGACGCTGATGGAAAATGACAACACGTTCTCCTCCGTTGTTTGTGGTTTGCATGCATTTGTAAAAAATAGAAATAATTTTATATACATTTATACTTATATTGGAGCACCTAACCCAGACCCTACCCTAAACCTACCCACTTTTGAACAATATAAAACACGTAACAGGCAAATATAAGTGCAGTCACAGGTATTTATTGCAAAAACTGACCATAAACAAGCAGTATAAAAGCATTACAAACAAGTCGTGTTGCATTCCAAGTCTTCTGAAGCCATACGAAGTATTTATGAGAAGAAGAGAGCAAAACATAAGGTTTTAATCGCTGAAAATGATCCCGTTCCGTTAACGCGCTCACATCTCATTCAAAAAGACACTACCGTCACGTAGCATGAGCAATCGGTCACGAGACACACAAAAGCCAATAGCCTGTCAGAACAGCATAACGCAATCGGTCACGAGACACATAAGAGCCAATAGCATTTCACAACCAAGGCTGACGTAAGGCTTCTTCTGGCGGCATTTTTTGAATTCGCGGCGCGCACAGACTGCAGCACACAGGATTAACGGCGGACGGAGACGGCGGTCGCGTCTATTCCTCTCACAAATCAAATGTTTCGCCATAATAAATTATGATGGTAGTTCTATCTGCCTGTTATATCTTGTGTTTTATTGACAAATGGTAGGTTTAGGGGCAGGGGTTGGGTTATGTGCTCATAAATGTGTAAATAATGTAATATAAATAAAACTGTTGTGGCTGTTTACATTGAAAAATCACACCCCAACATATATGCAATAATGCCAATGTTATTACCCAATATATAATTTAAGTATGACGATAAAATTCTCAGTATGGCGTCGGCATATTGACGCCAAGGGTTTCCTATTTAAAGCAACGGAGGACCCTGTAAGTCGGAAAATGACGCTAAGGGGTACCTTGAGCGTCAAAAAGCGACGCCAAGTGGTCCTGACCAAGCTTCAATATGTGACGAGTTGGGTGTGAGAATGGGTTGAAAAACTGGGTTAAAAGCTAGCAAAACCATACAGTATGCCAGCCTGGAAATCCAGTGATCTGCCTATTATTCACCAATCTCAAATACAAATTGTTATTTCTAACAATAACATATAAAGAACACATTACATGCCCTGCATCCCAATGTGCATACTATCCACCCTATCTGCCTTAAATAGTATTGAAAATTACTACTATCACATAGAATTTAGAATGGGTAGTATGCACATTGTGATGCAGGCATAGCTTCTCTAACTTACTGTTAACCTGGATACACTTGTGTTCTGATTAAAGCAACTAAAAAAGAGGAAGAAGGACCTCAAACACAATGAGAGATTAAGTCTAACTTTAGACAACATTTTAAGTAAAATATTTAAGAATATTACATACCATTTAAGAATAATATTACATACCTGCAATATTGTGGTTTAACGTTAAGGGTAGCTGCAGCTAACGTTACCTGAGGAAAAAAGAGCGCGAAAATAAGTTATTGTTGGATTCTGCACGTCGCAGACATTTACTCTGAAAAAAAAAAGACCTTAAAAGATACATTTTAGTACGAAATGATATAATTATGACAAAACATTATGAAGCCACACAGAAACGTAACACAGACAGTAATTAACTGAACTTACCCCTTCTAGGGCTGTAAGATTCCGAAATCTTTGGAATCGAGTCCGATTCCGATTCCTGGTTCTGGAATCGATGGGAGTCGATTCCGAGAATCGATTCCTCTGTTGTTTTCGATTCTTTTTCGATTCTTGTTTTTTTTAGATCGAAGGAACCTAATCTCACCATTAATGCAGGATATAAAGGTCGTAGAAAGTATCCTTTTCATAATATGAAGCTTTATTTGTAAAAAAATTACAATACATTTCTATAGCTATGATTGATTCTTAAATTGTAATTTTGTCTGCTTTGCCCGTGAAATTAGTCATACCCAGATAGCACACGTACGTCTGCAAGATGTCTGTTAAAGATCTGTTGATCTGGAAAGCATCTGCTGTCTATAAACGTCTGACAGACATCTGTAAGATGTCAGTTTTACATACACTCTAAATCATAAACATCTTAAAGACATCTAATAGACGTCTATTTGACATCTAAAAGGAGACGTCCAATAGACGTATTGCAGATGAGCAAACAGCCTAAAAAATACATCTTGCAGATGTAAATGCAGACGTCAAATAGACGTCTCAGAGATGTACATGTGCTATCAGGGTAGCTCACTTGCTCAGCAGGGACATGCATTTATCGCATGAATTGAACCATTGAACACAGTGTCTAAAATAAATGTGCACAGTTCAGCTGAATGATGAAGTTTTCTTTGACTATATGCTTTGGATAAAATTAACAAACTGTACATTGAAACAAAATAACCAGAACATTAACAATAACACTGATAGAGCTCGTGGTTTGTCTGTCAATCAGATGCGCTCTCGGTCACTGATGCTCGTGACGTTTTCTTTTAGAATTATCATTGGCTGATAAAAATTAAAAAAAAAAAAAAAGTATTTTAGATGGAAATAAGATCCTCAATCACGTCATGATCTATTCTGTCGTGCAGCGCTCAAAATTGTGTCAGTTCCACCGTAAAATAACCCCTGATTTTTTTTTTTTTTAACTGGTTCATTACCCAGATAGCACACGTACGTCTGCAAGATGTCTGTTAAAGATCTGTTGATCTGGAAAGCAAATTGCAAAATTGCAATTTTGTATAAAAAATGGTGTGGGGGGGGGTTACATTAAGTGAAACTAGCATTATTTTTTACTGATATGCTCACAGTGCAAAAATAGCTTTAGATTCTATTTATTCTATGTTAAAATGGCAGGATATTCTGCTAATTACTTACTGCAAATAGTGGCAATTACCTGCACCTCTGCATTGTAATACATTATAAAACAGTATGCAATAACTTATTGGGTGTCATTTTTTAATTTTATTTCAAATTATTAAATGGATTGGGACAAAAGCCCTCCCTACACCTACCCTAACCCTACCCGATACTTTATTTACAACTTTTTGATTATTTCCTTCATTTTTATTTTAAAAAAATAAATGCTTTTCTGATGTGATTTGAAATTTGAAAAGGGAGAAAAAAAGTTCGCCAAAAGGCAGATTCGAACCCCGGTCGATCGTGTCAAAATGAATATAACACACGCTTTACCATCTGCACCACTGCATCTAACACTGATTATCGTCTTTTGCAAATTTGAGTATCCCAATGATACGTTTGTGGGTGGAGTGCAAATAGTATCTGCCAACAACCCAGATAGCACACGTACGTCTGCAAGATGTCTGTTAAAGATCTGTTGATCTGGAAAGCATCTGCGGTCTATAAACGTCTGACAGACGTCTGTAAGATGTCAGTTTTACATACATTCTAAATCATAAACATCTTAAAGACATCTAATAGATGTCTATTTGACATCTAAAAGGAGACGTCCTATAGACGTCTTGCAGATGAGCAAACAGCCTAAAAAATACGTCTTGCAGATGTAAATGCAGACGTCAAATAGACGTCTCAGAGATGTACGTGTGCTATCAGGGAACCGGGCTATTTGCACTTAAATAGACACTTCAATTTTTTTTTTTTTTTTTTTATATTCCCAACAGTTAAACAGTTGCCCACAGAAAAAAACAGAGGGTGCTTCCCGCGCCTCTGATTATTACTCGCACACAGAAACTTGTCAACAATACCCCGCGACTTTTATTGTAATAAAATAGTTTCCATACTGAATCGCTGCATTATATTTCTCAGCAACGACGTGTTTTTGAAGTAGGACTAAATTCACAGTTTCATCGTTTGTAGGGACAGACAAACAGATGCAGATAATTAACACACGCACATTTCCTCTCTCTCTCTCTCTCTCTCTTAATATGGGCATATTTGAGAAAAAAGTCGAGCAGTTTGCTTCACTGAATATACCCTGATAGCACACGTACATCTCGGAGACGTCTATTTGACATCTGCATTTACATCTGCAAGACGTATTTTTTAGGCTGTTTGCTCATCTGCAATACGTCTATTGGACGTCTCCTTTTAGATGTCAAATAGACGTCTATTAGATGTCTTTAAGATGTTTATGATTTAGAATGTATGTAAAACTGACATCTTACAGACGTCTGTCAGACGTTTGTAGACAGCAGATGCTTTCCAGATCAACAGATCTTTAACAGACATCTTGCAGACGTACGTGTGCTATCTGGGTAACTGTCGGTCATTTAACATTTCTATCGTAAAACAGTTGACTAAGCTTGTCTCGAGCGATCTAAACTAACACGCTTCCGCCAATCCCCACCTTGACGCAATGAATGACGGAGGGTGGGCGTGGTTAGCTCGGAATGCATTTTCAAAGCCCCATTGAATTTTGCTACAAATATCCCACGACGTTGTGATGAAAATGCAATCGTAAGTGTCCTAACTGTTAGTCTAAATGCATTTAGGACAAATAACATTTAAATTATCATTTTGCTACCATTTCTGCTTGGACATGTTACACATATCAAATCAATTCGGGTTATATATTTTCATTTTCATTTCGCTACTTATAAAGCATTAAAAAGGTATACACTTTACATATTAAGACTACTGTTGGAAATGGCAAATGTAAATACTATAATTTCATCTTCATTTTCCTTCTGCACCAAACTTTGCACATATGGGGTAATGGAAAATGTAAATTTAAATACAGAAATACATTGCCATTTTGAATATTGCATTGCCATTTTGCATATTACATTGCATGTTGAATTTTGCTACACATATGCTTCCATATTGGGGGGGGGGGGGACTTGTCCCCCTCAATGTCTATGGTGGTTACGGCCCTGCTGCATACATTTAAATTCACGAAAATAAACTGAAAGAAAACAAGTCGGTACTGCATCATCATAATTTGAGGATGCAGCCTTCCGTTTGAGAAGCACCATTCGCCTCATGCTGGATAAAAGCGGTAATTACGAGAGTTGTGAGATAAAAGATTATTTTTTATATATAAAAGATCTATTTCATTTTTATATTTACCCTTCGCCTCATGCTCGCTAAAAGTGATTAGAAGTCTGATTCGTTCCCACGAAAAGTTTCTTTCGGATCCCTGATAGCACACGTACATCTAGGAGACATCTATTTGACATCTGCATTTACATCTGCAAGACGTATTTTTTAGAGTGTTTGCTCATCTGCAATACGTCTATTGGACGTCTCCTTTTAGATGTCAAATAGACGTCTATTAGATGTCTTTAAGATGTTTATGATTTAGAATGTATGTAAAACTGACATCTTACAGACGTCTGTCAGACATTTGTAGACAGCAGATGCTTTCCAGATCAACAGATCTTTAACAGACATCTTGCAGACGTGCGTGTGCTATCTGGGATAGTTTTAATGAACCAGTTAAAAAAAAAAAAAAAATATTCAGGGGTTATTTTACGGTGGAGCTGGCTTATGTTGTCCAAAATTTTGAGCGCTGCACGACAGAATAGTATGGATCATGACGTGATTGAGGATCTTATTTCCATCTAAAATTCTATTTTTATTTTTATCAGCCAATGATAATTCTAAAAGAAAACGTCACGAGCATCAGTGGCCGAGAGCGCATCTGATTGACAGACAAACCACGAGCTCTATCAGTGTTATTGTTAATGTTCTGGTTATTTTGTTTCAATGTATAGTTTGTTAATTTTATCCAAAGCATAGAGTCAAAGAAAACTTCATCATTCAGCTGAACTGTGCACATTTATTTTAGACACTTCATGTGTTCAATTGTTCAATTCATGCGATAAATGCATGTCCCTGCTGAGCAAGTGAGCTATGACTAATTTCACGGGCAAAGCAGACAAAATTACAATTTAAGAATCAATCATAGCTATAGAAATTTATTGTCATTTTTTACAAATAAAGCTTCATATTATGAAAAGGATACTTTCTACGACCTTTATATCCTGCAGTAATGGCGAGATTAGGTTCCTTTGATCTAAAAAAAAACAAGAATCGAAAAAGAATCGAAAACAACAGAGGGATCGATTCTTGGAATCGACTCCCATCGATTCCAGAACCAGGAATCGGAATCGGACTCGATTCCAAAAATTTCGGAATCTTACAGCCCTAGAAGGGGTAAGTTCAGTTAACTTACTGTCTGTGTTACGTTTCTGTGTGGCTTTATAATGTTTTGTCATAATTTGATCATTTCCCAGATAGCACACGTACGTCTGCAAGATGTCTGTTAAAGATCTGTTGATCTGGAAAGCATCTGCGGTCTATAAATGTCTGACAGGCGTCTGTAGGATGTCAGTTTTACATACATTCTAAATCATAAACATCTTAAAGACATCTAATAGACGTCTATTTGACATCTAAAAGGAGACGTCCTATAGACGTCTTGCAGATGAGCAAACATCCTAAAAAATACGTCTTGCAGATGTAAATGCAGACGTCAAATAGACGTCTCAGAGATGTACGTGTGCTATCAGGGTTCGTACTAAAATGTATCTTTTGAGGTCTTTTTTTTTTCAGAGTAAATGTCTGCGATGTGCAGAATCCAACAATAACTTATTTTCGCGCTCTTTTTTCCTCAGGTAACGTTAGCTGCAGCTACCCTTAACGTTAAACCACAATATTGCAGGTATGTAATATTATTCTTAAATGGTATGTAATATTCTTAAATATTTTACTTAAAATGTTACAAATAAAGCTTCATATTATGAAAAGGATACTTTCTACGACCTTTATATTCTGCAGTCATGGCGAGATTAGGTTCCTTCGATCTAAAAAAAACAAGAATCGAAAAAGAATCTAAAACAACAGAAGAATCGATTCTCGGTATCGACTCCCATCGATTCAGAACCAGGAATCGGAATCGGACTCGATTCCAAAAATTTCGGAATCTTACAGCCCTAGATTGTGGTTCCGTCCCGGGTTACCATGGTGACGGCTGTGAGATGCCCCCCCCCTTTTTTTTTTTTTTTACAGATCTGCATGATTCACATAGGTCACATTTTCAGGTCGGAAAATCCGGAATTTGTTAAACATTTCCTTGTTTGTGTGGTCTTACTTATATGGTGAAAAGTCTGATAAGATAGCTTTTGAATATACAGCCCAATGATTTTGTTTTATGCTTGAAAAAATTTGTTGTATTTCAATAAATACTTGAGGAAACACTCCTGTTCTGTCATGATTTCTTTGTACCAGTGTTTTTGCTTATGTAACTTTATTGCTTTGAGTTTGATGAACTTAAACCATTTAAGGCAATCGGTTTCCTCAAACCATTTAAGTAGCCAAGTGGTTAATTTTAAGTTGTAAAGACTCAGTCAGTTTGAATTCAGGTAACATTCTAACTGAGTGGAATAAACTCAAAATGTTCAAGTTCAGCTTACTCTAATAATTGACTAAGCCAACACTAAAAAAATAAGTTAATTTAACTCAATGTGAATGAGTTATAGTACTCATATTTATTAGTTTGAAAACTTAAATGGTTTAAGGCAATCGGTTTCCTCAAACAGTTTGAGTTACCGTAACTTGCCGGGTTTTACAGTGAATCAAAAAATCCCATGGACAGGTTATTGCTGACAGGATACGACATTCGATAAGGGAAACAACAACAAACAAAAAAACACATTATTAGTCAGAAACATTATCAATGCTATCAAAAATAGTAGCATACACTAGTACAGAGATCTGTAGAACAAGTAGGTTACAGAAGGAAATGAAATACGCAAACACTAGCCACACTGTTAGACATTTCAAAGGGTTTTTACAGTAACTTACTGGCAACACTGTTGCCAGTAAGCTACTGTAATTAAGACTTACAGTAGCAAACTGTATTTGATTTATCAGTATACTACTGTAATTCATTCATTTTAATATAGATTTCATTAGATTTTATAATTTTTATATAGAATTCATTTTATTTTTACTCTACATAGGTACTACTGGCATTCAATTAAAACAGACACAATAATTACAAAATATAAAATTCTTTATTTAAAACATTGCATGTATAACACATAAAAATACAGTCTTCCAACGCTGGAACAGTGCATCTTCACCATTTCTCCTGTCTTAAGACGTTTTGCAGTGCATTTTGTTGTGATTTATCCTCACAAAAAATCTTTAGGCAACAGAAACAAAATGGGGAAAAAAGACAAACAGCCAAAGAATACATAGCGGCCTGCAAAACCCAGGTGCTGCTCCAAAACGTGGCAACCATCTTTGCTCACCATCCACTTTGACAGAAATGTCTTCTCTGAAAAACAAGTAGAAGAAATAGCACACTTTTAAAAGGCAAACCTCATATAGAATACACAAATCTCTCAAAAACATAGCTGTTCTCTTACCATTAATTATCAGTCTCAGGGTGGCTGGCATGTCCATGTCTTTCTTGATGCTTCATTGCAGTTGCCTTTAAAACACAAATACAAAAAAATGCAGTAAATTTTAAATTCCATTAAAAACTATAACAAACTAATTCTAAAACTAGAAAGGCAGCTAGCCATAAAACTAGTTTAATAGCTTACATACGCTTTTATTTTCTCAGGCTACTGGCCAACATTAACTACTAACACCTGAACTAAATTTCATGTTAGTTAACCTAATGTTAATATAAGATAAGCGTTGCTCGTTAAAAACTATTTTAATTCGGTAACTTAATTCAATAAGCTGACAAAAGTCGTTTGAAGCGACAGCGCAGTTTACCATGGTAAAGTTCTGTAACCGCCATGTTGACGAGTAAATGTTACTAATGTTAGGTAAACTGGTGTGCAAAAATCTGACACAAACACACAGACAAACGTACATATATTTTTACCTTGCTTGCTGGTCTTTTTCTCTCGTAAGGTGCATCGACACAGCGTAGATGTTCTCCGGAGCTCTTCCACTCTGGCGGGTTCATCCCCGGGAAAAACCCGCAGCGCTGCCCTGCTGGATCCGTGTCTTTCTCGGACGCGAGTGGCGCAGCGAGGCGCGACTTGATAAAAAACAATATAGAACCCATTATATATATTATCTACAGTGGATGCGGACAGTAAAGTGATGCCCCGGTATATTTCTGATGTACAGATGTACTCCAAGCGCTAGCGCTGTTTCTGACACAAAGTACAAACGGATTTTCCAATCATTACAAGCGATGTAACACTCAGTAGTCAGTCCCAAGCTGTTGCGGCGTTATAGACACGGTGTAGGGCAAATTGTGTCAATCCAAATGTAAGAAAGTAGGAAAATAAAACGACCTCAGTATAATGGCGCCAAAGAGACCGCTACAGTAGTATACAGCAATTTTAAAAAATACAGTAAGTCTCTGTATGTGGGGTCTGACGTCACAGAAAATTCCCATGATGCAAAGGGTATTACAGTTATTTACTGTAAAGGGAGTTTGCAGTATTATACTGGGTGATATACAGTAAATAACTGTGGAAATTACAGAAATGTCTAACAGTCAATGCTGTCATTCAGTATAGTAGTTAAATTTTTACAAAGCATGCTATAGGCCTAAACAGTCATAAGAGCACTAGACAAAGTTATCAGCTATACAGCAATGGTTATTAATTTAAAAAAAAGTATTGTACTGTAAAAAACAGTATTGTTGCATGAATAAACAACTGATAAGATTATCCACCCTTAACTGTAGAAAAGTATTGACAGGTTTTGATGTAATTAATAGGGTATGATTTAAAAATGATCAATGACTCCAACCAATCCCCCATGACCTTTAAATGGTCATGAAACCCCCTGTTTCAGCACTGGTTAGTTCTCACCACAGTTTTAAGATATGCTAAAAAAATGTTGTGGGGGTTCTAGAGGGTTAAAGGTCTTTGTGTACTGAGTCCGAAATTTTTGCATGCATTTTCCCGTTTTTTATATTCGTAATCCTTTCCTATCAAAATGCATGCCACAGATGCGAAAACGCAGAAAATCGAACCTGATACGAATTTTTTTTTATGACGGACGAAAGTTTACTTTGGAATATAAATGTGAAAAAACCGTGAGGTCGTATTTATTTTTTTAACATGCAAAATTTTTGGACTCAGTGTGCTATGACCTTAAGGCTAGAAGGGATACGTTTGGCGCTACTGGGCATGCGCACATCAATACAGTGTAATTTTTGTCACACTGTACAACAATAAAAAAAAATTGTACAACAACTTTTTCATTATTGTAAGGGGTAGGTGTAGATGTTAATAAAACACAATCTAATAGGTAGAAAATTAATTTCATTGTTAATTTCCAGTCAGAGCTGTATCCCTTCTAGCCACAACCGGGGAAGAGGGGAGACAGACACAACAGACAGAATGCTGTTGTGAATAATCAAGCGAAGGGTCTTCTCATATGATAAGACGACGCAGTCTCGATGAATAATTTAATAGACACCAATGCATCATCGATGTACTATAGTCCTTTGCCACATCACAAATTGTGACATCAACACGATGTAGATTTTAAACCCAGATGAAGAAGATAGCGCAAAAAAGCTTAAAATTAACCTATTTTCTCCAGTAATTAAAATTAATGGATGCCAACATTGTCTTCTATGATGTGCAACACAAACACCTCGGCTAAAATCTCAGCAAATTTAGTCTGGGGTTTCATAACCCTTTAACCTTGTATTATGTTCCGGGTCAATTTGACCCATTTTGATTTTCAAGCTGTTGGAAATACCAGTTACTCTGTAATTTTATTCTTGATATTGTGTTACCTTTTCTCATTTAGGGCCAACACGAGAGGTACATGAAGACTTCATTAGTGATCACCTTAAACTGTTTGGGAGTGACTCTGGCTTATTGGAAACAGATGTTCATGAGTCACCTTTCATAGCAAAGGGAGGTGGTACTGGCTACTTTAGTATAACATTCAGGGAAGTAATACAGTGAGAAACAACCAAGCATCCACCATCTGGTGGGAAAACACCAGAACTGCAGCTGAGAAATAAGAGTTTATATCAGGTATTTTATATATTTAGCTTTGGTTCTTGATAGAGTATGCCTCAAAACCACCTTTGTTTGGCTTCCACAACATTAGCATTAGAGTACAGCCAATTCAGCATGTTAATAAGATACTGACTGTGGTTGGGAATTTGTTTTGGAAAAATTGGGCAAGTCAGGCTTAAGTTACAATTGTTCAAATCTTGGGGGTGGGCAATTTAGTGACTGGACTGCATCAATGCTTAATTTGAATGCGCTGATCTACAGTAGGTACTACACTTAAAGACAAATTATAGCATATATTGAAGTTTTTACAAGAAAACACCCCCTCAGTTTTCACACTTCCAGCTGCTACTTGCCATTTTCTACAATCATAACATGGTAGCAATTTCTGAAGTGAATCATTTCCATTTCCAGCATACACATTACAGTAGTTGAGCACCTCTTGTCCCAATGTGCTTTTGTCCTGTGCGAAGCAGTAGCATTCAGCATGTTTTAAAACTTAATTAAAAAAAAAAAAAAAAATCCCCACTTGTCCTAAGTGTTCGTCACTACACCAAGGGTCTCCAACGCTGCTTCTAGAGATTGCCCTGCAGGCTGAGTGCCAGCCCCAATCAAACACCTGAACCAGCCAAATCAAGGCAGGTTTGTTGGAGTGGAGTTGAGATTGTCTGCAGTACAGTAGCTCTCCAGGAGCAGGGTTGGAGACTCCTGTACTACACAAATATGGAGGTGAAACGTCTTGCTCTGGGCTTTAAAACCGCTCACGTCACATGCCTCCTAAATTTAACCACAAACAAACTAAAGTTGTAGATCAACCAGTAACTCAAACAGTATGATTAAGCACTTTATTTTGCCATTGTGCAGTGGAGTTACAGTGGACCAAGACCATGGTCCTTGACTCTGATGGGTCCAACACGGGCTCTGTCCCGCCACAGATCTGCAGAAGAAAAATGGGGGAGGGACCCCCCACCACAAAGTATGACCATACAACATATTTCCCCTTTGTGTAAAAAACAAACAAAAGAAAAAGCCACATGCCTTTATGCAGCTGATCACTTCCACTCCCAGTGCCACAGTTTGCGTCACAGCAGCCGCACACCTGATCATCCTCATCAGCAGACACCCACCTGTCAGGTAAATGAAGCATTAGATTCTCACAGTTATTCAGGTACTTCAATTCAGTGGCAACATACCGATTAGTGGAGAAAGAGCAAGCTTTCTGCTCAGCATTAGTAGAGGTGGATGCTGCAGCTGCCTTGATAACACAAGTGATGTAGACCTACAAAGAGAAAGTTTACTTGTATAGTCAATGCAAACATGCATCCAAACTGCTAAGCCACATACATACAAAGCCACTAATCTCTTGCTGGAATCTGAATGCCTCCAGCTGAAACTGCAGCTTGTTAATTTGTGTCCGGGGCAAGAATTGTGAGCTGGAGCCTGTGAGCTTGGCATCAACTAGGCACCTAGAATGGGTGCGAGAAAATTAAAACCTTCAGACCTTATGACGCCACGAGCGAGTCGTGCATGAAGGACCTTGTCTTACCCACTATTCTCAATAAAGGAGTATCTGGGCATAGCATTTGTATGAGGTACTGAAGTAGCCACACAGCTGTCCACAAACACACGAAGAGGAACATGGTTGTACAACCTCACTGAAGCCTCAATATTAATGAGATCTCCCAAGTAGTACTCGTAGGAAGGTCGCTCAAATCTCCAGTCATCTGCAAAAAACGAACTTTAGCCCAGGTTCACGAGTACTGGCATGTTACAGACACTATACGTTATACCAACCAGTCATGAGCCTGAGGGAGAAGACCAAAAGTTCCTCCAAAACTACAGTAGAAGCATAAGGGATCCAAGTGGGCAATAAGGCGTCGCTGCTCACATCATGCATTCTATAGAGGAGTTAGAGGCAGTCACTTTATTTTAAAATACAGTGCATGCGATTAACATCCAGTAATCCTGAACAAATTTAGTCCTTACCTTGGATAATGGCACTCAATATCAACCACCGCACCTCTGCTCCTCACAATAGGAGCACCATATGAAGCCTCTTGCGGGGTGTAGATAAGGGAGAACATAGACAAGTTCATCCTCAGTTACCTAAACAAGGGTTAGAAGAGAACTATTATTTGTAGTGACTTTAGAACACCCATCATTTTGCTGCGGTCAAACCTTACCAGTGATGTGCTACCACATCCATGCAGTTCAGACTCAAAGATGAGCACTTGAGCAGAAGGATCCTCTCCAGTTGCAGTACAGCCTCCCAGTGTAAAAGCGGAGGGCATTAGGGGTCGTCTAGTCCCAAAGAAGTCTTCCATCACTTCCACATGTATTGAATCCTCTCCACACTGAGCTGCTACACTGTTGGGAGGGACAGGACGGCGCAATTCAAAAGGAATATCTGGCTGCTGAGGTTCTTCTGGTAGGCTTGGAAAGCGCCATGTCAGTTTTGCCACTGGACCCAGCAGCACTTTTGACTGAACACCATAAAGATCTTGAGAAGGCTTTCTAAAGTCACTCCCAGTTGGTGTCTGGACAGGAAAACTTTGTGGTGTAAATACAGGGTTGCTGGGGTCATATCTTTGTGGAACCTGATGAATCCTGGTTTCAGTCCGTTGAGAAACTTGAGCTAATGGCTTTGGCACAGCTGGGTTCCAATTTTGCTTTGGCTTTCCTCGCAGTTGTGCTTCAGACAAACCAAATACAACCATAAGCACCAATCCAAAACAAACTTTCCTCAACCCCATTGTCAGAAACCTTCAGAAGCCTAATGCTGATCCTTGACTTTTTCCTTTATGTATAGTATAAGCCTGACTCCACCTCTCTAGCATCAAGCATAATCATTCCCTGGACTTGTTAACTGACTAACGCAACATGTCACAGGTGAAAATCATCAAGACATCATTAATTAAAGGAAAATGTTATTTCCTTTCTAAATTTTTATTATTATTTATTTATTTATTTTCTTTTATTTATATATTTTCTTCAAATTCCTGATGTGCGGTGGGTTGGGTGAGGGTTAGGGGGAGGTTGTGGGGGATCGTGGTTGTCTGGTACTTTTTCGCCATTTTGCCAAAATCATTATGTGAAAATCTTATTTAATAAAACGTCATAAATAATCAAAAGCTTAGTTGTTAAAAATAATGTAATGAAACATTTTGAATGAAATAATATTTAAATGCATAAAATAAACATTTTACTTTCTGGCATTTATGTGCCCTTTTTCATATTATTGCAGATGGGGAACTTTTTTTTATTTTCCTTTGTACAGAGCTCGATTTAGGTTTGACAAAACTGTTGCAATTCACATGTTTGTGAATGTGCATTTGATTTACATTTGAGAGAAACTGAGAAGATCGTAAACAATACAAACTAGCCACCTATCACTGAAAATTGCCGTTTTGAATTCAAAATATGCCATCTGTGATTCAGGTAGATCCGATGAGTTGAAAACTCTTGCTACTTCATACTTCAATACAAAACAATGCTGAATTTTGACAAAAAGGAGATTTTTAAATGCTATTATTGTGATTCTTATGTCTAAACATAAACCCTTTAGCAAAACATGTGAAAAGAACCATATTACAAAGTGGAAATGGTAAATGAGACAATAAATGATCTTCTGCGGACATCTAATGGTCATAGTGGAAATCATGACATTCATTTTAATAGTAGGCCTATTTGTTTTTCTGCCAGGTGAAATATTGGCAGAAATCTTCAACTTAGCATGGCCACTTTTCCATGAATTATCTCTATGAGTAAAACTGAAAAAAAATAAAAAAAATAAAAAGACATTCTTTAAGGTAAATTTGACTTACAGTGTTCTCATATGAAAATGTGCAAAAATATGAATAACTTTGAGGCAATTGAATAATAGGCCTATATTTAAACTTTTCTGTGGGAGTTTGTTTTAGGGGCTACTAGAATACAGGGGGGCGCCAACACTGATCTTGCATACCCCTCTGCAAATGTGCAGTTGCGCCCCTGACCTCATCAGACATTATAGCAGAAAATTTAGAGCTGTTAAACTGGCAAATGGAGGTTTCAAAAAGTATTGAATAAAAGGGTGCCGTTAATTGTGGCCAATGTGTATTAGAGAAAAACATTTCTTTCATAATGATATTTCCCCCCATTTTAAATTCTTATTAAAGGTTAGATTTTTGTGATTTTTTTTTAACAATGCAGATCACAGTCTTCTTTGATCTTATTTACCAAGGGTGCAGATATTTTTGGCCATGAGTGTATATTCCCCAGTATATAAATAAAAGCTACAAACCAAGTGATTGCTTCAATAAAATTTTACAGAATGTTTCTAATTTTAATGAATCATTCATGTTAGTATTAAGAACAAGAAAAAAAAATCACTAGATGCAATGATTATATAAGTATACACACACACACACACACACACACACACACACACACACACCACCACCACCACCACACAAATGCTCAGTGTTGGTGCTATATACACATATATCAGAAATTGTAAGTCGCTGGCACATTGCAGTTATATAGTATACAGATTGTCATTAATTAAATTCCATAAAACAATGACCATATTTACAAATCAAGCATAACTAACCTACACTCAACCTACAAAATGCAAATACATCATCAGGATTTAGTTACTGATTTTTAATTCTATTCAGTTTGTCATCGCATGTGGAACTTGCTACAAGCTGATATCTGACATTCTAATACAGAGCAATTTGCACTATATATTGTTACTCAAGACTAGATTGCAAAGAAATGTTGCTAAATGAGCCTCTGTGGCCTGCAGCATGAAGCAAGATGAACAAACTTAGAGTTGCAGAGGAAGTTTTGAGTTGACAAATCCCAATAAAGCCAACCTGGTTTAGATGAGGTTCACCGGGCTTACAAACCTCAATATAAATGTTCTCTGTCAACTCAGAGTTTGTGATTAACTCTGGAGAGCTTGCACCTGAAAGTGTGACACATGCAGCAAACAGCCAATCACACAGAACGTGGAGAGAATCAGCAAAGCATCATTTGGATTCACTTCTCGCGAGAGTCAGAGCAATTCACTTTTCTGCTGAAGATTAAGAGATGTCGTTATTAAAAATGTAATAAATTTAAATGCATTTAAAAGGTAGGAATAAACACTTCTGCAAAAGTTTGGCAACACAAAGAAAATATATGACTATATGCAAAGGAATCAACTAAATTTATTTATAGTTTCGCACAGAGCTCAAAAAGAAAATGTTAGCTTAGTCATTTTAAAAGTTGGATATATTAAAGCTCATCTATATGTGTGTGTGTGTGTGTGTGTGTGTGTGTGTGTGTAAATATATATATTTAATTTAATTTAAATACGAAACTTGAAATTAATTTCCACTTCATATAATAATTATATGAATAAATTATATGAATTATAAACAATTAATATAATAAGTAGCTGCAAAAGACAGGCAATTTTGTCTCTAAAATTCTTTGACTGTAAACTGCTTTAATTTGGAGCGAGAGATACAGGGGAGTGGCTTCATTGCATGAGATATAGGTCACTCTGCTATCAGCTGATTGGTCCAGTTTTGGTTTGCGATCTCTAACCCAGAATAAAACCTGCTCCGGAGCAGGGAAGTTGTGTAAGGTAAGTTGCCATGGTGACGAAACCCACTCAAAACCAACCCACCTTCTTGAGCCCAAAAACTCAGAGTTTGCTTAAACTAAACGTGAACTTTCCCAGGTAAAAATTTAAACTGGCTTCGTACTACAGGCCACAGTGCACTTTCAGCCCATTTCGTGCAAAAATGCACTGTGCACACAAACACAAATCTCTCAATGCTAAAACAGTTCACTGTTCTACACCACTGTTAGTGTGTGCAATGTGAATGGCTGTTAATATGGGTTCAGAAGAAACATGCCACTTACAAAATTTTTCAGAACCAAAAATAATTACTCAAATCTAGAGAGCAAACGGGTGGGTTTAAATAAAAACAAATAGCCAGATGATGGTTTTTAAAACTTTATTTTTTTGACATGACCACACAGCTATTCAGTTAAATTTGGCCATAGCCATATTCCTTAACACTGATAGGCCCAACAGAGACTCTCTCCCACCGTAGATCTGAGGAACAAACTAATTGTGAGAACCCTTCTACATGACAATAACCAAAAGGTGGCAAAGTTAGTTTATACAGTCGTGGCCAAAAGTTTTGAGAATAACATAAATATTAGTTTTCACAAAGTTTGCTGCTAAACTGCTTTTAGATATTGGTTTCAGTTGTTTCTGTGATGTACTGAAATATAATTACAAGCACTTCATACGTTTCAAAGGCTTTTATCGACAATTACATGACATTTATACAAAGAGTCAGTATTTGCAGTGTTGGCCGTTCTTTTTCAGGACCTCTGCAATTCGACTGGGCATGCTCTCAATCAACTTCTGGGCCAAATCCTGACTGATAGCAACCCATTCTTTCATAATCACTTCTTGGAGTTTGTCAGAATTAGTGGGTTTTTGTTTGTCCACCCGCCTCTTGAGGATTGACCACAAGTTCTCAATGGGATTAAGATCTGGGGAGTTTCCAGGCCATGGACCCAAAATTTCAACGTTCTGGTCCCCGAGCCACTTAGTTATCACTTTTGCCTTATGGCACGGTGCTCCATCATGCTGGAAAATGCATTGTTCTTCACCAAACTGTTGTTGGATTGTTGGAAGAAGTTGCTGTTGGAGGGTGTTTTGGTACCATTATTTATTCATGGCTGTGTTTTTTGGCAGAATTGTGAGTGAGCCCACTCCCTTGGATGAGAAGCAACCCCACACATGAATGGTCTCAGGATGCTTTACTGTTGGCATGACACAGGACTGATGGTAGCGCTCACCTTTTCTTCTCCTGACAAGCCTTTGTCCAGATGCCCCAAACAATCGGAAAGGGGCTTCATCGGAGAATATGACTTTGCCCCAGTCCTCAGCAGTCCATTCACGATACTTTCTGCAGAAGATCAATCTGTCCCTGATGTTTTTTTTTTGGAGAGAAGTGGCTTCTTTGCTGGCCTTCTTGACACTAGGCCATCCTCCAAAAGTCTTGGCCTCACTGTGCGTGCAGATGCACTCACACCTGCCCGCTGCCATTCCTGAGCAAGCTCTGCACTGGAGGTGCCCTGATCCCACAGCTGAATCAACTTTAGGAGACCAAAGTTTTGAGAATGACACAAAAACATGTAAGAATGTAAGAATTATGTAAGAATGGGCTGCCATCAGTCAGGATGTAGCCCAGTAGTTGATTGACAGCATGCCAGGACGAATTGCAGAGGTCTTGAAAAAGAAGGGTCAACACTGCAAATATTGAGTCTTTGCTTAAACTTAATGTAATTGTCAATGAAAGCCATTGGCACTTATGAAATGCATGTAATTTTACTTCAGTATACCATAGTAACATCTGACAAAAAGATCTAAAAACACTGAAGCAGCAGACTTTGTGAAAATTAATATTTATGTTATTCTCAAAACTTTTGGCCACGACTGTACCTGTAAGAAGCTGATCACTTCCAGTCCTGATGCTACAGGTTGTGTCACAGCAGCCACACACCTGGTCAGATTCATCCACAGAAACCCACCCGCCGAACAGATGTTAATTACTTGCACAACCTCATTTACCCTTACATCTCAAGGGTCAGTTAACATACTGTGACGGGAGGAGCCAACGACAGACACAGTGGGTGTGGCGTCAGGCCTCGGAGAGGTTTTTATTGAACAAAAATAATAAAATAAAAGTGTCCAGGGGAAAGAAGTGTCCAAAGAAGGGGGAAGAGACCGTGCATGCACGCTGGTGTCCTCGTGGGTCCAGGAAGGGTGCGTCGAGGGACATCGCGCCGCCGAGGATGTGAGCCGCGGAACCTCCAGAGTCATCGTGCAAGCCGCACCCGTATAACGGCCGTCGGGCCAGGATGCCGGGCCGTCCATCCCGCCAATGGCCCAGTAAGAGGCAGAAGAGGAAGAGCCGCCGCTCCAGAGAAGCCGCCGCCCCTCGTGCCCCGGACCGCGGGAGCGTGTGCGGCCACCAGACTCCGCCCCTTGCCTGGACCCTTCCCTTTTGGAACACTGCCCTCCTTCACGAGCCCCGCAGCACATCGAGGACACCAGATCCCCCCCTGTTTTATGGACACTTATTCCCCCTGAACACTTTTATTTTATTATTTTTGTTCAATAAAAACCTCTCCGAGGCCTGACGCCACACCCACTGTGTCTGTCGTTGGCTCCTCCCGTCACAATACCCATCAGTAGAGAACGAACAAGCTTTCTGCTCAGGACTTGTTGGGGTGGATGCTGCAGTCGCCTTCACAATGCATGTAATAACACCAATAACTTTCCAAATACTGCTTGCCTCAACCCCATTGCCATTTTTTTTAAATCACCAACATACTGAATGTTTTTTTTTGTGTGTGTGTGTGTCTTCTTTTTATAGAGGATTTATTTTTGGAGTCTCCCTCATTTTGAGATAACCCAGCTGAATTAAACCTATCAGTTGATTAGTGGAGTACTGGGAGGGTCTAATAAAGGAAATATATTGCTGGGGAGACTCCAGGAACAGTTTGAAAACCTTTCATACACAAGCAGCCCATTGTTTTCTATTAATTGTTAATTACATATTAAAATGTTACACCAAACATCTTACTGGAAGTTTTATTTGCTTTGAAAAAAGAAAAATTACACATAGCCTACTTTTATTTCTTTCTGGAGAGAATAACATGGCAAGAAAGGTATGAATAAGGAATTTGAATCAGCTGCTCTAAATGAATAAGGGACTGCAGAGAGCACAAACAATTTTTGATTAAATAGCCATCCTTGCATTAAAGTTATGTATAGGCAACCCCCTTGGTTCTATTTGACCTTCTCAAAGTGAGAGATACAGCACACTAACAAAAGGACACTAAAGATCGCAGCCTCTAGTATAAGACTACTAGAGCACCTCAAGAGCAGAGGAGTGAGGTTTACCTTGCTAGCTGGCCTCCATTACATAAATCAGAGCGTAACAACCCTGCATAAGACAAAATATAGTGCAACAAAAGGGATTCAGCTGAGGATCTTTCAAAACCTGGAAGACAACTCTTGACTCTTAAAGTGAAGAGTTAATTTAGTACCTTGTATACAACTTTAAACAGCCTGACAAAGCCAGTACTTAACACTCAAAGGTTAAGTAAGTTCAGCAAATCCAGTTAGGGCTTGTCAGCTTGATTCTGCATGGTAGCCTTGCAAAAGTATCTAGTGACTTGTTTCCCAGTATCATGGCCTTGAATTTAATGGCAACCAGTAAGGCATGAGACTTTCTAGGTGCTACATGTTTGTGTAGCACTTAACCCTTTCACAAGTGAGTTTAAAATATTCTAGCTGAGCCCCCGGCCTGAGTTTTTTTTTAGGCGACCGTTATTTTAGAATGTATAGCCTTATTGTTTCCATGGCGACGCGTCATACTTGTCATGTGACACACCGCAGCCCTAATAGCGCTGTATGACACATGGATTGCTTTTATTTCGTTTTTCCTTTTTTAATTATTAATATTCACAAACATACTCGCTATATTATGAAATATCTGATATTCCGATTCTGAAATATGTGCAAGTAAATGTATTTGGTTGTTTAAACTCTTTTATAATGACCGTGTTAGTTGATCTATACCGGGTGATGGGCGCCGCCATGTTTGTTCGCGCTGAATCCGAGCTGTGGGATTTTCAACACGTAAATTCATCCTTGCCTCCCAAAACACTTTAAAGTAAGTCTCCAGTAAACTGGGAGAAGAGCAGAGTAAACTTTAAAGTTATCTACACAATCTGTATATGATATCAATAAAACATGTCGTCAGATTATTTGTAAGGATCGTTATTACTGCTTCCATAGACATCAGCGTGTATTTTACAAACTATAAATGTATGGTTTTGCTAGTACTTATGTGTATTTAAATGTCTGAAATCTAAAATAAGCATTATATGGTTGACAACACTGAAGCGCTCGCGCGTCTAATCTGGCTCCGCGCCAGAAAGTAGATTTGAATTCGGCAGTTGATGACGTGATGCACTGAACGTTCTAATCACACCAGTGTGATCGTACGCTCCAGGGACCAGTCAAGACTGATCACACCAGTGTGATCGTACGCTCCAGGGACCAGTCAAGACTGATCACACCGGTGTGATCGTACGCGTTAAAGGGTTAAGACACAAGAATACTAGTTGCCACCATACACAGATACAGTGCTCAATGTTCATTAGTTATTTTCAGTGCATTCCAGATGAGGCCTTATCCAGTATGCAACCGATAATATGGTTGCCATTGAAACATCCTTAAGTGTAAACAGTCTTACCCTAACCAGTGTTTGCACTGAAGTAAGGCTTCTGGCACCATTTAGTCAGTGTACAAGTCAGCTTCAGGGGTAGGGGTAGGGGTGGGGGTGGGGGTGGGGGGTGGGGGACATACCCATTGGCAGAGAACGAACCAGGTTTCTGTTCAGGACTTGGAGTAGGAGTTGCTACAGCCACCTTCACCATGCATGTGATGTAAACCTGCAAAGACCATTGTTTGTAAGCCATGGTAGCACATCATACAAAGGGTTGCGCAAGTCACATACCGGTCCACTGTTTGGTGGCAGGAACCTGAAAGCCTCCAACTGAAACTGCAACTTATCACCTTGGGTTCGGGGCATAAAGTGAGACCTGGAGCCTGTGAGCTTGGCATCAACCAGGCACCTGGGAAAGGAACCAAGTCAGACATCTTGCAATACATCTAGAGCATGGGACACAAGGTGCACCACTTACCCACTGTTCTCAATGAAGGAGTATCTGGGGACAGATGTGACATCAGGGACGGTTGTAGCTATGCAGCTGTCCACAAACACACGGATGGGAACATGGCTGTACGAATGCACAGATGCTTCAAGATTTATGATATCACCCAGGAAGTATTGCTTAGAAGGTCTCTCAAATCTCCAGTCATCTGCAAAGACAACCTTTAGCACAGGTTCACAATGACTGGAACAACCCAGAATTATGACCCAGCACAATTAACCCAACAATGTGTTTACAGAAATAACTAGAGCTGGGAATCGATTCCAAAAAGAATCGATTCCTCGATTCCGAGGCGTTGGGAATCGAGAGTCGATTCCAAAGGTTGGAATCGATTCCATCAAGAGGAATCGACTCCTCATTCAGAGCTATTTTCAGTTCAACAAAGCTTATCTATGGGAGCCTCTCAAACGGAAGGCTGCATCCTACGAAGGCTGCACACATTTAAATTCACGAAAATAAACTGAAAGAAAACGAGTCGGTACTGCATCATCATAATTTGAGGATGCAGCCTTCCGTTTGAGAAGCACCATTCGCCTCATGCTCGATAAAAGCGGTAATTACGAGAGTTGTGAGATAAAAGATTATTTTTTATATATAAAAGATCTATTTCATTTTTATATTTACCCTTCGCCGCATGCTCGCTAAAAGTGATTAGAAGTCTGATTCGTTCCCACGAAAAGTTTCTTTCGGATAGTTTCCCAGATAGCACACGTACGTCTGCAAGATGTCTGTTAAAGATCTCTTGATCTGGAAAGCATCTGCAGTCTACAAACGTCTGACAGACGTCTTTCAGATGTCAGTTTTACATACATTCTAAATCATAAACATCTTAAAGACATCTAATAGACATCTATTTGACATCTAAAAGGAGACGTCCTATAGACGTATTGCAGATGAGCAAACACCCTAAAAAATACGTCTTGCAGATGTAAATGCAGATGTCAAATAGACGTCTCCGAGATGTACGTGTGCTATCAGGGTTTAATGAACCAGTTAAAAAAAAAAAGATTCAGGGGTTATTTTACGGTGGAACTGACTTATGTTGTCCACAATTTTGAGCGCTGCACGACAGAATAGATCATGACGTGATTGAGGATCTTATTTCCATCTAAAATTCTATTTTTATTTTTATCAGCCAATGATAATTCTAAAAGAAAACGTCACGAGCATCAGTGACCGAGAGCGCATCTGATTGACAGACAAACCACGAGCTCTATCAGTGTTATTGTTAATGTTTTGGTTATTTTGTTTCAATGTACAGTTTGTTAATTTTATCCAAAGCACATAGTCAAAGAAAACTTCATCATTCAGCTGAACTGTGCACATTTATTTTAGACACTTCATGTGTTCAATTGTTCAATTCA
This sequence comes from Acrossocheilus fasciatus, assembly GCA_036784905.1. Classification (NCBI taxonomy): domain Eukaryota; kingdom Metazoa; phylum Chordata; class Actinopteri; order Cypriniformes; family Cyprinidae; genus Acrossocheilus; species Acrossocheilus fasciatus. The sequence continues at coordinate 16,440,860 of CM071940.1, read as the reverse complement.
TGCGATAAATGCATGTCCCTGCTGAGCAAGTGAGCTATGACAAATTTCACGGGCAAAGCAGACAAAATTACAATTTAAGAATCAATCATAGCTATAGAAATTTATTGTGATTTTTTACAAATAAAGCTTCATATTATGAAAAGGATACTTTCTACGACCTTTATATTCTGCAGTCATGGCGAGATTAGGTTCCTTCGATCTAAAAAAACAAGAATCGAAAAAGAATCGAAAACAACAGAGGAATCGATTCTCGGTATCGACTCCCATCGATTCCAGAACCAGGAATCGGAATCGGACTCGACTCCAAAAATTTCGGAATCTTACAGCCCCTACCTCCAGGTATTTATTTTAATAAAAGGGCTCACTATAGATTAATGGTTCAGTCAGCTTGGTTCTGGGTCTCAACACCCCAAAAGCTTGTCCTCCACAGGCCTATTCATGGATGAGACATGCAGATAGTTCAAAGTTTAGTCAACCTTCACTGAATTGTATATAATCAATGAACTCTGAAAAAAAAAAACAGTCCTTGTTTAACACTATTAGTTGTCAAAATGAATTGCAACAGCTCTGTACAAAGGAAAATAAAAAAAGTTCCCCATCTGCAATAATATGAAAAAGGGCACATAAATGACATAAAGTAAAATGTTTATTTTATGCATTTAAATATTTTTCGTTCAAAACGTTTCATTACATTATTTTTAACAACTAAGCTTTTGATTATTTATGACGTTTTATTAAATAAGATTTTCACATAATGATTTTGGCAAAATGGCGCCCCCTATGTGCGGCGTTGGATTAGAGTTGGAGCTGAACTTTGCAGGACAGTCGCTCGCCAGGAGCAGGATTGGGCATTAAGTGCATTAAGTCCCTGCATTAAGTGAATTAAAGTTGAGTTGAGTTGAATAAGTTGAGACTGAAGTTTTGACTTAATCACTATGATGACATTGATTAAAGCTTTTTATAAATGTCATTTAACAACACAAAACTCTCACATTTTTCTTTAATTATTATAATTATTTATTTATTTATTTTTTATCTCTCAAATGTGTCTTTATTTTTTTGTAATTCAGTGTTTTTGTTTATTTTCAAAGTAGCATATAGGTTACAACAAGAAAAAGTACCAGACAACCACGATCCCCCACAACCTCCCCCTAACCCTCACCCAACCCACCGCACATCAGGAATTTGAAGAAAATAAATAAATAAAAGAAAATAAATAAATAAATAATAATAAAAAATTAGAAAGGAAATAACATTTTCCTTTAATTAATGATGTCTTGATGATTTTCACCTGTGACATGTTGCGTTAGTCAGTTAACAAGTCCAGGGAATGATTATGCTTGATGCTAGAGAGGTGGAGTCAGGCTTATACTACATAAAGGAAAAAGTCAAGGATCAGCATTAGGCTTCTGAAGGTTTCTGACAATGGGGTTGAGGAAAGTTTGTTTTGGATTGGTGCTTATGGTTGTATTTGGTTTGTCTGAAGCACAACTGCGAGGAAAGCCAAAGCAAAATTGGAACCCAGCTGTGCCAAAGCCATTAGCTCAAGTTTCTCAACGGACTGAAACCAGGATTCATCAGGTTCCACAAAGATATGACCCCAGCAACCCTGTATTTACACCACAAAGTTTTCCTGTCCAGACACCAACTGGGAGTGACTTTAGAAAGCCTTCTCAAGATCTTTATGGTGTTCAGTCAAAAGTGCTGCTGGGTCCAGTGGCAAAACTGACATGGCGCTTTCCAAGCCTACCAGAAGAACCTCAGCAGCCAGATGTTCCTTTTGAATTGCGCCGTCCTGTCCCTGCCAACAGTGTAGCAGCTCAGTGTGGAGAGGATTCAATACATGTGGAAGTGATGGAAGACTTCTTTGGGACTAGACGACCCCTAATGCCCTCTGCTTTTACACTGGGAGGCTGTACTGCAACTGGAGAGGATCCTTCTGCTCAAGTGCTCATCTTTGAGTCTGAACTGCATGGATGTGGTAGCACATCACTGGTAAGGTTTGACCGCAGCAAAATGATGGGTGTTCTAAAGTCACTACAAATAATAGTTCTCTTCTAACCCTTCTGTTTAGGTAACTGAGGATGAACTTGTCTATATGTTCTCCCTTATCTACACCCCGCAAGAGGCTTCATATGGTGCTCCTATTGTGAGGAGCAGAGGTGCGGTGGTTGATATTGAGTGCCATTATCCAAGGTAAGGGCTAAATTTGTTCAGGATTACTGGATGTGTTAATCGCATGCACTGTATTTTAAAATAAAGTGACTGCCTCTAACTCCTCTATAGAATGCATGATGTGAGCAGCGACGCCTTATTGCCCACTTGGATCCCTTATGCTTCTACTGTAGTTTTGGAGGAACTTTTGGTCTTCTCCCTCAGGCTCATGACTGGTTGGTATAACGTATAGTGTCTGTAACATGCCAGTGCTCGTGAACCTGGGCTAAAGTTCGTTCTTTGCAGATGACTGGAGATTTGAGCGACCTTCCTACGAGTACTACTTGGGAGATCTCATTAATATTGAGGCTTCAGTGAGGTTGTACAACCATGTTCCTCTTCGTGTGTTTGTGGACAGCTGTGTGGCTACTTCAGTACCTCATACAAATGCTATGCCCAGATACTCCTTTATTGAGAATCGTGGGTAAGAAAAGGTCCTTCATGCACGACTCGCTCGTGGCGTCATAAGGTCTGAAGGTTTTAACTTTCTCGCACCCATTCTAGGTGCCTAGTTGATGCCAAGCTCACAGGCTCCAGCTCACAATTCATGCCCCGGACACAAATTGACAAGCTGCAGTTTCAGCTGGAGGCATTCAGATTCCAGCAAGAGATTAGTGGCTTTGTATGTATGTGGCTTAGCAGTTTGGATGCATGTTTGCATTGACTATACAAGTAAACTTTCTCTTTGTAGGTCTACATCACTTGTGTTATCAAGGCAGCTGCAGCATCCACCTCTACTAATGCTGAGCAGAAAGCTTGCTCTTTCTCCACTAATCGGTATGTTGCCACTGAATTGAAGTACCTGAATAACTGTGAGAATCTAATGCTTCATTTACCTGACAGGTGGGTGTCTGCTGATGAGGATGATCAGGTGTGCGGCTGCTGTGACGCAAACTGTGGCACTGGGAGTGGAAGTGATCAGCTGCATAAAGGCATGTGGCTTTTTCTTTTGTTTGTTTTTTACACAAAGGGGAAATATGTTGTATGGTCATACTTTGTGGTGGGGGGTCCCTCCCCCATTTTTCTTCTGCAGATCTGTGGCGGGACAGAGCCCGTGTTGGACCCATCAGAGTCAAGGACCATGGTCTTGGTCCACTGTAACTCCACTGCACAATGGCAAAATAAAGTGCTTAATCATACTGTTTGAGTTACTGGTTGATCTACAACTTTAGTTTGTTTGTGGTTAAATTTAGGAGGCATGTGACGTGAGCGGTTTTAAAGCCCAGAGCAAGACGTTTCACCTCCATATTTGTGTAGTACAGGAGTCTCCAACCCTGCTCCTGGAGAGCTACTGTCCTGCAGACAATCTCAACTCCACTCCAACAAACCTGCCTCTAAGTAACCTAGAAGGCCTTGATTTGGCTGGTTCAGGTGTTTGATTGGGGCTGGCACTCAACCTGCAGGGCAATCTCTAGAAGCAGCGTTGGAGACCCTTGGTGTAGTGACGAACACTTAGGACAAGTGGGCTTTTTTTTTTTTTTTTTTTTTTTTTAAATTAAGTTTTAAAACATGCTGAATGCTACTGCTTCGCACAGGACAAAAGCACATTGGGACAAGAGGTGCTCAACTACTGTAATGTGTATGCTGGAAATGGAAATGATTCACTTCAGAAATTGCTACCATGTTATGATTGTAGAAAATGGCAAGTAGCAGCTGGAAGTGTGAAAACTGAGGGTGTTTTCTTGTAAAAACTTACTTCAATATATGCTATAATTTGTCTTTAAGTGTAGTACCTACTGTAGATCAGAGCGTTCAAATTAAGCATTGATGCAATCCAGTCACTAAATTGCCCACCCACAAGATTTGCACAATTATAACCTAAGCCTGACTTGCCCAATTTTTTTCCAAAACAAATTTCCAACCACAGTCAGTATCTTATTAACATGCTGAATTGGCTGTACTCTAATGCTAATGTTGTGGAAGCCAAACAAAGGTGGTCTTGAGGCATACTCTATCAAGAACCAAAGCAAAATATATAAAATACCTGATACAAACTCTTATTTCTCAGCTGCAGTTCTGGTATTTTCTCACCAGATGGTGGATGCTTGGTTGTTTCTCACTGTACTACTCCCCTGAATGTTACACTCTAAAAAGGCTGGGTTAAAAAATAACCCAACCTTAACCCAGCTGCTGGGTAACTATGGGACCGAACACGTGCTGGGTTGTTTTGACCCAAGTGTTGGGTTGAGCCATTTGACCCAGAATGCTGGGTTGTTTATTTAACCCAACCAGTGGGTCAGGTTAACTGTGTTGCTGGGTTAAACATTACCCAAACATTGGGTTATTTGTTGTCTCATTGCCTTGCTACACTTATATTTACCAATACTACTACTACTACTACTAATAATAATAAATAACCACAAAGAAATGTAAAATTATTATTTTCCTGTAATACAGTTACACAACACAAAAAATGAAACTGTAAATATCAATTTAATGAGTTTTCACATTTCTTTTTAAAAATTTTTTTGAATGGGTGCTATACTGTTACACATTACACCCAATCCCTACAGACACAAATAAAATGTTTTTTGTAGATCAGTTTCTTTAAAAAACAAAACTTTGTAAACTAGGTACTGTAGATTCCTATTCTTTGTCAACATTGCAGCATCATAACACTATAAAATTGATTATTGCCACATGAGAATCAGTCCAAACATTGTGCCATTAAATCTAAGCCAAACAAAGAGACTTACAACAGACAATACATGTGACAAAAAATGTAAACGTTACGTTACAAGTGGCCAGAAAAAACTGTTGCCCTCAAATACTTCACACATGAAGACTCATGTCCATCGATATGATATACTGCATGCTGGAGAAATTCCCAGGAAGGAAGATGTTAGTGTAGCTCACATCAAGCACAAAAAAAGGACTTGAAAAAGATAAACAGCCTCAAGCAACAAGTCCATTTCAGCAGCATGGCCCGAAACAATGGCGAAGGTGTGTGATGTCGTCTCGTCACCAAGGCTCAAAATGTACAGGAATGCATCACCATGTTGGTCCCCGTCACCTGTTAATTACACGACACTTAGTCTTGCAACATAACTTACATTTTTACAAGTTGTAACATTTAAGTTGATTTAAATAAATAACGTTTAAGTGTATTTTACAGAAATCAGCCAAACCATCTGAGTTTTCCTGTGAACTGGGTCTGGTAAAGGTTGCTCAAACTAAATATTTATTGTGTTACTGATTTAGGTTTCTTTCTGCTTACTGGCACTTCTTGGTTGTCCACCTAAATTTCATCCAACCAATAAGGCATAAATTATGGGGTATTAAAGCCCCCAATATATGTGTATGTGTGTGTGTGTGTATATATATATATATATATATATATATGTATGTATGTATGTATATGTATATGTATAGTACTGTGCAAAAATTTTAGGCCATTAGTATTTTAGCCAGCTAAATAAAAAAATGGTTTTAAGTCAGTTATTTTTATCTTTTGCTGTAATGTGTCTGTAGGAAATATCAGTTTACATTTCCAAACATTCATTTTGCAATTAATTGTAATAATCCAGTGAGATTTTTGTTTGATCTGATCTGGTCATCATCAGTCTGTCTGGATTGGAATGACATGAAGAAACAGAATAAACTGAGACAGACTAAATCCAGAACAACTGTGGCAACATCTCCAAAAAGCTTCAAGAAACCTCCTGCAAAGCTCATGAGAAACTCTGCTCAAGTGCACCGAGGGCAAAAGCTGCTTTAAATTTAAAGGATGATCACACCAAATGTTGAATTAATTTAGTTAATAGAAGTTAATTGATAAAGAAAATCTATTTATGACATTATTTTTGACAGCATCCTCATTTTACAGCATTTTTTCACAAGTGTCTAAAAATTTTAACAGTATTGTAGGTTTGCAGGTAGGTTCTTGAAGCGTCTTGGAGATGTTGACACAGTTCTTTTGGATTTAGTTTGTCTCAGTTTCTTCATGTCACTCCAGACAGACTCGATGATGATCAGATCCGATCTGTGTGGAGCACTGGCTGTTGTCAGACATTCACTAGATTATTACAATTAATGACAAAATGAATGTTTGTAAATGTAAACTGATATTTCCTACCGACACACTACAGCAAAAGATAGAAATAACTGACTTAAAACCATTTTTAACTGTTGAAAATACTAGTGGCCTAAAACTTTTGCACAATAGGGTACAACAGGGCTAAAGGCGCACAGGGTAAAAGGCACCTTTGATATTATTTTCATCTAAACCACTAGATGGCACACAAACGTGGCGTAGCACTTTGCAAAACATTCGCTTTTCAACATGCACAATTTTATTTGTCTGATCTTTGACGCGATCGCGCGCAGCAGTACAATGTTGATTCTGTGCTTACTTGATCTTATATTTTATGTTTTTTAAAATGTTGTAGATTTAAGTAGCAAATGAGAATCGCTAAAAATAATGCATATATTTTGAGACAAAGGCCTTCTTTATGATTTTCAGTTTTGTTTAAGATAATTAAAGCAACAGTTTTTAAATAAAGAAAGAATATGTAAAAGTATGTATTTGGGGTAAAAAGCGCCCCTGCTGTTGGGGCTAAAGGCTCACAGTAATTAACATGATAATTAATAGATGGCTGACTTTTCCATTTGTTCACATGACATGCTTAGATTCAGATGGTAAATATCATATATTATGTTGTTATAAACATCATATATATTATGTATGTATCCATATTAAAGATAATCACAATGTTTAAAATTAAACCATCATATTTAAAAACATGATATTTATCATATAATAAAATATAATTTGTTGTTAGCCTACTACTGTAAATATATTTTCAATTATTATTGAATCTGCTTCAATACTTTCAGAATCTTTACTTATTAAAATGACTTTATTTCTGTATTTTAAAATATATTTTTATAATAACATTTTAATGACAGTAGGCCAATATTTATTGAACACCTTTTTTTTTTTTTAAATTAAGCAGAAAACAGAACAAACTTTGCTAAAGTGATTGTTTTTAACAAGTATTAACTTAGACATTATATAAAAAAACATTATTTTAGCTGAAGTATTTGTATCAATACCGTGAGCCCCGTGTGTGGGGTAAAAGGCCCCCTTTGTCACTTCATACATTTATAGATTTTGAAACAAAATAAACAACTTGAATGATTTATTTTCACACAAAATCTGTTGCTCCATTAATGTTCAACACAACGTATATATTTTTTCGGCAATTATACATTTTAATTGCGCAGCGCAGTGAATACCACATTTTTTCTTAAGGTGGGCCTTTAGCCCCATTGTACCCTACTGTGTATAGAGTAGAAAAAGTAAAAGAAACTTACAGGTTGTACGTCAAATGAATGACTTCCAGGATTCTGTGGTTGTGGGTCTGAAGACCTTTCCTCCGTTCTTGTATATTGATTGGGGAAGCAGAGTGGGCAGGACTTTGAAAGCACTCTCCCTTTCAGCATTTAAACCATAAGAATAATACAGTGCAAGCTGTGAAACTGATCTCACAATCAAAGATGTTAGTGATGTTAGTGACGTTCTGGCAGAGGTGCTGCTGCTGTGTACACTCACAGAAAACAATGTGCTCAAATTTTAAAGATGTGGGACAGCTCCTGTAATATCGCCTTGACTATCGACAACAGCTCTCAGCGATATCTCTGACTATCGTCAATACACTATACCCAGATAGCAAATAGTAATTGAAACGATGTTAAATCAACATCCCGCTGTCAACGATAAAATCATTGAATCAACGTCGAACTCTGATGTTGATTCTTCATCATGTTGCACCCTCTATTATCATTGAAACAACGTTTAAATCATACCTAGAGATCAACAGAATTTCAATGGTATTTCGATTACAATGGATATTGAAACAATGTTGAAATCCCAGCATATCAACAAAACTTCAATGGTGTTTTAGCATTGTAATTTTAATATAATATTAAAAACATTATTATTAGGCTATAATCCTGCTTTATCGACAGCCAGGATGGGCTAGCAAAATATAGAAAATAGAAACGATACCTTTAGGCTATAACCTAGACTAGCACAAATGACACCCCACGCATTCTTTAAAAATTAAACAATCATTTTTATTGTATTATTTCATTTTTTTTTTCTTTTAAAGTGCTAACTCCTGCTGCGTCTGTCTTCCAGCTCCTCCCGCTCGGTCTGGGGCGTAGCGCAGCCACTTCAGATGAGGCTTATTATACTAAAGACTTGCTTACTTGAAAAACGATGTGGATTAATGATCTGAAAAAAAGGACAAAAAGTACATCACAGTGTCAGTAAACAGCAATTTAATTCAGAATCATCCACTGCCCTGAGTATTTCCCCACAAAGCAGATGATAACATGTTCTTTTAAACTGGGCTTGCAAAGGTTTTTCTAAAGACTGAACAATTTTTATTCATGAATAATGGACTCCGTTCACTATATTTAAGTACAAGATACCTATATCACGTCACATCACGTAATTTTCTGTCACATGTGCTATAATGTCTGAATGGAACATATATCCGTGACTGGTCGAGTGGCAGCTCCACCTGCCACGCAAAGATGTTACTCCCTCTCTCATCTTGCCATCTCATAGTTAAGTAAATCATTTTATATTTCTGGGTAGAAACGCATTTTTGTTGAGGCTGTATAAGACGGACTACATTCAAAGCACTTTTCAAAACTGCCCAATATGTTCATGGATGTATTCGAATTAAAGGGAGGCAAAGGATTAGCTTGCAGTGACATCTTTCATAAGGACAATTTATGAGGCAAAGTGACTCTAAAAAAAAAATCATGTTTATTATTTGATTAAATCAGAACTAATTGTTAACTCAACAAATTAAATATAAATAACTGGATACTTATAACTAATTAAATAGTAAATGTATTGATTAGTTACCATAAACAAAATATTTTTCTGGTTGACTAAATTGCACATTAATTTCTGCTTAAATACTGGGTGCATGGAGGAATATGCATAAATCTCACCGCAAAAAAGGCTAATAATAAGGCTATGTCTTTAAAATTAACGAGGTATTTTAATTGTTTCTAAATGAAGTATGTGGGGCTAAGACACCAGGCCTGGTTGTCAGGCGCTGTATAACAGTGCTTCCCCGCGCTCAGAAAAGGTGCAGAAGATCATCAAAAATCGTGATATCGCATAAGCACTAGTATAAAACGACTGTTATCATTTCTGAAAACAAACACAATGGAGTTACAAAACTGTATCGCACATCACAGCCCTGCTCGAGGATTATTCATATTTTGGATTTGTAGGCTATTACGAGATGGTCTAATCGGCATTTCCAGTTAAAGTTACAACTCGAGACAGTTCTGCATTGAATAAAGTAAAGGTAAACCATGTCTTTTGTGTAATTCTTGCCCGCCGCGGTCACTGCTGTGATAGATAGAGCACTATGCTATAGCGTTGGTTCCGCCGGAGTTCTCCAGCGGTCAGAAGAAATAGCGGTGCTGTGTTAATAGATTTCACGACACTAGCAATGGGTACAGACATGTATTTTGAGCTAGCTGTCACAAAAATAGACTGGACCAATGAGGTTTTGCTAACTTTATAACCTAGAAGAGATCAAGTACTTTTGGCAGATTTTGACACATTGGTAAAACAAAAATCTATTTCAGTGACTGCAGCACTGCGTCGGTTACTACATTAACCATCATGTTAACGATCAACCTAACAGTATTTGATTTGGTACAATTCATTCATATCGAACATTAAGCAAGCTTACCTGTACGCTTGTGCCAAGGTCCAGAAATGAGCTGTGTCCGGTGCAGTACGTTGGTGTTGATGTCCCGGTCAACCAAAAATCGATGGATTTTCAATCATATTTCCCGGTCAACTATATATCGATGCATTTTCAATCATATTTCCCGGTCAACTATATGCCGATGACTCTTCAACAACAGCGTCGTTTCCCGGTCAACTATAAATCAATGACTTTTCAACACATTCAGCGATCGCCCGGTAAACCAAATATCAATGCTTAATCAATCATAAAGATCCCCGCTAGAAATTTTACGTTCCCAGAACGTCCTCAGAACGTCCCCGCTGGTGTCAAGGACGTCATCTAGTAACGTCCCCAGAACGTTCTGAGAAGGTCACGATGTCGAGTTCTTTAAAGGGTTGGGGGACGTTATTTGGAGGACCTTTACAGAACATTCAGGACGTTCTCTGTACGTTTAGGGGACCATATTTTATTTGAAAATTTGACGTCCTCAGAACGTCACCGCTGGTGTCAAGGACGTCATCTAGTAACGTCCCCAGAACGTTCTGAGAAGGTCACGATGTTGAGTTCTTTAAAGGGTTGGGGGACGTTATTTGGAGGACCTTCACAGAATATTCAGGACGTTCTCGGGACGTTTAGGGCACCATATTTTATTTTTAAAATTTAACGTTCCCAGAACGTCCCCCCTGGTGTCAAGGACGTCATCTAGTAACGTCCCCAGAACGTGGATGTGGAGTACTTTAAAGGTTTGGGGGACATTATTTAGAGGACCTTCACAGAACATTCAGGACGTTTGGGGAATGTTAAGGGGACCATTACTATACTACATTCAACCTTTGCAGGACAAACCTACAATGTTTTTTTGTTGTTTTGGTCCTATTTAGGTACTTCCATCACATGAATGTTTTCAGAAGATTTAGTAACACATTACAGGAAACTATAGGGGATCAGACCTTTCAAACCGGTTCTTGGTCTACAGAACCTTAATAAGGCACTGTGTTCACGCTTAACACATTCAAACATAAAATACAAAGCAGGAAAGCATCATTCATTTATTTTGTGAACAAAAACAGATTATAAATGAATATTAAATATGGTCATGCATAGGAAGGGTGGTGGAGATAGAGAGGGGGGAACTCGGTCAATTAAATTCAGTTCAGTTCAAATTGGCTTTATTGCCATGATAATTTCCACAGTAAAGCATCAAAATGTGTCCAAATAATGGAAACAGTAACAAGAACATAATTTATAGTAATTATATATTTTGTGTGTGTGCGTGTGTCAGTCACTGTCTCCATCTTCAGGAGGTGCCCCAAGTTGTTCTTCCGCTGCCTGAAAAAAGCAAATAACAATATTTAGCAATCACTTCAATTAATTTTTAATTGCTTTTAATTACACTTAGGTGTATAAGTATAGAGGACCAAATTTGCAAAAACAAAACAAAAACATAAATTATATATATGTATGTGTGTGTGTTTGTGTGTATACACATACAGTGGTGTTCATAAGTTTACATACCACTTGCAGAATATACAAAATGTTAATTAACAAAATACAAGTGATCATGAAAATTGCATGTTATTTTGTATTTAGTACTGTCCTGAATAAATTATTTCACATAACAGAAGTTTATACTCAAGACAAAATGACAACTGAATTTATAAAAATGACCACGTTCAAAAGTTTACATACCCTTGAATCTTAATACTGTCATTTCCTGAGTGATCTGCGACTGTTTTTATGTTTTGTCATAATTGTTCATGAGTTCCTTTTTTGTCTTGAGCAGTTCAACTGCTTACTGTTCTTCAGAAAAATCCTCAAACTCCTGGTTTTCCAGCATCTTCTGCATATGTGAACTCTTTCCAACAGTGACTGTATGATTTTGAGATCCATTTTTTTCACACTGAGGTCAACTGAGGGACTCATACACAACTATTACAAAAAGATGAAAACATTTTCTGATGCTTAAGAAGGAAACACAAAGCATTAAGAGCCGGGGCGTGGAAACTTTCTGAAATGGATGATCAGGGTAAATTGTACTTATTTCGTCTTTTGGGAAACATATAATTATTTATGTAGCTACTTAAGAGCAGTACTAAATGAAAAAAAAAGAAGAAGATATTTAAATAAAATTTACACATCATCATCCAGTTCAAAAGTGTACGCCCTCTGGCTCTTAATGCATTGTGTGGCCTTCTCGAGCATCAGTAAATATTTTCACCTTTTGTAATAGTCGTGTATCATTCCTTCAGTTGTCCTCAGTATGAAAAGATTGTTCTAAAAATCATACAGTCACTGTTGGAAAGAGTGCAGAAGATGCTGGAAAACAAAGAATGTGCAGGAGCTGGAGGATTTTTCTTAACAACAGCAGGCAGTTGAACTGCTCAAGACAAACAAGGGACTCATGAACAATTATCACAAAACAAAACAATCGTGAATCACTCAGGAAACAACACCACAGTATTAAGATTCAAGGGTATGTAAACTTTAAGGGCCTTAACCCTTAATAATCATATTAGGCCATTTTGCAATTCCTGTTTTTTTCTGTCTCCAAATTTAAGACCTCTTGAAAACATAACTAAGGCTTTTCTCATTCCATTTAGGACTTTTAATGGATTTAAATTTGATCAAACTGAATTTCAGACCAAAGGACCCATGTGGAGACTTACCATGCACATCTTGAAGCCTGGTGTCTCTAAATGAGTTTTTTTGTTGTTGTTGTTCATGCTGATCTTTCGGTCTCCTACAGCCCAGTTCATCCGAGAAGGTTAGAGTACAGCCCAGCATCCTAATATACGCCTCAACTGATGCTCCTCCAACAGCAAAACAGCCAACCTATAAGTGTCAGGAACATATATTTGCACAAAACATGGATAGGTTACAAATAAATATCATGGGAATGTAGTTTCCGTGTTGAATGAAAAACATGCTTTTGTCAATAAATAAATAAATCAATCTTAATGTAAGTTACCATCACACATCTGTCATCTTCACTTTGAAGAATCCGCTCTGGTAGCTGCGTCTCATAAAGCCCCAGACCTCCAGACACTGGTTCAGCCAGTATTACAGTCACTTCAGAATAAACAATGGGAAAGCAGTTTGAGAAAAAAAAAAACACAGTATATCAACAACTTCTATGATACACACCCTTAATTTTTCATAACCGTTAGTGTAGTTTCTCAGCTCCAGTCCTCAGACCCCCCTCCCAGAATGTTACAGCTGAACCAGGTGTTTTAATTAGTGAGACATCTAAAACACTCTGGGACGGGGCCTGAGGACGGGAGATGAGACTTCGACTCTTTTACGATTTACTGCTGCAGCTTAAATAAACATCTTAAAATCATCTTATTTCCCTTTACAAAATAAAAGATTGTATTAATATTAAGATGCTTTAAGACATGTATTTTATACATTTAATAATGACTTGCCTTTTATTATTAACCTTGATCCAGGAGATTCCATCCTCTAGATTTAAAAAGGTAAAAGTAAAAGTTTAGAGTATGCAACACCTGTCACAGACACAAACAACCAACAGAAATTCATTCTTACCTGATGTGAGCAAACCAAGGAAATGCCCCTCTGATGGGCTACAAAAAGGCAAAAATGAAGAATGAAAAACATAGCTGAAAACATTAGGTTAACCAAATATTGGTTGTAATTAGTTTTGTGTCTTCTTTACTGTTCTACTGCAGAAAAAAAAAAAGTCACCCACACCTTTGATGACCTGAGGGTGAGTAAATTAACAGCAAATTTTCATTTTGGGGAGAAATTCCTTTAAGGTGTGTCACAGGAGTACAGTAAAACAAAAGTAATATATAAAATTGTTCACATAACATAAAAATTACATAAAACCAAGGTTTTTCCTCCCACGAAATTCAAATAAGGTCGATGGCACGAATAAGTTTGTAGAAATATGTTTTACGTGTTTTTTTTCCAGGAAGAAAAGTCAAAATCGCGATCAGCCTGCGTGTGCTGTCACACACAGTGTTCAAACACAAACATTACACTCTCACTATTGTGTCTGGTAGGGTTTGGTGGAAAAACAAAGTGAAATATATTTAATAAATCCTTACCTCGGCCGTTCGTTGGTCTGGACGGCGCGCGCTCATGTGACTCGCAGTTCACTCGGACTTGTCCAGAAAAACACATACGTTATAACGGAAGATGAATAGTGAAATATAGGCGAAAGGAAATCACTACTTCTTTTCTCTGAGGTGAATCCGTTGTGTTCGTAGCTAAGTGAAGGATCAACATCTGTCAACTGTCGTCATACTCTCTGTAAAGAAAGTAAGTTAAGTTACAATGATTTTTTATGTATATATATATATATATAATTATTTCTATGCGTTATGTTTTATGTCAAGTTTCTTTTCTTTTCTTTTTTTTAGTAATCTTTTATTGCTTACCTCTAAAAAACAGTTTGCTGTTGTCCTTTAGGCCTGGTCTCCGTCCGTTTCGCATTTGAAATCTGTTCTCCCGCGCTTTGATTTGATTGGCGGTTGGCAGCCAGCTTTAGCTGCATTACTGCCACCTAATGGACTGGATTGTGGCGCATGAAAAAACCCTCTGAATTCTGTCTATGCTCCTTAGATTCATTAAATGTATGCAAATTCCACATGATTTAAATCTAATAATTATAATGAATATATAAATTATAAATGATATAAATATAATTATAATTTAAATGTTTAATTATAATTTTAAAATTAAAATGTTTAATTTTAGTTAATGAACTGGATGACCACAAGAATTATAAGGACATTCATTGGAGCATTTAGTCATTATCAGTCTCTGGCTGAATGTACTCCTCTAGCTAGCCAAAAACAGGTAATGAACACATTAATTACTAATGTAAAAACATTACTACTGCTGCTAATAATAATAATAATAATAATAATAATAATAATAATAATAATAATAATAATAATAATAATAATAATAATAATATCCAGCTGGTTTATCTGAGTTCTATAATGCTCACAGTTCTTTGTTAATCCACACACCCAGCAGACAGCTTTATTTATGTAACGGTGCTGCTAGTGGTGACGAGTTTACAAAATTTGCAGAATTTGTTGTTTGATGAGCATGTGCTCACTAGGAAAATGTACCATATTTAAGTGCTGAATGAGGGATTGACAGTCTAAAGTTTCACCAGTGAAATGCTGACCAAAAATCAACATTGATTCAATATTTGTCTTTTCAACACTGAAAAGCATTGAATTATCAACATTGATCCAATATTATTTAGCATTGAATTTTCAACCTCAACCAAAATGATGATTCTGATGGAATTTCAACATTGAATCAATGTCACCCTGCTATCTGGGAAAGGAGTGGGATGACTTTCTTTTAGCCTAATTTTTATAATGTTTTTGTAATGTATTAATTATCACGGGTGTTACGACTCTGATGTAAATTTAGACTAGGATTTTAAAGAGGTAACAATAATTTGACATATATAAGAAATAAGCCAGGGGAATAAGTGGCAATGGAGCACATGACACAAATCATACCTCAAGAAAAAGGTTTATTGTTCCCAAGAAATCAATTATTAAACAAGACAAAGGAAAAGGAGGGAATTTAAAGCTGCGCTTAAATCATAAAATAAAAATAACAAAAGAATCCCACATACTAACTAATTCCCAGATCCCCTAAACTAATAAAATAAAGAAAAAGAAAAGAAAATCTTCAACGCAAAAGCGTCATAAACTACACTAAATATACAAAGCAAAACATACAGAAAAAGCGCACACTAATAAACTAATGTGTCTAATACATCAAAATTCTCTACGTGCAGGTATGTAGGTCACGTGACTTACTAAGCTCTTCCACTCCTTCCTTGTCTTCCAAAACAGCAGCAAGCTGGCAAAGATAAACTATTAACTATTAATTAGGTAGTGACAAAAGTTAACATGTTTGTTAACAAAACAACTAGAGAGCTCTAACTGCGCCATCCAAAGAGAGAGTTAAAAACCAAAGGGCGCAACACACACACCCACATCGCGCGGGTGCACACAACCCAAAATATCGCACACCCCTCTTTCTCTTCTCGCTGACGTTCTCCTTTTAAACCTCTCGGACGAGAGCGTGATTGGCAAAGAAAACATGTCGTCATAGTCTATTAATGATGAATGACGACAAAGACAGCCAATAGAATCCAAGGAAGGCGGTACCTAAGAGCATGAGTGTAAGAATTGAAAAAAAAGAGACAAAAGGAAATAAAACACATACAACACAGACGGTCACAGACCGTAACAACGGGCTATAATAAAAAACAAGTTGTCATATCCTAATACTGAGTAAATACATTTGGTTCGAATAGTAAGGCAAGATGTATTAAAATGTATTTCTTTTTTTTTTACATTATTAGATTACCTTTTGACTTTATGAATACACATAAATGAGAGCTTAATGATTTTTTTTCTTTTTTATAATATTTTCTTTTTTAATATAATATATTATCATTTAATATATAATTTAATATAATATTTTATATTTTTTGTATTATTTGGCTTTTTTAAATGTAATTTATTTGATAGTTATGTATACATTATTTTATTAACAGGAAGAAAAACCTGTTTTTGACCTCAGAATAAAGCACTTTCCCATTGTACATGGCTGTGGGGATGAGCAATTTTGTGGTGCTTGGAATTCTTTATAATTAATTAAAAACAAATACTGCCACATTGATGGCTCAAGAAGGTGTAATTGTTCAAAAAACACATTGTTTCATTAAAAAAAAAAAAGTCTTATTGGGAACGTTATTATATGACTAAAAGAGGACCATATGGGAACGTTCTGTTAACGTCCCAAATGTCCTCTTTGTAACGTTGCTATATGTGACCATAGAATAACCAATACAGAACGTCCTCCTAAAGTCATATTGGGAACGTTATTATATGACTAAAACAGGACCTTATGGGAACGTTCTGTTAACGTCCCAAATGTCCTCTTTGTAACGTTCTTATGTGACCAAAAAATAACCAAAATGGAACGTCCTCCTAAAGTCATATCTGGAACGTTATTATTTGACTAATAGAGGACCATATGGGAACGTTCTGTTAACGTCCTCTTTGTAACGTTATTATGTGACCAAAAAATAACCAATATAGAACGTCCTCCTAATGTCATATTGGGAACGTTATTATATGACTAAAAGAGGACCTTATGGGAACGTTCTGTTAACGTCCCAAATGTCCTCTTTGTAACGTTCTTATGTGACCAAAAAATAACCAAAATGGAACGTCCTCCTAAAGTCATATCTGGAACGTTATTATTTGACTAATAGAGGACCATATGGGAACATTCTGTTAACGTCCTCTTTGTAACGTTATTATGTGACCAAAAAATAACCAATATAGAACGTCCTCCTAATGTCATATTGGGAACGTTATTATATGACTAAAAGAGGACCTTATGGGAACGTTCTGTTAACGTCCCAAATGTCCTCTTTGTAACGTTCTTATGTGACCAAAAAATAACCAAAATGGAACGTCCTCCTAAAGTCATATCTGGAACGTTATTATTTGACTAATAGAGGACCATATGGGAACATTCTGTTAACGTCCTCTTTGTAACGTTATTATGTGACCAAAAAATAACCAAAATAGAACGTCCCCCTTAAGTCACGTAAGTAACATTGAGCACCAGCACTTTCATAACCAAAAGAGGACGTTTTAGGAACATCCCTAATGTTCTGTAGAGGTTCGGGACTTTCGTCACCTTTAGGGAACTTTTAGGGAACGTTGCGCAAGGTTGCGAGAACGTCCCCTCCTACGTGGGATAACTATAGATCAATGTTGTTCCAATATTGTTGCCATCAACATTAATAACATCAGGTTTTCATCGATATGGTAATGGTGATTCAACATTTATTTTGCATTGAAATTTCAACATCAACCATAATGATGATTCAGATGGAAAAACAATGTTTATTCAATGTTGGCTTGCTGTCTGGGTAGGCTACTATCGTCTATCTGCACAACCCCACAAACAATTTAACCATTTCAAATTTCTGTAAACGAAACCATAAAATCTAAATTATTTCTTACCATGCCAAGTTTTTCTAGAAGCCTGGGGAACTTCCAAGATTTCTGGGATGCTTGTAGACCCATTGCTGCGAATCCACCATTTCTCAATTTTCTTTGGGATGCAAAACAAATTCTGTAAAATAAGGATGAAAAACTGGGTTAAAAGCTAGCAAAACCATACAGTATGCCAGCCTGGAAATCGAGTGATCTGCCTATTATTCACCAATCTCAAATACAAATTGTTATTTCTAACAATAACATATAAAGAACACATTACATGCCCTGCATCCCAATGTGCATACTATCCACCCTATCTGCCCTAAATAGTATTGAAAATTACTACTATCACATAGAATTTAGAATGGGTAGTATGCACATTGTGACGCAGGCATAGCTTCTCTAACTTACTGTTAACCTGGATACACTTGTGTTCTGATTAAAGCAACTAAAAAAGAGGAAGAAGGACCTCAAACACAATGAGAGATTAAGTCTAAATTTAGACAACATTTTAAGTAAAATATTTAAGAATATTACATACCATTTAAGAATAATATTACATACCTGCAATATTGTGGTTTAACGTTAAGGGTAGCTGCAGCTAACGTTACCTGAGGAAAAAAGAGCGCGAAAATAAGTTATTGTTGGATTCTGCACGTCGCAGACATTTACTCTGAAAAAAAAAAGACCTCAAAAGATACATTTTAGTACGAAATGATCTAATTATGACAAAACATTATAAAGCCACACAGAAACGTAACACAGACAGTAAGTTAACTGAACTTACCCCTTCTAGGGCTGCATGTCCCTGCTGAGCAAGTGAGCTATGACTAATTTCACGGGCAAAGCAGACAAAATTACAATTTAAGAATCAATCATAGCTATAGAAATTTATTGTCATTTTTTACAAATAAAGCTTCATATTATGAAAAGGATACTTTCTACGACCTTTATTCTGCAGTAATGGCGAGATTAGGTTCCTTCGATCTAAAAAAAACAAGAATCGAAAAGGAATCGAAAACAACAGAGGAATTCTCGGTATCGACTCCCATCGATTCCAGAACCAGGAATCGGAATCGGACTCGATTCCAAAAATTTCGGAATCTTACAGCCCTAGATTGTGGTTCCGTCCCGGGTTTCCATGGTGACGGCTGTGAGATGCCCCCCCTCCCCCCCTTTTTTTTTTTTTTTTTTTTTTTTTTTTTTTTTTTAACAGATCTGCATGATTCACATAGGTCACATTTTCAGGTCGGAAAATCCGGAATTCCGGATTAATCCGGAAAAATCACATCCCTGATTATTATTAATAATTATAGTTAACATTTAAAATGGATTTTGTTAAACATTTC
The DNA here is from genome assembly GCA_036784905.1 of Acrossocheilus fasciatus. Classification (NCBI taxonomy): domain Eukaryota; kingdom Metazoa; phylum Chordata; class Actinopteri; order Cypriniformes; family Cyprinidae; genus Acrossocheilus; species Acrossocheilus fasciatus. The sequence goes on along the minus strand of CM071940.1, from coordinate 16,421,543 downwards.
CTTGTTTGTGTGGTCTTACTTATATGGTGAAAAGTCTGATAAGATAGCTTTTGAATATACAGCCCAATGATTTTGTTTTATGCTTGAAAAAATTTGTTGTATTTCAATAAATACTTGAGGAAACACTCCTGTTCTGTCATGATTTCTTTGTACCAGTGTTTTTGCTTATGTAACTTTATTGCTTTGAGTTTGATGAACTTAAACCATTTAAGGCAATCGGTTTCCTCAAACCATTTAAGTAGCCAAGTGGTTAATTTTAAGTTGTAAAGACTCAGTCAGTTTGAATTCAGGTAACATTCTAACTGAGTGGAATAAACTCAAAATGTTCAAGTTCAGCTTACTCTAATAATTGACTAAGCCAACACTAAAAAAATAAGTTAATTTAACTCAATGTGAATGAGTTATAGTACTCATATTTATTAGTTTGAAAACTTAAATGGTTTAAGGCAATCGGTTTCCTCAAACAGTTTGAGTTACCGTAACTTGCCGGGTTTTACAGTGAATCAAAAAATCCCATGGACAGGTTATTGCTGACAGGATACGACATTCGATAAGGGAAACAACAACAAACAAAAAAACACATTATTAGTCAGAAACGTTATCAATGCTATCAAAAATAGTAGCATACACTAGTACAGAGATCTGTAGAACAAGTAGGTTACAGAAGGAAATGAAATATGCAAACACTAGCCACACTGTTAGACATTTCAAAGGGTTTTTACAGTAACTTACTGGCAACACTGTTGCCAGTAAGCTACTGTAATTAAGACTTACAGTAGCAAACTGTATTTGATTTATCAGTATACTACTGTAATTCATTCATTTTAATATAGATTTCATAATTTTTATATAGAATTCATTTTATTTTTACTCTACATAGGTACTACTGGCATTCAATTAAAACAGACACAATAATTACAAAATATACAATTCTTTATTTAAAACATTGCATGTATAACACATAAAAATACAGTCTTCCAACGCTGGAACAGTGCATCTTCACCATTTCTCCTGTCTTAAGACGTTTTGCAGTGCATTTTGTTGTGATTTATCCTCACAAAAAATCTTTAGGCAACAGAAACAAAATGGGGAAAAAAGACAAACAGCCAAAGAATACATAGCGGCCTGCAAAACCCAGGTGCTGCTCCAAAACGTGGCAACCATCTTTGCTCACCATCCACTTTGACAGAAATGTCTTCTCTGAAAAACAAGTAGAAGAAATAGCACACTTTTAAAAGGCAAACCTCATATAGAATACACAAATCTCTCAAAAACATAGCTGTTCTCTTACCATTAATTATCAGTCTCAGGGTGGCTGGCATGTCCATGTCTTTCTTGATGCTTCATTGCAGTTGCCTTTAAAACACAAATACAAAAAAATGCAGTAAATTTTAAATTCCATTAAAAACTATAACAAACTAATTCTAAAACTAGAAAGGCAGCTAGCCATAAAACTAGTTTAATAGCTTACATACGCTTTTATTTTCTCAGGCTACTGGCCAACATTAACTACTAACACCTGAACTAAATTTCATGTTAGTTAACCTAATGTTAATATAAGATAAGCGTTGCTCGTTAAAAACTATTTTAATTCGGTAACTTAATTCAATAAACTGACAAAAGTCGTTTGAAGCGACAGCGCAGTTTACCATGGTAAAGTTCTGTAACCGCCATGTTGACGAGTAAATGTTACTAATGTTAGGTAAACTGGTGTGCAAAAATCTGACACAAACACACAGACAAACGTACATATATTTTTACCTTGCTTGCTGGTCTTTTTCTCTCGTAAGGTGCATCGACACAGCGTAGATGTTCTCCGGAGCTCTTCCACTCTGGCGGGTTCATCCCCGGGAAAAACCCGCAGCGCTGCCCTGCTGGATCCGTGTCTTTCTCGGACGCGAGTGGCGCAGCGAGGCGCGACTCGATAAAAAACAATATAGAACCCATTATATATATTATCTACAGTGGATGCGGACAGTAAAGTGATGCCCCGGTATATTTCTGATGTACAGATGTACTTCAAGCGCTAGCGCTGTTTCTTACACAAAGTACAAACGGATTTTCCAATCATTACAAGCGATGTAACACTCAGTAGTCAGTCCCAAGCTGTTGCGGCGTTATAGACACGGTGTAGGGCAAATTGTGTCAATCCAAATGTAAGAAAGTAGGAAAATTAAACGACCTCAGTATAATGGCGCCAAAGAGACCGTTACAGTAGTATACAGCAATTTTAAAAAATACAGTAAGTCTCTGTATGTGGGGTCTGACGTCACAGAAAATTCCCATGATGCAAAGGGTATTACAGTTATTTACTGTAAAGGGAGTTTGCAGTATTATACTGGGTGATATACAGTAAATAACTGTGGAAATTACAGAAATGTCTAACAGTCAATGCTGTCATTCAGTATAGTAGTTAAATTTTTACAAAGCATGCTATAAGCCTAAACAGTCATAAGAGCACTAGACAAAGTTATCAGCTATACAGCAATGGTTATTAATAAAAAAAAAAAAAGCATGAATAAACAACTGATAAGATTATCCACCCTTAACTGTAGAAAAGTATTGACAGGTTTTGATGTAATTAATATGTAAATAGTATGATTTAAAAATGATCAATGACTCCAACCAATCCCCCATGACCTTTAAATGGTCATGAAACCCCCTGTTTCAGCACTGGTTAGTTCTCACCACAGTTTTAAGATACGCTAAAAAAAAGTTGTGGGGGTTCTAGAGGGTTAAATGTCTTTGTGTACTGAGTCCGAAATTTTTGCATGCATTTTCCCGTTTTTTATATTCGTAATCCTTTCCTATCAAAATGCATGCCACGGATGCGAAAACGCAGAAAATCGAACCTGATACGAATTTTTTTTTATGACGGACGAAAGTTTACTTTCGAATATAAATGTGAAAAAACCGTGAGGTCTTATTTATTTTTTTAACATGCAAAAGTTTTGGACTCAGTGTGCTATGACCTTAAGGCTAGAAGGGATACGTTTGGCGCTACTGGGCATGCGCACATCAATACAGTGTAATTTTTGTCACACTGTACAACAATAAAAAAAAATTGTACAACAACTTTTTCATTATTGTAAGGGGTAGGTGTAGATGTTAATAAAACACAATCTAACAGGTAGAAAATTAATTTCATTGTTAATTTCCAGTCAGAGCTGTATCCCTTCTAGCCACAACCGGGGAAGAGGGGAGACAGACACAACAGACAGAATGCTGTTGTGAATAATCAAGCGAAGGGTCTTCTCATATGATAAGACGACGCAGTCTCGATGAATAATTTAATAGACACCAATGCATCATCGATGTACTATAGTCCTTTGCCACATCACAAATTGTGACATCAACACGATGTAGATTTTAAACCCAGATGAAGAAGATAGCGCAAAAAAGCTTAAAATTAACCTATTTTCTCCAGTAATTAAAATTAATGGATGCCAACATTGTCTTCTATGATGTGCAACACAAACACCTCGGCTAAAATCTCAGCAAAAGTAGTCTGGGGTTTCATAACCCTTTAACCTTGTATAGAGTCTGGGAATGTGTCGTCACAGCGGCAATGCATTCTGGGAATTTAGGTCACGGGAGCTACAGCGGAGACTGAGTGGTAGTGAATGTAGACGTTTTATATTATTTAATGTTTATATTATTCTACTTAAGATCGCGTTGCAGTGGTTAAGGCTTACTGTATCATCAACTGTCATATCCCTTTAAACAGCCGGAGTGAAAAACGTGCTTTCTCCGCGTTAGAAAGCCGAAAAAGCAGAGGTTTTACCTGCAGACATCGATGATAAAGGCTGTGGTAATTGATCATTACAACGCGATCTAAGTTAAATCATACATTAAATATGTCTACATTCACTACGGAACTCAGATGAAAATTAAACTGAAAATCAGTATGGTAAATATCTAAAATAAAATGTGGCTTTATAATTCATCTCTGTAGATTTAATATATTATACAGTGATTTGCATTAAACTGTAAGCCCTCACACCACAAATAGAAGGAAATCATATATGGAAATGTTATTTGCGGCAGCTCGTTAATACATGGCGACTTTTTGTAAGGATTAAGTTTCCTTCATTTATTTGATCGCTCGCATCGTTGTTCGGCATCGCTAGTAGGAGTCTTCAACTTGGTTCGGTCAAGTCAATGTATTTATTTGCATAGCATCCACAATACACATCGTTTCAAAGCAGCTTCAAGTTCTGTTACCTCTAGGGCTTAACTCTTAACACTGAGCAGTTTTACCGGGCGATATGATGATATAACAATGATTCACTGTTTGAGATCTAGCTATAGGGTATTCTCCCCTTACAAAATTAGCCATGGTTTTGCTACTCTAACCATAGTTTATCCATGGTATTTAATAAGATTGTGGTTATAAGAATGGTAATACATACACCAAAAACACGGTCGCTACACGTTTACTATAGTAAGACCATGGTCAATTGTTGTAAGTGTTTTAGCAGTTAGCATATATCAGTAACGTTACCACTGTAGTGAAGGAGACTGATTAGTAATGAATATTTGCAGCCTCTCAGACAAACAACAGAGCGATTTTTTTTATTATTTAAAGAGATCTACATATTAGTCCGTTTTATTCTAAGCATATGCAAGATGTTTTTCAAAAAATATGAATGTAAAACGGTCAGCTTTTTCTGTGGCGATTTGCATTTGTTCACGCTGTGTGCTCCTGAGCGTGACCTAAAAAATGGCAGAATCCGAAGCGGCGTGACGTAGTTTGCCAAGCTCTATTATGTTCCGGGTCAATTTGACCCATTTTAATTTTCAAGCTGTTGGAAATACCAGTTACTCTGTAATTTTGTTCTTGATATTGTGTTACCTTTTCTCATTTAGGGCCAACACGAGAGGTACAGGAAGACTTCATTAGTGATCACCTTAAACTGTTTGGGAGTGACTCTGGCTTATTGGAAACAGATGTTCATGAGTCACCTTTCATAGCAAAGGGAGGTGGTACTGGCTACTTTAGTATAACATTCAGGGAAGTAATACAGTGAGAAACAACCAAGCATCCACCATCTGGTGGGAAAATACCAGAACTGCAGCTGAGAAATAAGAGTTTATATCAGGTATTTTATATATTTAGCTTTGGTTCTTGATAGAGTATGCCTCAAAACCACCTTTGTTTGGCTTCCACAACATTAGCATTAGAGTACAGCCAATTCAGCATGTTAATAAGATACTGACTGTGGTTGGGAATTTGTTTTGGAAAAATTGGGCAAGTCAGGCTTAAGTTACAATTGTTCAAATCTTGTGGGTGGGCAATTTAGTGACTGGACTGCATCAATGCTTAATTTGAATGTGCTGATCTACAGTAGGTACTACACTTAAAGACAAATTATAGCATATATTGAAGTTTTTACAAGAAAACACCCCCTCAGTTTTCACACTTCCAGCTGCTACTTGCCATTTTCTACAATCCTAACATGGTAGCAATTTCTGAAGTGAATCATTTCCAGCATACACATTACAGTAGTTGAGCTCCTCTTGTCCCAATGTGCTTTTGTCCTGTGCGAAGCAGTAGCATTCAGCATGTTTAAAAAAAAAAAAAAAAAAAAAAAAAAAAAAGGGGAGTTCCCCACTTGTCCTAAGTGTTCGTCACTACACCAAGGGTCTCCAACGCTGCTTCTAGAGATTGCCCTGCAGGTTGAGTGCCAGCCCCAATCAAACACCTGAACTAGCCAAATCAAGGCCTTCTACTTAGAGGCAGGTTTGTTGGAGTGGAGTTGAGATTGTCTGCAGTACAGTAGCAGGGTTGGAGACTCCTGTACTACACAAATATGGAGGGGAAACGTCTTGCTCTGGGCTTTAAGACCGCTCACGTCACATGCCTCCTAAATTTAACCACAAACAAACTAAAGTTGTAGATCAACCAGTAACTCAAACAGTATGATTAAGCACTTTATTTTGCCATTGTGCAGTGGAGTTACAGTGGACCAAGACCATGGTCCTTGACTCTGATGGGTCCAACACGGGCTCTGTCCCACCACAGATCTGCAGAAGAAAAATGGGGGGGGGGGGGAGACCCCCCACCACAAAGTATGACCATACAGCATTTCCCCTTTGTGTAAAAAAATAAAAAAAATAAAAAAGCCACATGCCTTTACGCAGCTGATCACTTCCACTCCCAGTGCCACAGTTTGCGTCACAGCAGCCGCACACCTGATCATCCTCATCAGCAGACACCCACCTGTCAGGTAAATGAAGCATTAGATTCTCACAGTTATTCAGGTACTTCAATTCAGTGGCAACATACCGATTAGTGGAGAAAGAGCAAGCTTTCTGCTCAGCATTAGTAGAGGTGGATGCTGCAGCTGCCTTGATAACACAAGTGATGTAGACCTACAAAGAGAAAGTTTACTTGTATAGTCAATGCAAACATGCATCCAAACTGCTAAGCCACATACATACAAAGCCACTAATCTCTTGCTGGAATCTGAATGCCTCCAGCTGAAACTGCAGCTTGTTAATTTGTGTCCGGGGCATGAATTGTGAGCTGGAGCCTGTGAGCTTGGCATCAACTAGGCACCTAGAATGGGTGCGAGAAAATTAAAACCTTCAGACCTTATGACGCCACGAGCGAGTCGTGCATGAAGGACCTTGTCTTACCCACTATTCTCAATAAAGGAGTATCTGGGCATAGCATTTGTATGAGGTACTGAAGTAGCCACACAGCTGTCCACAAACACACGAAGAGGAACATGGTTGTACAACCTCACTGAAGCCTCAATATTAATGAGATCTCCCAAGTAGTACTCGTAGGAAGGTCGCTCAAATCTCCAGTCATCTGCAAAAAAACGAACTTTAGCCCAGGTTCACGAGTACTGGCATGTTACAGACACTATACGTTATACCAACCAGTCATGAGCCTGAGGGAGAAGACCAAAAGTTCCTCCAAAACTACAGTAGAAGCATAAGGGATCCAAGTGGGCAATAAGGCGTCGCTGCTCACATCATGCATTCTATAGAGGAGTTAGAGGCAGTCACTTTATTTTAAAACACAGTGTATGCGATTAACACATCCAGTAATCCTGAACAAATTTAGTCCTTACCTTGGATAATGGCACTCAATATCAACCACCGCACCTCTGCTCCTCACAATAGGAGCACCATATGAAGCCTCTTGCGGGGTGTAGATAAGGGAGAACATATAGACAAGTTCATCCTCAGTTACCTAAACAGAAGGGTTAGAAGATAACTATTATTTGTAGTGACTTTAGAACACCCATCATTTTGCTGGGGTCAAACCTTACCAATGATGTGCTACCACATCCATGCAGTTCAGACTCAAAGATGAGCACTTGAGCAGAAGGATCCTCTCCAGTTGCAGTACAGCCTCCCAGTGTAAAAGCGGAGGGCATTAGGGGTCGTCTAGTCCCAAAGAAGTCTTCCATCACTTCCACATGTATTGAATCCTCTCCACACTGAGCTGCTACACTGTTGGCAGGGTCAGGACGGCGCAATTCAAAAGGAACATCTGGCTGCTGAGGTTCTTCTGGTAGGCTTGGAAAGCGCCATGTCAGTTTTGCCACTGGACCCAGAAGCACTTTTGACTGAACACCATAAAGATCTTGAGAAGGCTTTCTAAAGTCACTCCCAGTTGGTGTCTGGACAGGAAAACTTTGTGGTGTAAATACAGGGTTGCTGGGGTCATATCTTTGTGGAACCTGATGAATCCTGGTTTCAGTCCGTTGAGAAACTTGAGCTAATGGCTTTGGCACAGCTGGGTTCCAATTTTGCTTTGGCTTTCCTCGCAGTTGTGCTTCAGACAAACCAAATACAACCATAAGCACCAATCCAAAACAAACTTTCCTCAACCCCATTGTCAGAAACCTTCAGAAGCCTAATGCTGATCCTTGACTTTTTCCTTTATGTATAGTATAAGCCTGACTCCACCTCTCTAGCATCAAGCATAATCATTCCCTGGACTTGTTAACTGACTAACGCAACATGTCACAGGTGAAAATCATCAAGACATCATTAATTAAAGGAAAATGTTATTTCCTTTCTAAATTTTTATTATTATTTATTTATTTATTTTCTTTTATTTATATATTTTCTTCAAATTCCTGATGTGCGGTGGGTTGGGTGAGGGTTAGGGGGAGGTTGTGGGGGATCGTGGTTGTCTGGTACTTTTTCTTGTTGTAACCTATATGCTACTTTGAAAATAAACAAAAACACTGAATTACAAAAAAATAAAGACACATTTGAGAGATAAAAAATAAATAAATAAATAATTATAATAATTAAAGAAAAATGTGAGAGTTTTGTGTTGTTAAATGACATTTATAAAAAGCTTTAATCAATGTCATCATAGTGATTAAGTCAAAACTTCAGTCTCAACTTATTATTGTATACTTTAATTCACTTAATGCAGGGATGCCCAATCCTGCTCCTGGCGAGCGACTGTCCTGCAAAGTTCAGCTCCAACTCTAATCCAACGCCGCACATAGGGGGGCGCCATTTTGCCAAAATCATTATGTGAAAATCTTATTTAATAAAACGTCATAAATAATCAAAAGCTTAGTTGTTAAAAATAATGTAATGAAACATTTTGAATGAAATAATATTTAAATGCATAAAATAAACATTTTACTTTCTGGCATTTATGTGCCCTTTTTCATATTATTGCAGATGGGGAACTTTTTTTTATTTTCCTTTGTACAGAGCTCGATTTAGGTTTGACAAAACTGTTGCAATTCACATGTTTGTGAATGTGCATTTGATTTACATTTGAGAGAAACTGAGAAGATCGTAAACAATACAAACTAGCCACCTATCACTGAAAATTGCCGTTTTGAATTCAAAATATGCCATCTGTGATTCAGGTAGATCCGATGAGTTGAAAACTCTTGCTACTTCATACTTCAATACAAAACAATGCTGAATTTTGACAAAAAGGAGATTTTTAAATGCTATTATTGTGATTCTTATGTCTAAACATAAACCCTTTAGCAAAACATGTGAAAAGAACCATATTACAAAGTGGAAATGGTAAATGAGACAATAAATGATCTTCTGCGGACATCTAATGGTCATAGTGGAAATCATGACATTCATTTTAATAGTAGGCCTATTTGTTTTTCTGCCAGGTGAAATATTGGCAGAAATCTTCAACTTAGCATGGCCACTTTTCCATGAATTATCTCTATGAGTAAAACTGAAAAAAAAATAAAAAATAAAAAGACATTCTTTAAGGTAAATTTGACTTACAGTGTTCTCATATGAAAATGTGCAAAAATATGAATAACTTTGAGGCAATTGAATAATAGGCCTATATTTAAACTTTTCTGTGGGAGTTTGTTTTAGGGGCTACTAGAATACAGGGGGGCGCCAACACTGATCTTGCATACCCCTCTGCAAATGTGCAGTTGCGCCCCTGACTTCATCAGACATTATAGCAGAAAATTTAGAGCTGTTAAACTGGCAAATGGAGGTTTCAAAAAGTATTGAATAAAAGGGTGCCGTTAATTGTGGCCAATGTGTATTAGAGAAAAACATTTCTTTCATAATGATATTTCCCCTCATTTTAAATTCTTATTAAAGGTTAGATTTTTGTGATTTTTTTTTTAACAATGCAGATCACAGTCTTCTTTGATCTTATTTACCAAGGGTGCAGATATTTTTGGCCATGAGTGTATATTCCCCAGTATATAAATAAAAGCTACAAACCAAGTGATTGCTTCAATAAAATTTTACAGAATGTTTCTAATTTTAATGAATCATTCATGTTAGTATTAAGAACAAGAAAAAAAAATCACTAGATACAATGATTATATAAGTATACACACACACACACACACACACACACACACACACACCACCACCACCACCACCACACAAATGCTCAGTGTTGGTGCTATATACACATATATCAGAAATTGTAAGTCGCTGGCACATTGCAGTTATATAGTATACAGATTGTCATTAATTAAATTCCATAAAACAATGACCATATTTACAAATCAAGCATAACTAACCTACACTCAACCTACAAAATGCAAATACATCATCAGGATTTAGTTACTGATTTTTAATTCTATTCAGTTTGTCATCGCATGTGGAACTTGCTACAAGCTGATATCTGACATTCTAATACAGAGCAATTTGCACTATATATTGTTACTCAAGACTAGATTGCAAAGAAAAAATGAGCCTCTGTGGCCTGCAGCATGAAGCAAGATGAACAAACTCAGAGTTGCAGAGGAAGTTTTGAGTTGACAAATCCCAATAAAGCCAACCTGGTTTAGATGAGGTTCACCGGGCTTACAAACCTCAATATAAATGTTCTCTGTCAACTCAGAGTTTGTGATTAACTCTGGAGAGCTTGCACCTGAAAGTGTGACACATGCAGCAAACAGCCAATCACACAGAACGTGGAGAGAATCAGCAAAGCGTCATTTGGATTCACTTCTCGCGAGAGTCAGAGCAATTCACTTTTCTGCTGAAGATTAAGAGATGTCGTTATTAAAAATGTAATAAATTTAAATGCATTTAAAAGGTAGGAATAAACACTTCTGCAAAAGTTTGGCAACACAAAGAAAATATATGACTATATGCAAAGGAATCAACTAAATTTATTTATAGTTTCGCACAGAGCTCAAAAAGAAAATGTTAGCTTAGTCATTTTAAAAGTTGGATATATTAAAGCTCATCTATATGTGTGTGTGTGTGTGTGTGTGTGTGTGTGTGTGTGTGTGTGTGTGTGTGTGTGTGTGTGTGTGTGTGTGTGTGTGTGTGTGTGTGTGTGTGTGTGTGTAAATATATATATTTAATTTAATTTAAATACGAAACTTGAAATTAATTTCCACTTCATATAATAATTATATGAATAAATTATATGAATTATAAACAATTAATATAATAAGTAGCTGCAAAAGACAGGCAATTTTGTCTCTAAAATTCTTTGACTGTAAACTGCTTTAATTTGGAGCGAGAGATACAGGGGAGTGGCTTCATTGCATGAGATATAGGTCACTCTGCTATCAGCTGATTGGTCCAGTTTTGGTTTGCGATCTCTAACCCAGAATAAAACCTGCTCCGGAGCAGGGAAGTTGTGTAAGGTAAGTTGCCATGGTGACGAAACCCACTCAAAACCAACCCACCTTCTTGAGCCCAAAAACTCAGAGTTTGCTTAAACTAAACGTGAACTTTCCCAGGTAAAAATTTAAACTGGCTTCGTATTACAGGCCACAGTGCACTTTCAGCCCATTTCGTGCAAAAATGCACTGTGCACACAAACACAAATCTCTCAATGCTAAAACAGTTCACTGTTCTACACCACTGTTAGTGTGTGCAATGTGAATGGCTGTTAATATGGGTTCAGAAGAAACATGCCACTTACAAAATTTTTCAGAACCAAAAATAATTACTCAAATCTAGAGAGCAAACGGGTGGGTTTAAATAAAAACAAATAGCCAGATGATGGTTTTTAAAACTTTATTTTTTTGACATGACCACACAGCTATTCAGTTAAATTTGGCCATAGCCATATTCCTTAACACTGATAGGCCCAACAGAGACTCTCTCCCACCGTAGATCTGAGGAACAAACTAATTGTGAGAACCCTTCTACATGACAATAACCAAAAGGTGGCAAAGTTAGTTTATACAGTCGTGGCCAAAAGTTTTGAGAATAACATAAATATTAGTTTTCACAAAGTTTGCTGCTAAACTGCTTTTAGATATTGGTTTCAGTTGTTTCTGTGATGTACTGAAATATAATTACAAGCACTTCATACGTTTCAAAGGCTTTTATCGACAATTACATGACATTTATACAAAGAGTCAGTATTTGCAGTGTTGGCCGTTCTTTTTCAGGACCTCTGCAATTCGACTGGGCATGCTCTCAATCAACTTCTGGGCCAAATCCTGACTGATAGCAACCCATTCTTTCATAATCACTTCTTGGAGTTTGTCAGAATTAGTGGGTTTTTGTTTGTCCACCCGCCTCTTGAGGATTGACCACAAGTTCTCAATGGGATTAAGATCTGGGGAGTTTCCAGGCCATGGACCCAAAATTTCAACGTTCTGGTCCCCGAGCCACTTAGTTATCACTTTTGCCTTATGGCACGGTGCTCCATCATGCTGGAAAATGCATTGTTCTTCACCAAACTGTTGTTGGATTGTTGGAAGAAGTTGCTGTTGGAGGGTGTTTTGGTACCATTATTTATTCATGGCTGTGTTTTTGGGCAGAATTGTGAGTGAGCCCACTCCCTTGGATGAGAAGCAACCCCACACATGAATGGTCTCAGGATGCTTTACTGTTGGCATGACACAGGACTGATGGTAGAGCTCACCTTTTCTTCTCCTGACAAGCCTTTGTCCAGATGCCCCAAACAATCGGAAAGGGGCTTCATCTGAGAATATGACTTTGCCCCAGTCCTCAGCAGTCCATTCACGATACTTTCTGCAGAAGATCAATCTGTCCCTGATGTTTTTTTTTGGAGAGAAGTGGCTTCTTTGCTGGCCTTCTTGACACTAGGCCATCCTCCAAAAGTCTTGGCCTCACTGTGCGTGCAGATGCACTCACACCTGCCCGCTGCCATTCCTGAGCAAGCTCTGCACTGGAGGTGCCCTGATCCCACAGCTGAATCAACTTTAGGAGACCAAAGTTTTGAGAATGACACAAAAACATGTAAGAATGTAAGAATTATGTAAGAATGGGCTGCCATCAGTCAGGATGTAGCCCAGTAGTTGATTGACAGCATGCCAGGACGAATTGCAGAGGTCTTGAAAAAGAAGAGTCAACACTGCAAATATTGAGTCTTTGCTTAAACTTAATGTAATTGTCAATGAAAGCCATTGGCACTTATGAAAGGCTTGTAATTTTACTTCAGTATACCATAGTAACATCTGACAAAAAGATCTAAAAACACTGAAGCAGCAGACTTTGTGAAAATTAATATTTATGTTATTCTCAAAACTTTTGGCCACGACTGTACCTGTAAGAAGCTGATCACTTACAGTCCTGATGCTACAGGTTGTGTCACAGCAGCCACACACCTGGTCAGATTCATCCACAGAAACCCACCCGCCGAACAGATGTTAATTACTTGCACAACCTCATTTACCCTTACATCTCAAGGGTCAGTTAACATACTGTGACGGGAGGAGCCAACGACAGACACAGTGGGTGTGGCGTCAGGCCTCGGAGAGGTTTTTATTGAACAAAAATAATAAAATAAAAGTGTCCAGGGGAAAGAAGTGTCCATAAAACAGGGGGGGATCTGGTGTCCTCGATGTGCTGCGGGGCTCGTGAAGGAGGGCAGTGTTCCAAAAGGGAAGGGTCCAGGCAAGGGGCGGAGTCTGGTGGCCGCACACGCTCCCGCGGTCCGGGGCACGAGGGGCGGCGGCTCTTCCTCTTCTGCCTCTTACTGGGCCATTGGCGGGATGGACGGCCCGGCATCCTGGCCCGACAGCCGGCCCGGCATCCTGGCCCGACAGCCGTTATACGGGTGCGGCTTGCACGATGACTCTGGAGGTTCCGCGGCTCACATCCTCGGCGGCGCGATGTCCCTCGACGCACCCTTCCTGGACCCACGAGGACACCAGCGTGCATGCACGGGGGAAGAGACGCGATGTCCCTCGACGCACCCTTCCTGGACCCACAAGGACACCAGCGTGCATGCACGGTCTCTTCCCCCGTGTATGCACGCTGGTGTCCTCGTGGGTCCAGGAAGGGTGCGTCGAGGGACATCGCGCCGCCGAGGATGTGAGCCGCGGAACCTCCAGAGTCATCGTGCAAGCCGCACCCATATAACGGCTGTCGGGCCAGGATGCCGGGCCGTCCATCCCGCCAATGGCCCAGTAAGAGGCAGAAGAGGAAGAGCCGCCGCTCCAGAGAAGCCGCCGCCCCTCGTGCCCCGGACCGCGGGAGCGTGTGCGGCCACCAGACTCCGCCCCTTGCCTGGACCCTTCCCTTTTGGAACACTGCCCTCCTTCACGAGCCCCGCAGCACATCGAGGACACCAGATCCCCCCCTGTTTTGTGGACACTTATTCCCCCTGAACACTTTTATTTTATTATTTTTGTTCAATAAAAACCTCTCCGAGGCCTGACGCCACACCCACTGTGTCTGTCGTTGGCTCCTCCCGTCACAATACCCATCAGTAGAGAACAAACAAGCTTTCTGCTCAGGACTTGTTGGGGTGGATGCTGCAGTTGCCTTCACAATGCATGTAATAACACCAATAACTTTCCAAATACTGCTTGCCTCAACCCCATTGCCATTTTTTTTAAATCACCAACATACTGAATGGTTTTTTTTTTGTGTGTGTGTGTGTCTTCTTTTTATAGAGGATTTATTTTTGGAGTCCCTCATTTTGAGATAACCCAGCTGAATTAAACCTATCAGTTGATTAGTGGAGTACTGGGAGGGTCTAATAAAGGAAATATATTGCTGGGGAGACTCCAGGAACAGTTTGAAAACCTTTCATACACAAGCAGCCCATTGTTTTCTATTAATTGTTAATTACATATTAAAATGTTACACCAAACATCTTACTGGAAGTTTTATTTGCTTTGAAAAAAGAAAAATTACACATAGCCTACTTTTATTTCTTTCTGGAGAGAATAACATGGCAAGAAAGGTATGAATAAGGAATTTGAATCAGCTGCTCTAAATGAATAAGGGACTGCAGAGAGCACAAACAATTTTTGATTAAATAGCCATCCTTGCATTAAAGTTATGTATAGGCAACCCCCTTGGTTCTATTTGACCTTCTCAAAGTGAGAGATACAGCACACTAACAAAAGGACACTAAAGATCGCAGCCTCTAGTATAAGACTACTAGAGCACCTCAAGAGCAGAGGAGTGAGGTTTACCTTGCTAGCTGGCCTCCATTACATAAATCAGAGCGTAACAACCCTGCATAAGACAAAATATAGTGCAACAAAAGGGATTCAACTGAGGATCTTTCAAAACCTGGAAGACAACTCTTGACTCTTAAAGTGAAGAGTTAATTTAGTACCTTGTATACAACTTTAAACAGCCTGACAAAGCCAGTACTTAACACTCAAAGGTTAAGTAAGTTCAGCAAATCCAGTTAGGGCTTGTCAGCTTGATTCTGCATGGTAGCCTTGCAAAAGTATCTAGTGACTTGTTTCCCAGTATCATGGCCTTGAATTTAATGGCAACCAGTAAGGCATGAGACTTTCTAGGTGCTACATGTTTGTGTAGCACTTAACCCTTTCACAAGTGAGTTTAAAATATTCTAGCTGAGCCCCCGGCCTGAGTTTTTTTTTAGGCGACCGTTATTTTAGAATGTATAGCCTTATTGTTTCCATGGCGACGCGTCATACTTGTCATGTGACACACCGCAGCCCTAATAGCGCTGTATGACACATGGATTGCTTTTATTTCGTTTTTCCTTTTTTAATTATTAATATTCACAAACATACTCGCTATATTATGAAATATCTGATATTCCGATTCTGAAATATGTGCAAGTAAATGTATTTGGTTGTTTAAACTCTTTTATAATGACCGTGTTAGTTGATCTATACCGGGTGATGGGCGCCGCCATGTTTGTTCGCGCTGAATCCGAGCTGTGGGATTTTCAACACGTAAATTCATCCTTGCCTCCCAAACCACTTTAAAGTAAGTCTCCAGTAAACTGGGAGAAGAGCAGAGTAAACTTTAAAGTTATCTACACAATCTGTATATGATATCAATAAAACAAGTCGTCAGATTATATTTGTAAGGATCGTTATTACTGCTTCCATAGACATCAGCGTGTATTTTACAAACTATAAATGTATGGTTTTGCTAGTACTTATGTGTATTTAAATGTCTGAAATCTAAAATAAGCATTATATGGTTGACAACACTGAAGCGCTCGCGCGTCTAATCTGGCTCCGCGCCAGAAAGTAGATTTGAATTCGGCAGTTGATGACGTGACGCACTGAACGTTCTAATCACACCAGTGTGATCGTACGCTCCAGGGACCAGTCAAGACTGATCACACCAGTGTGATCGTACGCTCCAGGGACCAGTCAAGACTGATCACACCGGTGTGATCGTACGCGTTAAAGGGTTAAGACACAAGAATACTAGTTGCCACCATACACAGATACAGTGCTCAATGTTCATTAGTTATTTTCAGTGCATTCCAGATGAGGCCTTATCCAGTATGCAACCGATAATATGGTTGCCATTGAAACATCCTTAAGTGTAAAGAGTCCTACCCTAACCAGTGTTTGCACTGAAGTAAGGCTTCTGGCACCATTTAGTCAGTGTACAAGTCAGCTTCAGGGGTAGGGGTGGGGGTGGGGGGTGGGGGACATACCCATTGGCAGAGAACGAACAAGGTTTCTGTTCAGGACTTGGAGTAGGAGTTGCTACAGCCACCTTCACCATGCATGTGATGTAAACCTGCAAAGACCATTGTTTGTAAGCCATGGTAGCACATCATACGAAGGGTTGCGCAAGTCACATACCGGTCTACTGTTTGGTGGCAGGAACCTGAAAGCCTCCAACTGAAACTGCAACTTATCACCTTGGGTTCGGGGCATAAAGTGAGACCTGGAGCCTGTGAGCTTGGCATCAACCAGGCACCTGGGAAAGGAACCAAGTCAGACATCTTGCAATACATCTAGAGCATGGGACACAAGGTGCACCACTTACCCACTGTTCTCAATGAAGGAGTATCTGGGGACAGATGTGACATCAGGGACGGTTGTAGCTATGCAGCTGTCCACAAACACACGGATGGGAACATGGCTGTACGAATGCACAGATGCTTCAAGATTTATGATATCACCCAGGAAGTATTGCTTAGAAGGTCTCTCAAATCTCCAGTCATCTGCAAAGACAACCTTTAGCACAGGTTCACAATGACTGGAACAACCCAGAATTATGACCCAGCACAATTAACCCAACAATGTGTTTACAGAAATAACTAGAGCTGGGAATCGATTCCAAAAAGAATCGATTCCTCGATTCCGAGGCGTTGGGAATCGAGAGTCGATTCCAAAGGTTGGAATCGATTCCATCAAGAGGAATCGACTCCTCATTCAGAGCTATTTTCAGTTCAACAAAGCTTATCTATGGGAGCCTCTCAAACGGAAGGCTGCATCCTACGAAGGCTGCACACATTTAAATTCACGAAAATAAACTGAAAGAAAACGAGTCGGTACTGCATCATCATAATTTGAGGATGCAGCCTTCCGTTTGAGAAGCACCATTCGCCTCATGCTCGATAAAAGCGGTAATTACGAGAGTTGTGAGATAAAAGATTATTTTTTATATATAAAATATCTATTTCATTTTTATATTTACCCTTCGCCGCATGCTCGCTAAAAGTGATTAGAAGTCTGATTCGTTCCCACGAAAAGTTTCTTTCGGATAGTTTTAATGAACCAGTTAAAAAAAAAAAGATTCAGGGGTTATTTTACGGTGGAACTGACTTATGTTGTCCACAATTTTGAGCGCTGCACGACAGAATAGATCATGACGTGATTGAGGATCTTATTTCCATCTAAAATTCTATTTTTATTTTGATCAGCCAATGATAATTCTAAAAGAAAACGTCACGAGCATCAGTGACCGAGAGCGCATCTGATTGACAGACAAACCACGAGCTCTATCAGTGTTATTGTTAATGTTTTGGTTATTTTGTTTCAATGTACAGTTTGTTAATTTTATCCAAAGCACATAGTCAAAGAAAACTTCATCATTCAGCTGAACTGTGCACATTTATTTTAGACACTTCATGTGTTCAATTGTTCAATTCATGCGATAAATGCATGTCCCTGCTGAGCAAGTGAGCTATGACAAATTTCACGGGCAAAGCAGACAAAATTACAATTTAAGAATCAATCATAGCTATAGAAATTTATTGTGATTTTTTACAAATAAAGCTTCATATTATGAAAAGGATACTTTCTACGACCTTTATATTCTGCAGTCATGGCGAGATTAGGTTCCTTTGATCTAAAAAAACAAGAATCGAAAAAGAATCGAAAACAACAGAGGAATCGATTCTCGGTATCGACTCCCATCGATTCCAGAACCAGGAATCGGAATCGGACTCGATTCCAAAAATTTCGGAATCTTACAGCCCCTACCTCCAGGTATTTATTTTAATAAAAGGGCTCACTATAGATTAATGGTTCAGTCAGCTTGGTTCTGGGTCTCAACACCCCAAAAGCTTGTCCTCCATCATTGCACAGGCCTATTCATGGATGAGACATGCAGATAGTTCAAAGTTTAGTCAACCTTCACTGAATTGTATATAATCAATGAACTCTGAAAAAAAAACAGTCCTTGTTTAACACTATTAGTTGTCAAAATGAATTGCAACAGCTCTGTACAAAGGAAAATAAAAAAAGTTCCCCATCTGCAATAATATGAAAAAGGGCACATAAATGACATAAAGTAAAATGTTTATTTTATGCATTTAAATATTTTTCGTTCAAAATGTTTCATTACATTATTTTTAACAACTAAGCTTTTGATTATTTATGACGTTTTATTAAATAAGATTTTCACATAATGATTTTGGCAAAATGGCGCCCCCCTATGTGCGGCGTTGGATTAGAGTTGGAGCTGAACTTTGCAGGACAGTCGCTCGCCAGGAGCAGGATTGGGCATCCCTGCATTAAGTGAATTAAAGTATACAATAATAAGTTGAGACTGAAGTTTTGACTTTCACTATGATGACATTGATTAAAGCTTTTTATAAATGTCATTTAACAACACAAAACTCTCACATTTTTCTTTAATTATTATAATTATTTATTTATTTATTTTTTATCTCTCAAATGTGTCTTTATTTTTTTGTAATTCAGTGTTTTTGTTTATTTTCAAAGTAGCATATAGGTTACAACAAGAAAAAGTACCAGACAACCACGATCCCCCACAACCTCCCCCTAACCCTCACCCAACCCACCGCACATCAGGAATTTGAAGAAAATATATAAATAAAAGAAAATAAATAAATAAATAAATAATAATAAAAAATTAGAAAGTAAATAACATTTTCCTTTAATTAATGATTACTTGATGATTTTCACCTGTGACATGTTGCGTTAGTCAGTTAACAAGTCCAGGGAATGATTATGCTTGATGCTAGAGAGGTGGAGTCAGGCTTATACTATACATAAAGGAAAAAGTCAAGGATCAGCATTAGGCTTCTGAAGGTTTCTGACAATGGGGTTGAGGAAAGTTTGTTTTGGATTGGTGCTTATGGTTGTATTTGGTTTGTCTGAAGCACAACTGCGAGGAAAGCCAAAGCAAAATCGGAACCCAGCTGTGCCAAAGCCATTAGCTCAAGTTTCTCAACGGACTGAAACCAGGATTCATCAGGTTCCACAAAGATATGACCCCAGCAACCCTGTATTTACACCACAAAGTTTTCCTGTCCAGACACCAACTGGGAGTGACTTTAGAAAGCCTTCTCAAGATCTTCATGGTGTTCAGTCAAAAGTGCTGCTGGGTCCAGTGGCAAAACTGACATGGCGCTTTCCAAGCCTACCAGAAGAACCTCAGCAGCCAGATGTTCCTTTTGAATTGCGCCGTCCTGTCCCTGCCAACAGTGTAGCAGCTCAGTGTGGAGAGGATTCAATACATGTGGAAGTGATGGAAGACTTCTTTGGGACTAGACGACCCCTAATGCCCTCCGCTTTTACACTGGGAGGCTGTACTGCAACTGGAGAGGATCCTTCTGCTCAAGTGCTCATCTTTGAGTCTGAACTGCATGGATGTGGTAGCACATCACTGGTAAGGTTTGACCGCAGCAAAATGATGGGTGTTGTAAAGTCACTACAAATAATAGTTCTCTTCTAACCCTTCTGTTTAGGTAACTGAGGATGAACTTGTCTATATGTTCTCCCTTATCTACACCCCGCAAGAGGCTTCATATGGTGCTCCTATTGTCAGGAGCAGAGGTGCGGTGGTTGATATTGAGTGCCATTATCCAAGGTAAGGGCTAAATTTGTTCAGGATTACTGGATGTGTTAATCGCATGCACTGTATTTTAAAATAAAGTGACTGCCTCTAACTCCTCTATAGAATGCATGATGTGAGCAGCGACGCCTTATTGCCCACTTGGATCCCTTATGCTTCTACTGTAGTTTTGGAGGAACTTTTGGTCTTCTCCCTCAGGCTCATGACTGGTTGGTATAACGTATAGTGTCTGTAACATGCCAGTACTCATGAACCTGGGCTAAAGTTCGTTCTTTGCAGATGACTGGAGATTTGAGCGACCTTCCTACGAGTACTACTTGGGAGATCTCATTAATATTGAGGCTTCAGTGAGGTTGTACAACCATGTTCCTCTTCGTGTGTTTGTGGACAGCTGTGTGGCTACTTCAGTACCTCATACAAATGCTATGCCCAGATACTCCTTTATTGAGAATAGTGGGTAAGAAAAGGTCCTTCATGCACGACTCGCTCGTGGCGTCATAAGGTCTGAAGGTTTTAATTTCCTCCCACCCATTCTAGGTGCCTAGTTGATGCCAAGCTCACAGGCTCCAGCTCACAATTCATGCCCCGGACACAAATTGACAAGCTGCAGTTTCAGCTGGAGGCATTCAGATTCCAGCAAGAGATTAGTGGCTTTGTATGTATGTGGCTTAGCAGTTTGGATGCATGTTTGCATTGACTATAAAAGTGAACTTTCTCTTTGTAGGTCTACATCACTTGTGTTATCAAGGCAGCTGCAGCATCCACCTCTACTAATGCTGAGCAGAAAGCTTGCTCTTTCTCCACTAATCGGTATGTTGCCACTGAATTGAAGTACCTGAATAACTGTGAGAATCTAATGCTTCATTTACCTGACAGGTGGGTGTCTGCTGATGAGGATGATCAGGTGTGCGGCTGCTGTGACGCAAACTGTGGCACTGGGAGTGGAAGTGATCAGCTGCGTAAAGGCATGTGGCTTTTTCTTTTGTTTGTTTTTTACACAAAGGGGAAATGTGTGTTGTATGGTCATACTTTGTGGTGGGCCCCCCCTCCCCCATTTTTCTTCTGCAGATCTGTGGTGGGACAGAGCCCGTGTTGGACCCATCAGAGTCAAGGACCATGGTCTTGGTCCACTGTAACTCCACTGCACAATGGCAAAATAAAGTGCTTAATCATACTGTTTGAGTTACTGGTTGATCTACAACTTTAGTTAGTTTGTGGTTAAATTTAGGAGGCATGTGACGTGAGCGGTTTTAAAGCCCAGAGCAAGACGTTTCACCTCCATATTTGTGTAGTACAGGAGTCTCCAACCTCTGCTCCTGGAGAGCTACTGTACTGCAGACAATCTCAACTCCACTCCAACAAACCTGCCTCTAAGTAACCTAGAAGGCCTTGATTTGGCTGGTTCAGGTGTTTGATTGGGGCTGGCACTCAACCTGCAGGGCAATCTCTAGAAGCAGCGTTGGAGACCCTTGGTTTAGTGACGTTCACTTTGGACAAGTGGGTTTTTTTTTTTTAAATTAAGTTTTAAAACCTGCTGAATGCTACTGCTTCGCACAGGACAAAAGCACATTGGGACAAGAGGTGCTCAACTACTGTAATGTGTATGCTGGAAATGGAAGTGATTCACTTCAGAAATTGCTACCATGTTATGATTGTAGAAAATGGCAAGTAGCAGCTGGAAGTGTGAAAACTGAGGGGGTGTTTTCTTGTAAAAACTTACTTCAATATATGCTATAATTTGTCTTTAAGTGTAGTACCTACTGTAGATCAGAGCATTCAAATTAAGCATTGATGCAATCCAGTCACTAAATTGCCCACCCACAAGATTTGCACAATTATAACCTAAGCCTGACTTGCCCAATTTTTTTCCAAAACAAATTTCCAACCACAGTCAGTATCTTATTAACATGCTGAATTGGCTGTACTCTAATGCTAATGTTGTGGAAGCCAAACAAAGGTGGTCTTGAGGCATACTCTATCAAGAACCAAAGCAAAATATATAAAATACCTGATATAAACTCTTATTTCTCAGCTGCAGTTCTGGTATTTTCTCACCAGATGGTGGATGCTTGGTTGTTTCTCACTGTACTACTCCCCTGAATGTTACACTCTAAAAAGGCTGGGTTAAAAAATAACCCAACCTTAACCCAGCTGCTGGGTAACTATGGGACCGAACACGTGCTGGGTTGTTTTGACCCAAGTGTTGGGTTGAGCCATTTGACCCAGAATGCTGGGTTGTTTATTTAACCCAACCAGTGGGTCAGGTTAACTGTGTTGCTGGGTTAAACATTACCCAAACATTGGGTTATTTGTTGTCTCATTGCCTTGCTACGTTTATATTTACCAATACTACTACTACTACTAATAATAATAAATAACAATCACAAAGAAATGTAAAATTATTATTTTCCTGTAATACAGTTACACAACACAAAAAATGAAACTGTAAATATCAATTTAATGAGTTTTCACATTTCTTTTTAAAAAAAAATTTGAATGGGTGCTATACTGTTACACATTACACCCAATCCCTACAGACACAAATAAAATGTTTTTTGTAGATCAGTTTCTTTAAAAAACAAAACTTTGTAAACTAGGTACTGTAGATTCCTATTCTTTGTCAACATTGCAGCATCATAACACTATAAAATTGATTATTGCCACATGAGAATCAGTCCAAACATTGTGCCATTAAACCTAAGCCAAACAAAGAGACTTACAACAGACAATACATGTGACAAAAAATGTAAACGTTACGTTACAAGTGGCCAGAAAAAACTGTTGCCCTCAAATACTTCACACATGAAGACTCATGTCCATCGATATGATATACTGCATGCTGGAGAAATTCCCAGGAAGGAAGATGTTAGTGTAGCTCACATCAAGCACAAAAAAAGGACTTGAAAAAGATAAACAGCCTCAAGCAACAAGTCCATTTCAGCAGCATGGCCCGAAACAATGGCGAAGGTGTGTGATGTCGTCTCGTCACCAAGGCTCAAAATGTACAGGAATGCATCACCATGTTGGTCCCCGTCACCTGTTAATTACACGACACTTAGTCTTGCAACATAACTTACATTTTTACAAGTTGTAACATTTAAGTTGATTTAAATAAATAACGTTTAAGTGTATTTTACAGAAATCAGCCAAACCATCTGAGTTTTCCTGTGAACTGGGTCTGGTAAAGGTTGCTCAAACTAAATATTTATTGTGTTACTGATTTAGGTTTCTTTCTGCTTACTGGCACTTCTTGGTTGTCCACCTAAATTTCATCCAACCAATAAGGCATAAATTATGGGGTATTAAAGCCCCCAATATATGTGTATGTGTGTGTGTGTGTGTGTGTGTGTGTGTGTGTGTGTGTGTGTATATATATATATATATATATATATATATATATATATGTATGTATGTATATGTATATGTATAGTACTGTGCAAAAATTTTAGGCCATTAGTATTTTAGCCAGCTAAATAAAAAAATGGTTTTAAGTCAGTTATTTTTATCTTTTGCTGTAATGTGTCTGTAGGAAATATCAGTTTACATTTCCAAACATTCATCACTTAGACATTATAAAAAAAAACATTATTTTAGCTGAAGTATTTGTATCAATACCGTGAGCCCCGTGTGTGGGGTAAAAGGCCCCCTTTGTCACTTCATATATTTATAGATTTTGAAACAAAATAAACAACTTGAATGATTTATTTTCACACAAAATCTGTTGCTCCATTAATGTTCAACACAACGTATATATTTTTTCGGCAATTATACATTTTAATTGCGCAGCGCAGTGAATACCACATTTTTTCTTAAGGTGGGCCTTTAGCCCCATTGTACCCTACTGTGTATAGAGTAGAAAAAGTAAAAGAAACTTACAGGTTGTACGTCAAATGAATGACTTCCAGGATTCTGTGGTTGTGGGTCTGAAGACCTTTCCTCCGTTCTTGTATATTGATTGGGGAAGCAGAGTGGGCAGGACTTTGAAAGCACTCTCCCTTTCAGCATCTAAACCATAAGAATAATACAGTGCAAGCTGTGAAACTGATCTCACAATCAAAGATGTTAGTGATGTTAGTGACGTTCTGGCAGAGGTGCTGCTGCTGTGTACACTCACAGAAAACAATGTGCTCAAATTTTAAAGATGTGGGACAGCTCCTGTAATATCGCCTTGACTATCGACAACAGCTCTCAGCGATATCTCTGACTATCGTCAATACACTATAGGCTACTATCGTCTATCTGCACAACCCCACTAACAATTTAACCATTTCAAATTTCTGTAAACGAAACCATAAAATCTAAATTATTTCTTACCATGCCAAGTTTTTCTAGAAGCCTGGGGAACTTCAAGATTTCTGGGATGCTTGTAGACCCATTGCTGCGAATCCACCATTTCTCAATTTTCTTTGGGATGCAAAACAAATTCTGTAAAATAAGGATGAAAAACTCAACCCATTCTCACTCCCAAGGCGTCAAAAACTGAAGCATGGTCAAACGCCTTTCGCGTCACTATGAAGACGCCAAAGGTGCCCCTAGGCGTCAGTATATGACAAAATAGGAACTCCATTGATTTCAATTGCTTGCTTTATGCGTCAGATCAAGACGCTGATGGAAAATGACAACACGTTCTCCTCCGTTGTTTGTGGTTTGCATGCATTTGTAAAAAATAGAAATAATTTTATATACATTTATACTTATATTGGAGCACCTAACCCAGACCCTACCCTAAACCTACCCACTTTTGAACAATATAAAACACGTAACAGGCAAATATAAGTGCAGTCACAGGTATTTATTGCAAAAACTGACCATAAACAAGCAGTATAAAAGCATTACAAACAAGTCGTGTTGCATTCCAAGTCTTCTGAAGCCATACGAAGTATTTATGAGAAGAAGAGAGCAAAACATAAGGTTTTAATCGCTGAAAATGATCCCGTTCCGTTAACGCGCTCACATCTCATTCAAAAAGATACTACCGTCACGTAGCATGAGCAATCGGTCACGAGACACACAAAAGCCAATAGCCTGTCAGAACAGCATAACGCAATCGGTCACGAGACACATAAGAGCCAATAGCATTTCACAACCAAGGCTGACGTAAGGCTTCTTCTGGCGGCATTTTTTGAATTCGCGGCGCGCACAGACTGCAGCACACAGGATTAACGGCGGACGGAGACGGCGGTCGCGTCTATTCCTCTCACAAATCAAATGTTTCGCCATAATAAATTATGATGGTAGTTCTATCTGCCTGTTATATCTTGTGTTTTATTGACAAATGGTAGGTTTAGGGGCAGGGGTTGGGTTATGTGCTCATAAATGTGTAAATAATGTAATATAAATAAAACTGTTGTGGCTGTTTACATTGAAAAATCACACCCCAACATATATGCAATAATGCCAATGTTATTACCCAATATATAATTTAAGTATGACGATAAAATTCTCAGTATGGCGTCGGCATATTGACGCCAAGGGTTTCCTATTTAAAGCAACGGAGGACCCTGTAAATCGGAAAATGACGCTAAGGGGTACCTTGAGCGTCAAAAAGCGACGCCAAGTGGTCCTGACCAAGCTTCAATATGTGACGAGTTGGGTGTGAGAATGGGTTGAAAAACTGGGTTAAAAGCTAGCAAAACCATACAGTATGCCAGCCTGGAAATCCAGTGATCTGCCTATTATTCACCAATCTCAAATACAAATTGTTATTTCTAACAATAACATATAAAGAACACATTACATGCCCTGCATCCCAATGTGCATACTATCCACCCTATCTGCCCTAAATAGTATTGAAAATTACTACTATCACATAGAATTTAGAATGGGTAGTATGCACATTGTGACGCAGGCATAGCTTCTCTAACTTACTGTTAACCTGGATACACTTGTGTTCTGATTAAAGCAACTAAAAAAGAGGAAGAAGGACCTCAAACACAATGAGAGATTAAGTCTAACTTTAGACAACATTTTAAGTAAAATATTTAAGAATATTACATACCATTTAAGAATAATATTACATACCTGCAATATTGTGGTTTAACGTTAAGGGTAGCTGCAGCTAACGTTACCTGAGGAAAAAAGAGCGCGAAAATAAGTTATTGTTGGATTCTGCACGTCGCAGACATTTACTCTGAAAAAAAAAAGACCTTAAAAGATACATTTTAGTACGAAATGATCTAATTATGACAAAACATTATGAAGCCACACAGAAACGTAACACAGACAGTAATTAACTGAACTTACCCCTTCTAGGGCTGTAAGATTCCGAAATCTTTGGAATCGAGTCCGATTCCGATTCCTGGTTCTGGAATCGATGGGAGTCGATTCCGAGAATCGATTCCTCTGTTGTTTTCGATTCTTTTTCGATTCTTGTTTTTTTTAGATCGAAGGAACCTAATCTCACCATTAATGCAGGATATAAAGGTCGTAGAAAGTATCCTTTTCATAATATGAAGCTTTATTTCCCTGATAGCACACGTACATCTAGGAGACGTCTATTTGACATCTGCATTTACATCTGCAAGACGTATTTTTTAGAGTGTTTGCTCATCTGCAATACGTCTATTGGACGTCTCCTTTTAGATGTCAAATAGACGTCTATTAGATGTCTTTAAGATGTTTATGATTTAGAATGTATGTAAAACTGACATCTTGCAGATGTCTGTCAGACGTTTGTAGACAGCAGATGCTTTCCAGATCAACAGATCTTTAACAGACATCTTGCAGACGTACGTGTGCTATCTGGGTTGTAAAAAAATGACAATACATTTCTATAGCTATGATTGATTCTTAAATTGTAATTTTGTCTGCTTTGCCCGTGAAATTAGTCATACCCAGATAGCACACGTACGTCTGCAAGATGTCTGTTAAAGATCTGTTGATCTGGAAAGCATCTGCTGTCTATAAACGTCTGACAGACATCTGTAAGATGTCAGTTTTACATACACTCTAAATCATAAACATCTTAAAGACATCTAATAGACGTCTATTTGACATCTAAAAGGAGACGTCCAATAGACGTATTGCAGATGAGCAAACAGCCTAAAAAATACATCTTGCAGATGTAAATGCAGACGTCAAATAGACGTCTCAGAGATGTACATGTGCTATCAGGGTAGCTCACTTGCTCAGCAGGGACATGCATTTATCGCATGAATTGAACCATTGAACACAGTGTCTAAAATAAATGTGCACAGTTCAGCTGAATGATGAAGTTTTCTTTGACTCTATGCTTTGGATAAAATTAACAAACTGTACATTGAAACAAAATAACCAGAACATTAACAATAACACTGATAGAGCTCGTGGTTTGTCTGTCAATCAGATGCGCTCTCGGTCACTGATGCTCGTGACGTTTTCTTTTAGAATTATCATTGGCTGATAAAAATTTAAAAAAAAAAAAAAGTATTTTAGATGGAAATAAGATCCTCAATCACGTCATGATCTATTCTGTCGTGCAGCGCTCAAAATTGTGTCAGTTCCACCGTAAAATAACCCCTGATTTTTTTTTTTTTTAACTGGTTCATTACCCAGATAGCACACGTACGTCTGCAAGATGTCTGTTAAAGATCTGTTGATCTGGAAAGCAAATTGCAAAATTGCAATTTTGTATAAAAAATGGTGTGGGGGGGGGTTACATTAAGTGAAACTAGCATTATTTTTTACTGATATGCTCACAGTGCAAAAATAGCTTTAGATTCTATTTATTCTATGTTAAAATGGCAGGATATTCTGCTAATTACTTACTGCAAATAGTGGCAATTACCTGCACCTCTGCATTGTAATACATTATAAAACAGTATGCAATAACTTATTGGGTGTCATTTTTTAATTTTATTTCAAATTATTAAATGGATTGGGACAAAAGCCCTCCCTACACCTACCCTAACCCTACCCGATACTTTATTTACAACTTTTTGATTATTTCCTTCATTTTTATTTTAAAAAAATAAATGCTTTTCTGATGTGATTTGAAATTTGAAAAGGGAGAAAAAAAGTTCGCCAAAAGGCAGATTCGAACCCCGGTCGATCGTGTCAAAATGAATATAACACACGCTTTACCATCTGCACCACTGCATCTAACACTGATTATCGTCTTTTGCAAATTTGAGTATCCCAATGATACGTTTGTGGGTGGAGTGCAAATAGTATCTGCCAACAACCCAGATAGCACACGTACGTCTGCAAGATGTCTGTTAAAGATCTGTTGATCTGGAAAGCATCTGCGGTCTATAAACGTCTGACAGACGTCTGTAAGATGTCAGTTTTACATACATTCTAAATCATAAACATCTTAAAGACATCTAATAGATGTCTATTTGACATCTAAAAGGAGACGTCCTATAGACGTCTTGCAGATGAGCAAACAGCCTAAAAAATACGTCTTGCAGATGTAAATGCAGACGTCAAATAGACGTCTCAGAGATGTACGTGTGCTATCAGGGAACCGGGCTATTTGCACTTAAATAGACACTTCAATTTTTTTTTTTTTTTTTTTTATATTCCCAACAGTTAAACAGTTGCCCACAGAAAAAAACAGAGGGTGCTTCCCGCGCCTCTGATTATTACTCGCACACAGAAACTTGTCAACAATACCCCGCGACTTTTATTGTAATAAAATAGTTTCCATACTGAATCGCTGCATTATATTTCTCAGCAACGACGTGTTTTTGAAGTAGGACTAAATTCACAGTTTCATCGTTTGTAGGGACAGACAAACAGATGCAGATAATTAACACACGCACATTTCCTCTCTCTCTCTCTCTCTCTCTTAATATGGGCATATTTGAGAAAAAAGTCGAGCAGTTTGCTTCACTGAATATACCCTGATAGCACACGTACATCTCGGAGACGTCTATTTGACATCTGCATTTACATCTGCAAGACGTATTTTTTAGGCTGTTTGCTCATCTGCAATACGTCTATTGGACGTCTCCTTTTAGATGTCAAATAGACGTCTATTAGATGTCTTTAAGATGTTTATGATTTAGAATGTATGTAAAACTGACATCTTACAGACGTCTGTCAGACGTTTGTAGACAGCAGATGCTTTCCAGATCAACAGATCTTTAACAGACATCTTGCAGACGTACGTGTGCTATCTGGGTAACTGTCGGTCATTTAACATTTCTATCGTAAAACAGTTGACTAAGCTTGTCTCGAGCGATCTAAACTAACACGCTTCCGCCAATCCCCACCTTGACGCAATGAATGACGGAGGGTGGGCGTGGTTAGCTCGGAATGCATTTTCAAAGCCCCATTGAATTTTGCTACAAATATCCCACGACGTTGTGATGAAAATGCAATCGTAAGTGTCCTAACTGTTAGTCTAAATGCATTTAGGACAAATAACATTTAAATTATCATTTTGCTACCATTTCTGCTTGGACATGTTACACATATCAAATCAATTCGGGTTATATATTTTCATTTTCATTTCGCTACTTATAAAGCATTAAAAAGGTATACACTTTACATATTAAGACCCCAGATAGCACACGTACGTCTGCAAGATGTCTGTTAAAGATCTGTTGATCTGGAAAGCATCTGCTGTCTACAAACGTCTGACAGACGTCTGTAAGATGTCAGTTTTACATACATTCTAAATCATAAACATCTTAAAGACATCTAATAGACGTCTATTTGACATCTAAAAGGAGACGTCCAATAGACGTATTGCAGATGAGCAAACACTCTAAAAAATACGTCTTGCAGATGTAAATGCAGATGTCAAATAGACGTCTCCTAGATGTACGTGTGCTATCAGGGACTACTGTTGGAAATGGCAAATGTAAATACTATAATTTCATCTTCATTTTCCTTCTGCACCAAACTTTGCACATATGGGGTAATGGAAAATGTAAATTTAAATACAGAAATACATTGCCATTTTGAATATTGCATTGCCATTTTGCATATTACATTGCATGTTGAATTTTGCTACACATATGCTTCCATATTGGGGGGGGGGGGGACTTGTCCCCCTCAATGTCTATGGTGGTTACGGCCCTGCTGCATACATTTAAATTCACGAAAATAAACTGAAAGAAAACAAGTCGGTACTGCATCATCATAATTTGAGGATGCAGCCTTCCGTTTGAGAAGCACCATTCGCCTCATGCTGGATAAAAGCGGTAATTACGAGAGTTGTGAGATAAAAGATTATTTTTTATATATAAAAGATCTATTTCATTTTTATATTTACCCTTCGCCTCATGCTCGCTAAAAGTGATTAGAAGTCTGATTCGTTCCCACGAAAAGTTTCTTTCGGATCCCTGATAGCACACGTACATCTAGGAGACATCTATTTGACATCTGCATTTACATCTGCAAGACGTATTTTTTAGAGTGTTTGCTCATCTGCAATACGTCTATTGGACGTCTCCTTTTAGATGTCAAATAGACGTCTATTAGATGTCTTTAAGATGTTTATGATTTAGAATGTATGTAAAACTGACATCTTACAGACGTCTGTCAGACATTTGTAGACAGCAGATGCTTTCCAGATCAACAGATCTTTAACAGACATCTTGCAGACGTGCGTGTGCTATCTGGGATAGTTTTAATGAACCAGTTAAAAAAAAAAAAAAAATATTCAGGGGTTATTTTACGGTGGAGCTGGCTTATGTTGTCCAAAATTTTGAGCGCTGCACGACAGAATAGTATGGATCATGACGTGATTGAGGATCTTATTTCCATCTAAAATTCTATTTTTATTTTTATCAGCCAATGATAATTCTAAAAGAAAACGTCACGAGCATCAGTGGCCGAGAGCGCATCTGATTGACAGACAAACCACGAGCTCTATCAGTGTTATTGTTAATGTTCTGGTTATTTTGTTTCAATGTATAGTTTGTTAATTTTATCCAAAGCATAGAGTCAAAGAAAACTTCATCATTCAGCTGAACTGTGCACATTTATTTTAGACACTTCATGTGTTCAATTGTTCAATTCATGCGATAAATGCATGTCCCTGCTGAGCAAGTGAGCTATGACTAATTTCACGGGCAAAGCAGACAAAATTACAATTTAAGAATCAATCATAGCTATAGAAATTTATTGTCATTTTTTACAAATAAAGCTTCATATTATGAAAAGGATACTTTCTACGACCTTTATATCCTGCAGTAATGGCGAGATTAGGTTCCTTTGATCTAAAAAAAAACAAGAATCGAAAAAGAATCGAAAACAACAGAGGGATCGATTCTTGGAATCGACTCCCATCGATTCCAGAACCAGGAATCGGAATCGGACTCGATTCCAAAAATTTCGGAATCTTACAGCCCTAGAAGGGGTAAGTTCAGTTAACTTACTGTCTGTGTTACGTTTCTGTGTGGCTTTATAATGTTTTGTCATAATTTGATCATTTCCCAGATAGCACACGTACGTCTGCAAGATGTCTGTTAAAGATCTGTTGATCTGGAAAGCATCTGCGGTCTATAAATGTCTGACAGGCGTCTGTAGGATGTCAGTTTTACATACATTCTAAATCATAAACATCTTAAAGACATCTAATAGACGTCTATTTGACATCTAAAAGGAGACGTCCTATAGACGTCTTGCAGATGAGCAAACAGCCTAAAAAATACGTCTTGCAGATGTAAATGCAGACGTCAAATAGACGTCTCAGAGATGTACGTGTGCTATCAGGGTTCGTACTAAAATGTATCTTTTGAGGTCTTTTTTTTTTCAGAGTAAATGTCTGCGATGTGCAGAATCCAACAATAACTTATTTTCGCGCTCTTTTTTCCTCAGGTAACGTTAGCTGCAGCTACCCTTAACGTTAAACCACAATATTGCAGGTATGTAATATTATTCTTAAATGGTATGTAATATTCTTAAATATTTTACTTAAAATGTTACAAATAAAGCTTCATATTATGAAAAGGATACTTTCTACGACCTTTATATTCTGCAGTCATGGCGAGATTAGGTTCCTTCGATCTAAAAAAAACAAGAATCGAAAAAGAATCTAAAACAACAGAAGAATCGATTCTCGGTATCGACTCCCATCGATTCAGAACCAGGAATCGGAATCGGACTCGATTCCAAAAATTTCGGAATCTTACAGCCCTAGATTGTGGTTCCGTCCCGGGTTACCATGGTGACGGCTGTGAGATGCCCCCCCCCCTTTTTTTTTTTTTTTACAGATCTGCATGATTCACATAGGTCACATTTTCAGGTCGGAAAATCCGGAATTTGTTAAACATTTCCTTGTTTGTGTGGTCTTACTTATATGGTGAAAAGTCTGATAAGATAGCTTTTGAATATACAGCCCAATGATTTTGTTTTATGCTTGAAAAAATTTGTTGTATTTCAATAAATACTTGAGGAAACACTCCTGTTCTGTCATGATTTCTTTGTACCAGTGTTTTTGCTTATGTAACTTTATTGCTTTGAGTTTGATGAACTTAAACCATTTAAGGCAATCGGTTTCCTCAAACCATTTAAGTAGCCAAGTGGTTAATTTTAAGTTGTAAAGACTCAGTCAGTTTGAATTCAGGTAACATTCTAACTGAGTGGAATAAACTCAAAATGTTCAAGTTCAGCTTACTCTAATAATTGACTAAGCCAACACTAAAAAAATAAGTTAATTTAACTCAATGTGAATGAGTTATAGTACTCATATTTATTAGTTTGAAAACTTAAATGGTTTAAGGCAATCGGTTTCCTCAAACAGTTTGAGTTACCGTAACTTGCCGGGTTTTACAGTGAATCAAAAAATCCCATGGACAGGTTATTGCTGACAGGATACGACATTCGATAAGGGAAACAACAACAAACAAAAAAACACATTATTAGTCAGAAACATTATCAATGCTATCAAAAATAGTAGCATACACTAGTACAGAGATCTGTAGAACAAGTAGGTTACAGAAGGAAATGAAATACGCAAACACTAGCCACACTGTTAGACATTTCAAAGGGTTTTTACAGTAACTTACTGGCAACACTGTTGCCAGTAAGCTACTGTAATTAAGACTTACAGTAGCAAACTGTATTTGATTTATCAGTATACTACTGTAATTCATTCATTTTAATATAGATTTCATTAGATTTTATAATTTTTATATAGAATTCATTTTATTTTTACTCTACATAGGTACTACTGGCATTCAATTAAAACAGACACAATAATTACAAAATATAAAATTCTTTATTTAAAACATTGCATGTATAACACATAAAAATACAGTCTTCCAACGCTGGAACAGTGCATCTTCACCATTTCTCCTGTCTTAAGACGTTTTGCAGTGCATTTTGTTGTGATTTATCCTCACAAAAAATCTTTAGGCAACAGAAACAAAATGGGGAAAAAAGACAAACAGCCAAAGAATACATAGCGGCCTGCAAAACCCAGGTGCTGCTCCAAAACGTGGCAACCATCTTTGCTCACCATCCACTTTGACAGAAATGTCTTCTCTGAAAAACAAGTAGAAGAAATAGCACACTTTTAAAAGGCAAACCTCATATAGAATACACAAATCTCTCAAAAACATAGCTGTTCTCTTACCATTAATTATCAGTCTCAGGGTGGCTGGCATGTCCATGTCTTTCTTGATGCTTCATTGCAGTTGCCTTTAAAACACAAATACAAAAAAATGCAGTAAATTTTAAATTCCATTAAAAACTATAACAAACTAATTCTAAAACTAGAAAGGCAGCTAGCCATAAAACTAGTTTAATAGCTTACATACGCTTTTATTTTCTCAGGCTACTGGCCAACATTAACTACTAACACCTGAACTAAATTTCATGTTAGTTAACCTAATGTTAATATAAGATAAGCGTTGCTCGTTAAAAACTATTTTAATTCGGTAACTTAATTCAATAAGCTGACAAAAGTCGTTTGAAGCGACAGCGCAGTTTACCATGGTAAAGTTCTGTAACCGCCATGTTGACGAGTAAATGTTACTAATGTTAGGTAAACTGGTGTGCAAAAATCTGACACAAACACACAGACAAACGTACATATATTTTTACCTTGCTTGCTGGTCTTTTTCTCTCGTAAGGTGCATCGACACAGCGTAGATGTTCTCCGGAGCTCTTCCACTCTGGCGGGTTCATCCCCGGGAAAAACCCGCAGCGCTGCCCTGCTGGATCCGTGTCTTTCTCGGACGCGAGTGGCGCAGCGAGGCGCGACTTGATAAAAAACAATATAGAACCCATTATATATATTATCTACAGTGGATGCGGACAGTAAAGTGATGCCCCGGTATATTTCTGATGTACAGATGTACTCCAAGCGCTAGCGCTGTTTCTGACACAAAGTACAAACGGATTTTCCAATCATTACAAGCGATGTAACACTCAGTAGTCAGTCCCAAGCTGTTGCGGCGTTATAGACACGGTGTAGGGCAAATTGTGTCAATCCAAATGTAAGAAAGTAGGAAAATAAAACGACCTCAGTATAATGGCGCCAAAGAGACCGTTACAGTAGTATACAGCAATTTTAAAAAATACAGTAAGTCTCTGTATGTGGGGTCTGACGTCACAGAAAATTCCCATGATGCAAAGGGTATTACAGTTATTTACTGTAAAGGGAGTTTGCAGTATTATACTGGGTGATATACAGTAAATAACTGTGGAAATTACAGAAATGTCTAACAGTCAATGCTGTCATTCAGTATAGTAGTTAAATTTTTACAAAGCATGCTATAGGCCTAAACAGTCATAAGAGCACTAGACAAAGTTATCAGCTATACAGCAATGGTTATTAATTTAAAAAAAAGTATTGTACTGTAAAAAACAGTATTGTTGCATGAATAAACAACTGATAAGATTATCCACCCTTAACTGTAGAAAAGTATTGACAGGTTTTGATGTAATTAATAGGGTATGATTTAAAAATGATCAATGACTCCAACCAATCCCCCATGACCTTTAAATGGTCATGAAACCCCCTGTTTCAGCACTGGTTAGTTCTCACCACAGTTTTAAGATACGCTAAAAAAATGTTGTGGGGGTTCTAGAGGGTTAAAGGTCTTTGTGTACTGAGTCCGAAATTTTTGCATGCATTTTCCCGTTTTTTATATTCGTAATCCTTTCCTATCAAAATGCATGCCACAGATGCGAAAACGCAGAAAATCGAACCTGATACGAATTTTTTTTTATGACGGACGAAAGTTTACTTTGGAATATAAATGTGAAAAAACCGTGAGGTCGTATTTATTTTTTTAACATGCAAAATTTTTGGACTCAGTGTGCTATGACCTTAAGGCTAGAAGGGATACGTTTGGCGCTACTGGGCATGCGCACATCAATACAGTGTAATTTTTGTCACACTGTACAACAATAAAAAAAAATTGTACAACAACTTTTTCATTATTGTAAGGGGTAGGTGTAGATGTTAATAAAACACAATCTAATAGGTAGAAAATTAATTTCATTGTTAATTTCCAGTCAGAGCTGTATCCCTTCTAGCCACAACCGGGGAAGAGGGGAGACAGACACAACAGACAGAATGCTGTTGTGAATAATCAAGCGAAGGGTCTTCTCATATAAGACGACGCAGTCTCGATGAATAATTTAATAGACACCAATGCATCATCGATGTACTATAGTCCTTTGCCACATCACAAATTGTGACATCAACACGATGTAGATTTTAAACCCAGATGAAGAAGATAGCGCAAAAAAGCTTAAAATTAACCTATTTTCTCCAGTAATTAAAATTAATGGATGCCAACATTGTCTTCTATGATGTGCAACACAAACACCTCGGCTAAAATCTCAGCAAATTTAGTCTGGGGTTTCATAACCCTTTAACCTTGTATTATGTTCCGGGTCAATTTGACCCATTTTGATTTTCAAGCTGTTGGAAATACCAGTTACTCTGTAATTTTATTCTTGATATTGTGTTACCTTTTCTCATTTAGGGCCAACACGAGAGGTACATGAAGACTTCATTAGTGATCACCTTAAACTGTTTGGGAGTGACTCTGGCTTATTGGAAACAGATGTTCATGAGTCACCTTTCATAGCAAAGGGAGGTGGTACTGGCTACTTTAGTATAACATTCAGGGAAGTAATACAGTGAGAAACAACCAAGCATCCACCATCTGGTGGGAAAACACCAGAACTGCAGCTGAGAAATAAGAGTTTATATCAGGTATTTTATATATTTAGCTTTGGTTCTTGATAGAGTATGCCTCAAAACCACCTTTGTTTGGCTTCCACAACATTAGCATTAGAGTACAGCCAATTCAGCATGTTAATAAGATACTGACTGTGGTTGGGAATTTGTTTTGGAAAAATTGGGCAAGTCAGGCTTAAGTTACAATTGTTCAAATCTTGGGGGTGGGCAATTTAGTGACTGGACTGCATCAATGCTTAATTTGAATGCGCTGATCTACAGTAGGTACTACACTTAAAGACAAATTATAGCATATATTGAAGTTTTTACAAGAAAACACCCCCTCAGTTTTCACACTTCCAGCTGCTACTTGCCATTTTCTACAATCATAACATGGTAGCAATTTCTGAAGTGAATCATTTCCAGCATACACATTACAGTAGTTGAGCACCTCTTGTCCCAATGTGCTTTTGTCCTGTGCGAAGCAGTAGCATTCAGCATGTTTTAAAACTTAATTAAAAAAAAAAAAAAAAAATCCCCACTTGTCCTAAGTGTTCGTCACTACACCAAGGGTCTCCAACGCTGCTTCTAGAGATTGCCCTGCAGGTTGAGTGCCAGCCCCAATCAAACACCTGAACCAGCCAAATCAAGGCCTTCTACTTAGAGGCAGGTTTGTTGGAGTGGAGTTGAGATTGTCTGCAGTACAGTAGCTCTCCAGGAGCAGGGTTGGAGACTCCTGTACTACACAAATATGGAGGTGAAACGTCTTGCTCTGGGCTTTAAAACCGCTCACGTCACATGCCTCCTAAATTTAACCACAAACAAACTAAAGTTGTAGATCAACCAGTAACTCAAACAGTATGATTAAGCACTTTATTTTGCCATTGTGCAGTGGAGTTACAGTGGACCAAGACCATGGTCCTTGACTCTGATGGGTCCAACACGGGCTCTGTCCCGCCACAGATCTGCAGAAGAAAAATGGGGGAGGGACCCCCCACCACAAAGTATGACCATACAACATATTTCCCCTTTGTGTAAAAAACAAACAAAAGAAAAAGCCACATGCCTTTATGCAGCTGATCACTTCCACTCCCAGTGCCACAGTTTGCGTCACAGCAGCCGCACACCTGATCATCCTCATCAGCAGACACCCACCTGTCAGGTAAATGAAGCATTAGATTCTCACAGTTATTCAGGTACTTCAATTCAGTGGCAACATACCGATTAGTGGAGAAAGAGCAAGCTTTCTGCTCAGCATTAGTAGAGGTGGATGCTGCAGCTGCCTTGATAACACAAGTGATGTAGACCTACAAAGAGAAAGTTTACTTGTATAGTCAATGCAAACATGCATCCAAACTGCTAAGCCACATACATACAAAGCCACTAATCTCTTGCTGGAATCTGAATGCCTCCAGCTGAAACTGCAGCTTGTTAATTTGTGTCCGGGGCAAGAATTGTGAGCTGGAGCCTGTGAGCTTGGCATCAACTAGGCACCTAGAATGGGTGCGAGAAAATTAAAACCTTCAGACCTTATGACGCCACGAGCGAGTCGTGCATGAAGGACCTTGTCTTACCCACTATTCTCAATAAAGGAGTATCTGGGCATAGCATTTGTATGAGGTACTGAAGTAGCCACACAGCTGTCCACAAACACACGAAGAGGAACATGGTTGTACAACCTCACTGAAGCCTCAATATTAATGAGATCTCCCAAGTAGTACTCGTAGGAAGGTCGCTCAAATCTCCAGTCATCTGCAAAAAACGAACTTTAGCCCAGGTTCACGAGTACTGGCATGTTACAGACACTATACGTTATACCAACCAGTCATGAGCCTGAGGGAGAAGACCAAAAGTTCCTCCAAAACTACAGTAGAAGCATAAGGGATCCAAGTGGGCAATAAGGCATCGCTGCTCACATCATGCATTCTATAGAGGAGTTAGAGGCAGTCACTTTATTTTAAAACACAGTGTATGCGATTAACATCCAGTAATCCTGAACAAATTTAGTCCTTACCTTGGATAATGGCACTCAATATCAACCACCGCACCTCTGCTCCTCACAATAGGAGCACCATATGAAGCCTCTTGCGGGGTGTAGATAAGGGAGAACATATAGACAAGTTCATCCTCAGTTACCTAAACAGAAGGGTTAGAAGAGAACTATTATTTGTAGTGACTTTAGAACACCCATCATTTTGCTGCAGTCAAACCTTACCAATGATGTGCTACCACATCCATGCAGTTCAGACTCAAAGATGAGCACTTGAGCAGAAGGATCCTCTCCAGTTGCAGTACAGCCTCCCAGTGTAAAAGCGGAGGGCATTAGGGGTCGTCTAGTCCCAAAGAAGTCTTCCATCACTTCCACATGTATTGAATCCTCTCCACACTGAGCTGCTACACTGTTGGCAGGGACAGGACGGCGCAATTCAAAAGGAACATCTGGCTGCTGAGGTTCTTCTGGTAGGCTTGGAAAGCGCCATGTCAGTTTTGCCACTGGACCCAGCAGCACTTTTGACTGAACACCATAAAGATCTTGAGAAGGCTTTCTAAAGTCACTCCCAGTTGGTGTCTGGACAGGAAAACTTTGTGGTGTAAATACAGGGTTGCTGGGGTCATATCTTTGTGGAACCTGATGAATCCTGGTTTCAGCCCGTTGAGAAACTTGAGCTAATGGCTTTGGCACAGCTGGGTTCCGATTTTGCTTTGGCTTTCCTCGCAGTTGTGCTTCAGACAAACCAAATACAACCATAAGCACCAATCCAAAACAAACTTTCCTCAACCCCATTGTCAGAAACCTTCAGAAGCCTAATGCTGATCCTTGACTTTTTCCTTTATGTAGTATAAGCCTGACTCCACCTCTCTAGCATCAAGCATAATCATTCCCTGGACTTGTTAACTGACTAACGCAACATGTCACAGGTGAAAATCATCAAGACATCATTAATTAAAGGAAAATGTGAGAGTTTTGTGTTGTTAAATGACATTTATAAAAAGCTTTAATCAATGTCATCATAGTGATTAAGTCAAAACTTCAGTCTCAACTTATTATTGTATACTTTAATTCACTTAATGCAGGGATGCCCAATCCTGCTCCTGGCGAGCGACTGTCCTGCAAAGTTCAGCTCCAACTCTAATCCAACGCCGCACATAGGGGGGCGCCATTTTGCCAAAATCATTATGTGAAAATCTTATTTAATAAAACGTCATAAATAATCAAAAGCTTAGTTGTTAAAAATAATGTAATGAAACATTTTGAATGAAATAATATTTAAATGCATAAAATAAACATTTTACTTTCTGGCATTTATGTGCCCTTTTTCATATTATTGCAGATGGGGAACTTTTTTTTATTTTCCTTTGTACAGAGCTCGATTTAGGTTTGACAAAACTGTTGCAATTCATTTTGACAACTAATAGTGTTAAACAAGGACTGTTTTTTTTCAGAGTTCATTGATTATATACAATTCAGTGAAGGTTGACTAAACTTTGAACTATCTGCATGTCTCATCCATGAATAGGCCTGTGCAATGATGGAGGACAAGCTTTTGGGGTGTTGAGACCCAGAACCAAGCTGACTGAACCATTAATCTATAGTGAGCCCTTTTATTAAAATAGAGGTAATACAAAAATCATACAAAAATGGTCATATTAACTCAATTACCTGATCTAATTCACAAATTCTCAATTACAATTACGTACAAATTAATTGTATTCAGTTTTAGGCACTAAAACAGTCCAGTGTAGTCAAATAGGCTACATTTCTACACTGAAATAATGAAGATTTCTGTGCCACCACAGACTGACCACCCTATGAAAACATATCAGAATCGGCAAATATCAGTTCATTTATGAGTATCTCAATAACTCAAAAAAAAAAAAAATACCCACATGTTTGTGAATGTGCATTTGATTTACATTTGAGAGAAACTGAGAAGATCGTAAACAATACAAACTAGCCACCTATCACTGAAAATTGCCGTTTTGAATTCAAAATATGCCATCTGTGATTCAGGTAGATCCGATGAGTTGAAAACTCTTGCTACTTCATACTTCAATACAAAACAATGCTGAATTTTGACAAAAAGGAGATTTTTAAATGCTATTATTGTGATTCTTATGTCTAAACATAAACCCTTTAGCAAAACATGTGAAAAGAACCATATTACAAAGTGGAAATGGTAAATGAGACAATAAATGATCTTCTGCGGACATCTAATGGTCATAGTGGAAATCATGACATTCATTTTAATAGTAGGCCTATTTGTTTTTCTGCCAGGTGAAATATTGGCAGAAATCTTCAACTTAGCATGGCCACTTTTCCATGAATTATCTCTATGAGTAAAACTGAAAAAAAATAAAAAAAATAAAAAGACATTCTTTAAGGTAAATTTGACTTACAGTGTTCTCATATGAAAATGTGCAAAAATATGAATAACTTTGAGGCAATTGAATAATAGGCCTATATTTAAACTTTTCTGTGGGAGTTTGTTTTAGGGGCTACTAGAATACAGGGGGGCGCCAACACTGATCTTGCATACCCCTCTGCAAATGTGCAGTTGCGCCCCTGACCTCATCAGACATTATAGCAGAAAATTTAGAGCTGTTAAACTGGCAAATGGAGGTTTCAAAAAGTATTGAATAAAAGGGTGCCGTTAATTGTGGCCAATGTGTATTAGAGAAAAACATTTCTTTCATAATGATATTTCCCCCCATTTTAAATTCTTATTAAAGGTTAGATTTTTGTGATTTTTTTTTAACAATGCAGATCACAGTCTTCTTTGATCTTATTTACCAAGGGTGCAGATATTTTTGGCCATGAGTGTATATTCCCCAGTATATAAATAAAAGCTACAAACCAAGTGATTGCTTCAATAAAATTTTACAGAATGTTTCTAATTTTAATGAATCATTCATGTTAGTATTAAGAACAAGAAAAAAAAATCACTAGATGCAATGATTATATAAGTATACACACACACACACACACACACACACACACACACCACCACCACCACTACACAAATGCTCAGTGTTGGTGCTATATACACATATATCAGAAATTGTAAGTCGCTGGCACATTGCAGTTATATAGTATACAGATTGTCATTAATTAAATTCCATAAAACAATGACCATATTTACAAATCAAGCATAACTAACCTACACTCAACCTACAAAATGCAAATACATCATCAGGATTTAGTTACTGATTTTTAATTCTATTCAGTTTGTCATCGCATGTGGAACTTGCTACAAGCTGATATCTGACATTCTAATACAGAGCAATTTGCACTATATATTGTTACTCAAGACTAGATTGCAAAGAAATGTTGCTAAATGAGCCTCTGTGGCCTGCAGCATGAAGCAAGATGAACAAACTTAGAGTTGCAGAGGAAGTTTTGAGTTGACAAATCCCAATAAAGCCAACCTGGTTTAGATGAGGTTCACCGGGCTTACAAACCTCAATATAAATGTTCTCTGTCAACTCAGAGTTTGTGATTAACTCTGGAGAGCTTGCACCTGAAAGTGTGACACATGCAGCAAACAGCCAATCACACAGAACGTGGAGAGAATCAGCAAAGCATCATTTGGATTCACTTCTCGCGAGAGTCAGAGCAATTCACTTTTCTGCTGAAGATTAAGAGATGTCGTTATTAAAAATGTAATAAATTTAAATGCATTTAAAAGGTAGGAATAAACACTTCTGCAAAAGTTTGGCAACACAAAGAAAATATATGACTATATGCAAAGGAATCAACTAAATTTATTTATAGTTTCGCACAGAGCTCAAAAAGAAAATGTTAGCTTAGTCATTTTAAAAGTTGGATATATTAAAGCTCATCTATATGTGTGTGTGTGTGTGTGTGTGTGTGTGTGTAAATATATATATTTAATTTAATTTAAATACGAAACTTGAAATTAATTTCCACTTCATATAATAATTATATGAATAAATTATATGAATTATAAACAATTAATATAATAAGTAGCTGCAAAAGACAGGCAATTTTGTCTCTAAAATTCTTTGACTGTAAACTACTTTAATTTGGAGCGAGAGATACAGGGGAGTGGCTTCATTGCATGAGATATAGGTCACTCTGCTATCAGCTGATTGGTCCAGTTTTGGTTTGCGATCTCTAACCCAGAATAAAACCTGCTCCGGAGCAGGGAAGTTGTGTAAGGTAAGTTGCCATGGTGACGAAACCCACTCAAAACCAACCCACCTTCTTGAGCCCAAAAACTCAGAGTTTGCTTAAACTAAACGTGAACTTTCCCAGGTAAAAATTTAAACTGGCTTCGTACTACAGGCCACAGTGCACTTTCAGCCCATTTCGTGCAAAAATGCACTGTGCACACAAACACAAATCTCTCAATGCTAAAACAGTTCACTGTTCTACACCACTGTTAGTGTGTGCAATGTGAATGGCTGTTAATATGGGTTCAGAAGAAACATGCCACTTACAAAATTTTTCAGAACCAAAAATAATTACTCAAATCTAGAGAGCAAACGGGTGGGTTTAAATAAAAACAAATAGCCAGATGATGGTTTTTAAAACTTTATTTTTTTGACATGACCACACAGCTATTCAGTTAAATTTGGCCATAGCCATATTCCTTAACACTGATAGGCCCAACAGAGACTCTCTCCCACCGTAGATCTGAGGAACAAACTAATTGTGAGAACCCTTCTACATGACAATAACCAAAAGGTGGCAAAGTTAGTTTATACAGTCGTGGCCAAAAGTTTTGAGAATAACATAAATATTAGTTTTCACAAAGTTTGCTGCTAAACTGCTTTTAGATATTGGTTTCAGTTGTTTCTGTGATGTACTGAAATATAATTACAAGCACTTCATACGTTTCAAAGGCTTTTATCGACAATTACATGACATTTATACAAAGAGTCAGTATTTGCAGTGTTGGCCGTTCTTTTTCAGGACCTCTGCAATTCGACTGGGCATGCTCTCAATCAACTTCTGGGCCAAATCCTGACTGATAGCAACCCATTCTTTCATAATCACTTCTTGGAGTTTGTCAGAATTAGTGGGTTTTTGTTTGTCCACCCGCCTCTTGAGGATTGACCACAAGTTCTCAATGGGATTAAGATCTGGGGAGTTTCCAGGCCATGGACCCAAAATTTCAACGTTCTGGTCCCCGAGCCACTTAGTTATCACTTTTGCCTTATGGCACGGTGCTCCATCATGCTGGAAAATGCATTGTTCTTCACCAAACTGTTGTTGGATTGTTGGAAGAAGTTGCTGTTGGAGGGTGTTTTGGTACCATTATTTATTCATGGCTGTGTTTTTTGGCAGAATTGTGAGTGAGCCCACTCCCTTGGATGAGAAGCAACCCCACACATGAATGGTCTCAGGATGCTTTACTGTTGGCATGACACAGGACTGATGGTAGCGCTCACCTTTTCTTCTCCTGACAAGCCTTTGTCCAGATGCCCCAAACAATCGGAAAGGGGCTTCATCGGAGAATATGACTTTGCCCCAGTCCTCAGCAGTCCATTCACGATACTTTCTGCAGAAGATCAATCTGTCCCTGATGTTTTTTTTTTTGGAGAGAAGTGGCTTCTTTGCTGGCCTTCTTGACACTAGGCCATCCTCCAAAAGTCTTGGCCTCACTGTGCGTGCAGATGCACTCACACCTGCCTGCTGCCATTCCTGAGCAAGCTCTGCACTGGAGGTGCCCTGATCCCACAGCTGAATCAACTTTAGGAGACCAAAGTTTTGAGAATGACACAAAAACATGTAAGAATGTAAGAATTATGTAAGAATGGGCTGCCATCAGTCAGGATGTAGCCCAGTAGTTGATTGACAGCATGCCAGGACGAATTGCAGAGGTCTTGAAAAAGAAGGGTCAACACTGCAAATATTGAGTCTTTGCTTAAACTTAATGTAATTGTCAATGAAAGCCATTGGCACTTATGAAATGCATGTAATTTTACTTCAGTATACCATAGTAACATCTGACAAAAAGATCTAAAAACACTGAAGCAGCAGACTTTGTGAAAATTAATATTTATGTTATTCTCAAAACTTTTGGCCACGACTGTACCTGTAAGAAGCTGATCACTTCCAGTCCTGATGCTACAGGTTGTGTCACAGCAGCCACACACCTGGTCAGATTCATCCACAGAAACCCACCCGCCGAACAGATGTTAATTACTTGCACAACCTCATTTACCCTTACATCTCAAGGGTCAGTTAACATACTGTGACGGGAGGAGCCAACGACAGACACAGTGGGTGTGGCGTCAGGCCTCGGAGAGGTTTTTATTGAACAAAAATAATAAAATAAAAGTGTCCAGGGGAAAGAAGTGTCCAAAGAAGGGGGAAGAGACCGTGCATGCACGCTGGTGTCCTCGTGGGTCCAGGAAGGGTGCGTCGAGGGACATCGCGCCGCCGAGGATGTGAGCCGCGGAACCTCCAGAGTCATCGTGCAAGCCGCACCCGTATAACGGCCGTCGGGCCAGGATGCCGGGCCGTCCATCCCGCCAATGG
The DNA here is from genome assembly GCA_036784905.1 of Acrossocheilus fasciatus. NCBI lineage: Eukaryota > Metazoa > Chordata > Actinopteri > Cypriniformes > Cyprinidae > Acrossocheilus > Acrossocheilus fasciatus. The sequence continues at coordinate 16,377,018 of CM071940.1, read as the reverse complement.
CCCAGTAAGAGGCAGAAGAGGAAGAGCCGCCGCTCCAGAGAAGCCGCCGCCCCTCGTGCCCCGGACCGCGGGAGCGTGTGCGGCCACCAGACTCCGCCCCTTGCCTGGACCCTTCCCTTTTGGAACACTGCCCTCCTTCACGAGCCCCGCAGCACATCGAGGACACCAGATCCCCCCCTGTTTTATGGACACTTATTCCCCCTGAACACTTTTATTTTATTATTTTTGTTCAATAAAAACCTCTCCGAGGCCTGACGCCACACCCACTGTGTCTGTCGTTGGCTCCTCCCGTCACAATACCCATCAGTAGAGAACGAACAAGCTTTCTGCTCAGGACTTGTTGGGGTGGATGCTGCAGTCGCCTTCACAATGCATGTAATAACACCAATAACTTTCCAAATACTGCTTGCCTCAACCCCATTGCCATTTTTTTTAAATCACCAACATACTGAATGTTTTTTTTTGTGTGTGTGTGTGTCTTCTTTTTATAGAGGATTTATTTTTGGAGTCTCCCTCATTTTGAGATAACCCAGCTGAATTAAACCTATCAGTTGATTAGTGGAGTACTGGGAGGGTCTAATAAAGGAAATATATTGCTGGGGAGACTCCAGGAACAGTTTGAAAACCTTTCATACACAAGCAGCCCATTGTTTTCTATTAATTGTTAATTACATATTAAAATGTTACACCAAACATCTTACTGGAAGTTTTATTTGCTTTGAAAAAAGAAAAATTACACATAGCCTACTTTTATTTCTTTCTGGAGAGAATAACATGGCAAGAAAGGTATGAATAAGGAATTTGAATCAGCTGCTCTAAATGAATAAGGGACTGCAGAGAGCACAAACAATTTTTGATTAAATAGCCATCCTTGCATTAAAGTTATGTATAGGCAACCCCCTTGGTTCTATTTGACCTTCTCAAAGTGAGAGATACAGCACACTAACAAAAGGACACTAAAGATCGCAGCCTCTAGTATAAGACTACTAGAGCACCTCAAGAGCAGAGGAGTGAGGTTTACCTTGCTAGCTGGCCTCCATTACATAAATCAGAGCGTAACAACCCTGCATAAGACAAAATATAGTGCAACAAAAGGGATTCAGCTGAGGATCTTTCAAAACCTGGAAGACAACTCTTGACTCTTAAAGTGAAGAGTTAATTTAGTACCTTGTATACAACTTTAAACAGCCTGACAAAGCCAGTACTTAACACTCAAAGGTTAAGTAAGTTCAGCAAATCCAGTTAGGGCTTGTCAGCTTGATTCTGCATGGTAGCCTTGCAAAAGTATCTAGTGACTTGTTTCCCAGTATCATGGCCTTGAATTTAATGGCAACCAGTAAGGCATGAGACTTTCTAGGTGCTACATGTTTGTGTAGCACTTAACCCTTTCACAAGTGAGTTTAAAATATTCTAGCTGAGCCCCCGGCCTGAGTTTTTTTTTAGGCGACCGTTATTTTAGAATGTATAGCCTTATTGTTTCCATGGCGACGCGTCATACTTGTCATGTGACACACCGCAGCCCTAATAGCGCTGTATGACACATGGATTGCTTTTATTTCGTTTTTCCTTTTTTAATTATTAATATTCACAAACATACTCGCTATATTATGAAATATCTGATATTCCGATTCTGAAATATGTGCAAGTAAATGTATTTGGTTGTTTAAACTCTTTTATAATGACCGTGTTAGTTGATCTATACCGGGTGATGGGCGCCGCCATGTTTGTTCGCGCTGAATCCGAGCTGTGGGATTTTCAACACGTAAATTCATCCTTGCCTCCCAAAACACTTTAAAGTAAGTCTCCAGTAAACTGGGAGAAGAGCAGAGTAAACTTTAAAGTTATCTACACAATCTGTATATGATATCAATAAAACATGTCGTCAGATTATTTGTAAGGATCGTTATTACTGCTTCCATAGACATCAGCGTGTATTTTACAAACTATAAATGTATGGTTTTGCTAGTACTTATGTGTATTTAAATGTCTGAAATCTAAAATAAGCATTATATGGTTGACAACACTGAAGCGCTCGCGCGTCTAATCTGGCTCCGCGCCAGAAAGTAGATTTGAATTCGGCAGTTGATGACGTGATGCACTGAACGTTCTAATCACACCAGTGTGATCGTACGCTCCAGGGACCAGTCAAGACTGATCACACCGGTGTGATCGTACGCGTTAAAGGGTTAAGACACAAGAATACTAGTTGCCACCATACACAGATACAGTGCTCAATGTTCATTAGTTATTTTCAGTGCATTCCAGATGAGGCCTTATCCAGTATGCAACCGATAATATGGTTGCCATTGAAACATCCTTAAGTGTAAACAGTCTTACCCTAACCAGTGTTTGCACTGAAGTAAGGCTTCTGGCACCATTTAGTCAGTGTACAAGTCAGCTTCAGGGGTAGGGGTAGGGGTGGGGGTGGGGGTGGGGGGTGGGGGACATACCCATTGGCAGAGAACGAACCAGGTTTCTGTTCAGGACTTGGAGTAGGAGTTGCTACAGCCACCTTCACCATGCATGTGATGTAAACCTGCAAAGACCATTGTTTGTAAGCCATGGTAGCACATCATACAAAGGGTTGCGCAAGTCACATACCGGTCCACTGTTTGGTGGCAGGAACCTGAAAGCCTCCAACTGAAACTGCAACTTATCACCTTGGGTTCGGGGCATAAAGTGAGACCTGGAGCCTGTGAGCTTGGCATCAACCAGGCACCTGGGAAAGGAACCAAGTCAGACATCTTGCAATACATCTAGAGCATGGGACACAAGGTGCACCACTTACCCACTGTTCTCAATGAAGGAGTATCTGGGGACAGATGTGACATCAGGGACGGTTGTAGCTATGCAGCTGTCCACAAACACACGGATGGGAACATGGCTGTACGAATGCACAGATGCTTCAAGATTTATGATATCACCCAGGAAGTATTGCTTAGAAGGTCTCTCAAATCTCCAGTCATCTGCAAAGACAACCTTTAGCACAGGTTCACAATGACTGGAACAACCCAGAATTATGACCCAGCACAATTAACCCAACAATGTGTTTACAGAAATAACTAGAGCTGGGAATCGATTCCAAAAAGAATCGATTCCTCGATTCCGAGGCGTTGGGAATCGAGAGTCGATTCCAAAGGTTGGAATCGATTCCATCAAGAGGAATCGACTCCTCATTCAGAGCTATTTTCAGTTCAACAAAGCTTATCTATGGGAGCCTCTCAAACGGAAGGCTGCATCCTACGAAGGCTGCACACATTTAAATTCACGAAAATAAACTGAAAGAAAACGAGTCGGTACTGCATCATCATAATTTGAGGATGCAGCCTTCCGTTTGAGAAGCACCATTCGCCTCATGCTCGATAAAAGCGGTAATTACGAGAGTTGTGAGATAAAAGATTATTTTTTATATATAAAAGATCTATTTCATTTTTATATTTACCCTTCGCCGCATGCTCGCTAAAAGTGATTAGAAGTCTGATTCGTTCCCACGAAAAGTTTCTTTCGGATAGTTTCCCAGATAGCACACGTACGTCTGCAAGATGTCTGTTAAAGATCTCTTGATCTGGAAAGCATCTGCAGTCTACAAACGTCTGACAGACGTCTTTCAGATGTCAGTTTTACATACATTCTAAATCATAAACATCTTAAAGACATCTAATAGACATCTATTTGACATCTAAAAGGAGACGTCCTATAGACGTATTGCAGATGAGCAAACACCCTAAAAAATACGTCTTGCAGATGTAAATGCAGACGTCAAATAGACGTCTCCGAGATGTACGTGTGCTATCAGGGTTTAATGAACCAGTTAAAAAAAAAAAGATTCAGGGGTTATTTTACGGTGGAACTGACTTATGTTGTCCACAATTTTGAGCGCTGCACGACAGAATAGATCATGACGTGATTGAGGATCTTATTTCCATCTAAAATTCTATTTTTATTTTTATCAGCCAATGATAATTCTAAAAGAAAACGTCACGAGCATCAGTGACCGAGAGCGCATCTGATTGACAGACAAACCACGAGCTCTATCAGTGTTATTGTTAATGTTTTGGTTATTTTGTTTCAATGTACAGTTTGTTAATTTTATCCAAAGCACATAGTCAAAGAAAACTTCATCATTCAGCTGAACTGTGCACATTTATTTTAGACACTTCATGTGTTCAATTGTTCAATTCATGCGATAAATGCATGTCCCTGCTGAGCAAGTGAGCTATGACAAATTTCACGGGCAAAGCAGACAAAATTACAATTTAAGAATCAATCATAGCTATAGAAATTTATTGTGATTTTTTACAAATAAAGCTTCATATTATGAAAAGGATACTTTCTACGACCTTTATATTCTGCAGTCATGGCGAGATTAGGTTCCTTCGATCTAAAAAAACAAGAATCGAAAAAGAATCGAAAACAACAGAGGAATCGATTCTCGGTATCGACTCCCATCGATTCCAGAACCAGGAATCGGAATCGGACTCGACTCCAAAAATTTCGGAATCTTACAGCCCCTACCTCCAGGTATTTATTTTAATAAAAGGGCTCACTATAGATTAATGGTTCAGTCAGCTTGGTTCTGGGTCTCAACACCCCAAAAGCTTGTCCTCCACAGGCCTATTCATGGATGAGACATGCAGATAGTTCAAAGTTTAGTCAACCTTCACTGAATTGTATATAATCAATGAACTCTGAAAAAAAAACAGTCCTTGTTTAACACTATTAGTTGTCAAAATGAATTGCAACAGCTCTGTACAAAGGAAAATAAAAAAAGTTCCCCATCTGCAATAATATGAAAAAGGGCACATAAATGACATAAAGTAAAATGTTTATTTTATGCATTTAAATATTTTTCGTTCAAAACGTTTCATTACATTATTTTTAACAACTAAGCTTTTGATTATTTATGACGTTTTATTAAATAAGATTTTCACATAATGATTTTGGCAAAATGGCGCCCCCTATGTGCGGCGTTGGATTAGAGTTGGAGCTGAACTTTGCAGGACAGTCGCTCGCCAGGAGCAGGATTGGGCATTAAGTGCATTAAGTCCCTGCATTAAGTGAATTAAAGTTGAGTTGAGTTGAATAAGTTGAGACTGAAGTTTTGACTTAATCACTATGATGACATTGATTAAAGCTTTTTATAAATGTCATTTAACAACACAAAACTCTCACATTTTTCTTTAATTATTATAATTATTTATTTATTTATTTTTTATCTCTCAAATGTGTCTTTATTTTTTTGTAATTCAGTGTTTTTGTTTATTTTCAAAGTAGCATATAGGTTACAACAAGAAAAAGTACCAGACAACCACGATCCCCCACAACCTCCCCCTAACCCTCACCCAACCCACCGCACATCAGGAATTTGAAGAAAATAAATAAATAAAAGAAAATAAATAAATAAATAATAATAAAAAATTAGAAAGGAAATAACATTTTCCTTTAATTAATGATGTCTTGATGATTTTCACCTGTGACATGTTGCGTTAGTCAGTTAACAAGTCCAGGGAATGATTATGCTTGATGCTAGAGAGGTGGAGTCAGGCTTATACTATACATAAAGGAAAAAGTCAAGGATCAGCATTAGGCTTCTGAAGGTTTCTGACAATGGGGTTGAGGAAAGTTTGTTTTGGATTGGTGCTTATGGTTGTATTTGGTTTGTCTGAAGCACAACTGCGAGGAAAGCCAAAACAAAATTGGAACCCAGCTGTGCCAAAGCCATTAGCTCAAGTTTCTCAACGGACTGAAACCAGGATTCATCAGGTTCCACAAAGATATGACCCCAGCAACCCTGTATTTACACCACAAAGTTTTCCTGTCCAGACACCAACTGGGAGTGACTTTAGAAAGCCTTCTCAAGATCTTTATGGTGTTCAGTCAAAAGTGCTGCTGGGTCCAGTGGCAAAACTGACATGGCGCTTTCCAAGCCTACCAGAAGAACCTCAGCAGCCAGATGTTCCTTTTGAATTGCGCCGTCCTGTCCCTGCCAACAGTGTAGCAGCTCAGTGTGGAGAGGATTCAATACATGTGGAAGTGATGGAAGACTTCTTTGGGACTAGACGACCCCTAATGCCCTCTGCTTTTACACTGGGAGGCTGTACTGCAACTGGAGAGGATCCTTCTGCTCAAGTGCTCATCTTTGAGTCTGAACTGCATGGATGTGGTAGCACATCACTGGTAAGGTTTGACCGCAGCAAAATGATGGGTGTTCTAAAGTCACTACAAATAATAGTTCTCTTCTAACCCTTCTGTTTAGGTAACTGAGGATGAACTTGTCTATATGTTCTCCCTTATCTACACCCCGCAAGAGGCTTCATATGGTGCTCCTATTGTGAGGAGCAGAGGTGCGGTGGTTGATATTGAGTGCCATTATCCAAGGTAAGGGCTAAATTTGTTCAGGATTACTGGATGTGTTAATCGCATGCACTGTATTTTAAAATAAAGTGACTGCCTCTAACTCCTCTATAGAATGCATGATGTGAGCAGCGACGCCTTATTGCCCACTTGGATCCCTTATGCTTCTACTGTAGTTTTGGAGGATCTTTTGGTCTTCTCCCTCAGGCTCATGACTGGTTGGTATAACGTATAGTGTCTGTAACATGCCAGTGCTCGTGAACCTGGGCTAAAGTTCGTTCTTTGCAGATGACTGGAGATTTGAGCGACCTTCCTACGAGTACTACTTGGGAGATCTCATTAATATTGAGGCTTCAGTGAGGTTGTACAACCATGTTCCTCTTCGTGTGTTTGTGGACAGCTGTGTGGCTACTTCAGTACCTCATACAAATGCTATGCCCAGATACTCCTTTATTGAGAATCGTGGGTAAGAAAAGGTCCTTCATGCACGACTCGCTCGTGGCGTCATAAGGTCTGAAGGTTTTAACTTTCTCGCACCCATTCTAGGTGCCTAGTTGATGCCAAGCTCACAGGCTCCAGCTCACAATTCATGCCCCGGACACAAATTGACAAGCTGCAGTTTCAGCTGGAGGCATTCAGATTCCAGCAAGAGATTAGTGGCTTTGTATGTATGTGGCTTAGCAGTTTGGATGCATGTTTGCATTGACTATACAAGTAAACTTTCTCTTTGTAGGTCTAGATCACTTGTGTTATCAAGGCAGCTGCAGCATCCACCTCTACTAATGCTGAGCAGAAAGCTTGCTCTTTCTCCACTAATCGGTATGTTGCCACTGAATTGAAGTACCTGAATAACTGTGAGAATCTAATGCTTCATTTACCTGACAGGTGGGTGTCTGCTGATGAGGATGATCAGGTGTGCGGCTGCTGTGACGCAAACTGTGGCACTGGGAGTGGAAGTGATCAGCTGCGTGAAGGCATGTGGCTTTTTCTTTTGTTTGTTTTTTACACAAAGGGGAAATATGTTGTATGGTCATACTTTGTGGTGGGGGGTCCCTCCCCCATTTTTCTTCTGCAGATCTGTGGCGGGACAGAGCCCGTGTTGGACCCATCAGAGTCAAGGACCATGGTCTTGGTCCACTGTAACTCCACTGCACAATGGCAAAATAAAGTGCTTAATCATACTGTTTGAGTTACTGGTTGATCTACAACTTTAGTTTGTTTGTGGTTAAATTTAGGAGGCATGTGACGTGAGCGGTTTTAAAGCCCAGAGCAAGACGTTTCACCTCCATATTTGTGTAGTACAGGAGTCTCCAACCCTGCTCCTGGAGAGCTACTGTCCTGCAGACAATCTCAACTCCACTCCAACAAACCTGCCTCTAAGTAACCTAGAAGGCCTTGATTTGGCTGGTTCAGGTGTTTGATTGGGGCTGGCACTCAACCTGCAGGGCAATCTCTAGAAGCAGCGTTGGAGACCCTTGGTGTAGTGACGAACACTTAGGACAAGTGGGCTTTTTTTTTTTTTTTTTTTTTTTTAAATTAAGTTTTAAAACATGCTGAATGCTACTGCTTCGCACAGGACAAAAGCACATTGGGACAAGAGGTGCTCAACTACTGTAATGTGTATGCTGGAAATGGAAATGATTCACTTCAGAAATTGCTACCATGTTATGATTGTAGAAAATGGCAAGTAGCAGCTGGAAGTGTGAAAACTGAGGGTGTTTTCTTGTAAAAACTTACTTCAATATATGCTATAATTTGTCTTTAAGTGTAGTACCTACTGTAGATCAGAGCATTCAAATTAAGCATTGATGCAATCCAGTCACTAAATTGCCCACCCACAAGATTTGCACAATTATAACCTAAGCCTGACTTGCCCAATTTTTTTCCAAAACAAATTTCCAACCACAGTCAGTATCTTATTAACATGCTGAATTGGCTGTACTCTAATGCTAATGTTGTGGAAGCCAAACAAAGGTGGTCTTGAGGCATACTCTATCAAGAACCAAAGCAAAATATATAAAATACCTGATATAAACTCTTATTTCTCAGCTGCAGTTCTGGTATTTTCTCACCAGATGGTGGATGCTTGGTTGTTTCTCACTGTACTACTCCCCTGAATGTTACACTCTAAAAAGGCTGGGTTAAAAAATAACCCAACCTTAACCCAGCTGCTGGGTAACTATGGGACCGAACACGTGCTGGGTTGTTTTGACCCAAGTGTTGGGTTGAGCCATTTGACCCAGAATGCTGGGTTGTTTATTTAACCCAACCAGTGGGTCAGGTTAACTGTGTTGCTGGGTTAAACATTACCCAAACATTGGGTTATTTGTTGTCTCATTGCCTTGCTACGTTTATATTTACCAATACTACTACTAATAATAATAATAAATAACCACAAAGAAATGTAAAATTATTATTTTCCTGTAATACAGTTACACAACACAAAAAATGAAACTGTAAATATCAATTTAATGAGTTTTCACATTTCTTTTAAAAAATTTTTTTGAATGGGTGCTATACTGTTACACATTACACCCAATCCCTACAGACACAAATAAAATGTTTTTTGTAGATCAGTTTCTTTAAAAAACAAAACTTTGTAAACTAGGTACTGTAGATTCCTATTCTTTGTCAACATTGCAGCATCATAACACTATAAAATTGATTATTGCCACATGAGAATCAGTCCAAACATTGTGCCATTAAATCTAAGCCAAACAAAGAGACTTACAACAGACAATACATGTGACAAAAAATGTAAACGTTACGTTACAAGTGGCCAGAAAAAACTGTTGCCCTCAAATACTTCACACATGAAGACTCATGTCCATCGATATGATATACTGCATGCTGGAGAAATTCCCAGGAAGGAAGATGTTAGTGTAGCTCACATCAAGCACAAAAAAAGGACTTGAAAAAGATAAACAGCCTCAAGCAACAAGTCCATTTCAGCAGCATGGCCCGAAACAATGGCGAAGGTGTGTGATGTCGTCTCGTCACCAAGGCTCAAAATGTACAGGAATGCATCACCATGTTGGTCCCCGTCACCTGTTAATTACACGACACTTAGTCTTGCAACATAACTTACATTTTTACAAGTTGTAACATTTAAGTTGATTTAAATAAATAACGTTTAAGTGTATTTTACAGAAATCAGCCAAACCATCTGAGTTTTCCTGTGAACTGGGTCTGGTAAAGGTTGCTCAAACTAAATATTTATTGTGTTACTGATTTAGGTTTCTTTCTGCTTACTGGCACTTCTTGGTTGTCCACCTAAATTTCATCCAACCAATATGGCATAAATTATGGGGTATTTAAAGCCCCCAATATATGTGTATGTGTGTGTGTGTGTGTGTGTGTGTGTGTGTGTGTATATATGTATGTATGTATGTATGTATGTATGTATATGTATATGTATAGTACTGTGCAAAAATTTTAGGCCATTAGTATTTTAGCCAGCTAAATAAAAAAATGGTTTTAAGTCAGTTATTTTTATCTTTTGCTGTAATGTGTCTGTAGGAAATATCAGTTTACATTTCCAAACATTCATTTTGCAATTAATTGTAATAATCCAGTGAGATTTTTGTTTGATCTGATCTGGTCATCATCAGTCTGTCTGGATTGGAATGACATGAAGAAACAGAATAAACTGAGACAGACTAAATCCAGAACAACTGTGGCAACATCTCCAAAAAGCTTCAAGAAACCTCCTGCAAAGCTCATGAGAAACTCTGCTCAAGTGCACCGAGGGCAAAAGCTGCTTTAAATTTAAAGGATGATCACACCAAATGTTGAATTAATTTAGTTAATAGAAGTTAATTGATAAAGAAAATCTATTTATGACATTATTTTTGACAGCATCCTCATTTTACAGCATTTTTTCACAAGTGTCTAAAAATTTTACCAGTATTGTAGGTTTGCAGGTAGGTTCTTGAAGCGTCTTGGAGATGTTGACACAGTTCTTTTGGATTTAGTTTGTCTCAGTTTCTTCATGTCACTCCAGACAGACTCGATGATGATCAGATCCGATCTGTGTGGAGCACTGGCTGTTGTCAGACATTCACTGGATTATTACAATTAATGACAAAATGAATGTTTGTAAATGTAAACTGATATTTCCTACCGACACACTACAGCAAAAGATAGAAATAACTGACTTAAAACCATTTTTAACTGTTGAAAATACTAGTGGCCTAAAACTTTTGCACAATAGGGTACAACAGGGCTAAAGGCGCACAGGGTAAAAGGCACCTTTGATATTATTTTCATCTAAACCACTAGATGGCACACAAACGTGGCGTAGCACTTTGCAAAACATTCGCTTTTCAACATGCACAATTTTATTTGTCTGATCTTTGACGCGATCGCGCGCAGCAGTACAATGTTGATTCTGTGCTTACTTGATCTTATATTTTATGTTTTTTAAAATGTTGTAGATTTAAGTAGCAAATGAGAATCGCTAAAAATAATGCATATATTTTGAGACAAAGGCCTTCTTTATGATTTTCAGTTTTGTTTAAGATAATTAAAGCAACAGTTTTTAAATAAAGAAAGAATATGTAAAAGTATGTATTTGGGGTAAAAAGCGCCCCTGCTGTTGGGGCTAAAGGCTCACAGTAATTAACATGATAATTAATAGATGGCTGACTTTTCCATTTGTTCACATGACATGCTTAGATTCAGATGGTAAATATCATATATTATGTTGTTATAAACATCATATATATTATGTATGTATCCATATTAAAGATAATCACAATGTTTAAAATTAAACCATCATATTTAAAAACATGATATTTATCATATAATAAAATATAATTTGTTGTTAGCCTACTACTGTAAATATATTTTCAATTATTATTGAATCTGCTTCAATACTTTCAGAATCTTTACTTATTAAAATGACTTTATTTCTGTATTTTAAAATATATTTTTATAATAACATTTTAATGACAGTAGGCCAATATTTATTGAACACCTTTTTTTTTTTTTTTAAATTAAGCAGAAAACAGAACAAACTTTGCTAAAGTGATTGTTTTTAACAAGTATTAACTTAGACATTATAAAAAAAAAACATTATTTTAGCTGAAGTATTTGTATCAATACCGTGAGCCCCGTGTGTGGGGTAAAAGGCCCCCTTTGTCACTTCATACATTTATAGATTTTGAAACAAAATAAACAACTTGAATGATTTATTTTCACACAAAATCTGTTGCTCCATTAATGTTTAACACAACGTATATATTTTTTCGGCAATTATACATTTTAATTGCGCAGCGCAGTGAATACCACATTTTTTCTTAAGGTGGGCCTTTAGCCCCATTGTACCCTACTGTGTATAGAGTAGAAAAAGTAAAAGAAACTTACAGGTTGTACGTCAAATGAATGACTTCCAGGATTCTGTGGTTGTGGGTCTGAAGACCTTTCCTCCGTTCTTGTATATTGATTGGGGAAGCAGAGTGGGCAGGACTTTGAAAGCACTCTCCCTTTCAGCATCTAAACCATAAGAATAATACAGTGCAAGCTGTGAAACTGATCTCACAATCAAAGATGTTAGTGATGTTAGTGACGTTCTGGCAGAGGTGCTGCTGCTGTGTACACTCACAGAAAACAATGTGCTCAAATTTTAAAGATGTGGGACAGCTCCTGTAATATCGCCTTGACTATCGACAACAGCTCTCAGCGATATCTCTGACTATCGTCAATACACTATAGGCTACTATCGTCTATCTGCACAACCCCACTAACAATTTAACCATTTCAAATTTCTGTAAACGAAACCATAAAATCTAAATTATTTCTTACCATGCCAAGTTTTTCTAGAAGCCTGGGGAACTTCAAGATTTCTGGGATGCTTGTAGACCCATTGCTGCGAATCCACCATTTCTCAATATTCTTTGGGATGCAAAACAAATTCTGTAAAATAAGGATGAAAAACTGGGTTAAAAGCTAGCAAAACCATACAGTATGCCAGCCTGGAAATCGAGTGATCTGCCTATTATTCACCAATCTCAAATACAAATTGTTATTTCTAACAATAACATATAAAGAACACATTACATGCCCTGCATCCCAATGTGCATACTATCCACCCTATCTGCCCTAAATAGTATTGAAAATTACTACTATCACATAGAATTTAGAATGGGTAGTATGCACATTGTGACGCAGGCATAGCTTCTCTAACTTACTGTTAACCTGGATACACTTGTGTTCTGATTAAAGCAACTAAAAAAGAGGAAGAAGGACCTCAAACACAATGAGAGATTAAGTCTAAATTTAGACAACATTTTAAGTAAAATATTTAAGAATATTACATACCATTTAAGAATAATATTACATACCTGCAATATTGTGGTTTAACGTTAAGGGTAGCTGCAGCTAACGTTACCTGAGGAAAAAAGAGCGCGAAAATAAGTTATTGTTGGATTCTGCACGTCGCAGACATTTACTCTGAAAAAAAAAGACCTTAAAAGATACATTTTAGTACGAAATGATCTAATTATGACAAAACATTATAAAGCCACACAGAAACGTAACACAGACAGTAAGTTAACTGAACTTACCTTCTAGGGCTGTAAGATTCCGAAATTTTTGGAATCGAGTCCGATTCCTATTCCTGGTTCTGGAATCGATGGGAGTCGATACCGAGAATCGATTCCTCTGTTGTTTTCGATTCTTTTTCGATTCTTGTTTTTTTTAGATCGAAGGAACCTAATCTCGCCATTACTGCAGGATATAAAGGTCGTAGAAAGTATCCTTTTCATAATATGAAGCTTTATTTGTAAAAAAAATGATAATAAATTTCTATAGCTATGATTGATTCTTAAATTGTAATTTTGTCTGCTTTGCCCGTGAAATTAGTCATAGCTCACTTGCTCAGCAGGGACATGCATTTATCGCATGAATTGAACAATTGAACACATGAAGTGTCTAAAATAAATGTGCACAGTTCAGCTGAATGATGAAGTTTTCTTTGACTCTATGCTTTGGATAAAATTAACAAACTGTACATTGAAACAAAATAACCAGAACATTAACAATAACACTGATAGAGCTCGTGGTTTGTCTGTCAATCAGATGCGCTCTCGGTCACTGATGCTCGTGACGTTTTCTTTTAGAATTATCATTGGCTGATAAAAAAAAAAAAAAAAAAAATGTATTTTAGATGGAAATAAGATCCTCAATCACGTCATGATCTATTCTGTTGTGCAGCGCTCAAAATTGTGTCAGTTCCACCGTAAAATAACCCCTGAATTTTTTTTTTTTTTAACTGGTTCATTAATGAACCAGTTAAAAAAAAAAAGAACAAAATTCAGGGGTTATTTTATGCTGATAGCACACGTACATCTCGGAGACGTCTATTTGACGTCTGCATTTACATCTGCAAGATGTATTTTTTAGGGTGTTTGCTCATCTGCAATACGTCTATAGGACGTCTCCTTTTAGATGTCAAATAGACGTCTATTAGATGTCTTTAAGATGTTTATGATTTAGAATGTATGTAAAACTGACATCTGAAAGACGTCTGTCAGACGTTTGTAGACTGCAGATGCTTTCCAGATCAAGAGATCTTTAACAGACATCTTGCAGACGTACGTGTGCTATCTGGGATGCTTCCATATTGGGGGGGGGGACTTGTCCCCCTCAATGTCTATGGTGGTTACGGCCCTGCTGCATACATTTAAATTCACGAAAAGAAAACGAGTCGGTACTGCATCATCATAATTTGAGGATGCAGCCTTCCGTTTGAGAAGCACCATTCGCCTCATGCTCGATAAAAGCGGTAATTACGAGAGTTGTGAGATAAAAGATTATTTTTTATATATAAAAGATCTATTTCATTTTTATATTTACCCTTCGCCTCATGCTCGCTAAAAGTGATTAGAAGTCTGATTCGTTCCCACGAAAAGTTTCTTTCGGATAGTTTTAATGAACCAGTTAAAAAAATAATAATAATTATTATTCAGGGGTTATTTTACGGTGGAGCTGGCTTATGTTGTCCAAAATTTTGAGCGCTGCACGACAGAATAGTATGGATCATGACGTGATTGAGGATCATATTTCCATCTAAAATTCTATTTTTATTTTTATCAGCCAATGATAATTCTAAAAGAAAACGTCACGAGCATCAGTGACCGAGAGCGCATCTGATTGACAGACAAACCACGAGCTCTATCAGTGTTATTGTTAATGTTCTGGTTATTTTGTTTCAATGTATAGTTTGTTAATTTTATCCAAAGCATAGAGTCAAAGAAAACTTCATCATTCAGCTGAACTGTGCACATTTATTTTAGACACTTCATGTGTTCAATTGTTCAATTCATGCGATAAATGCATGTCCCTGCTGAGCAAGTGAGCTATGACTAATTTCACGGGCAAAGCAGACAAAATTACAATTTAAGAATCAATCATAGCTATAGAAATTTATTGTCATTTTTTACAAATAAAGCTTCATATTATGAAAAGGATACTTTCTACGACCTTTATTCTGCAGTAATGGCGAGATTAGGTTCCTTCGATCTAAAAAAAACAAGAATCGAAAAGGAATCGAAAACAACAGAGGAATCGATTCTCGGTATCGACTCCCATCGATTCCAGAACCAGGAATCGGAATCGGACTCGATTCCAAAAATTTCGGAATCTTACAGCCCTAGATTGTGGTTCCGTCCCGGGTTTCCATGGTGACGGCTGTGAGATGCCCCCCCCCCCCTTTTTTTTTTTTTTTTTTTTTTTTTTTTTACAGATCTGCATGATTCACATAGGTCACATTTTCAGGTCGGAAAATCCGGAATTCCGGATTAATCCGGAAAAATCACATCCCTGATTATTATTAATAATTATAGTTAACATTTAAAATGGATTTTGTTAAACATTTCCTTGTTTGTGTGGTCTTACTTATATGGTGAAAAGTCTGATAAGATAGCTTTTGAATATACAGCCCAATGATTTTGTTTTATGCTTGAAAAAATTTGTTGTATTTCAATAAATACTTGAGGAAACACTCCTGTTCTGTCATGATTTCTTTGTACCAGTGTTTTTGCTTATGTAACTTTATTGCTTTGAGTTTGATGAACTTAAACCATTTAAGGCAATCGGTTTCCTCAAACCATTTAAGTAGCCAAGTGGTTAATTTTAAGTTGTAAAGACTCAGTCAGTTTGAATTCAGGTAACATTCTAACTGAGTGGAATAAACTCAAAATGTTCAAGTTCAGCTTACTCTAATAATTGACTAAGCCAACACTAAAAAAATAAGTTAATTTAACTCAATGTGAATGAGTTATAGTACTCATATTTATTAGTTTGAAAACTTAAATGGTTTAAGGCAATCGGTTTCCTCAAACAGTTTGAGTTACCGTAACTTGCCGGGTTTTACAGTGAATCAAAAAATCCCATGGACAGGTTATTGCTGACAGGATACGACATTCGATAAGGGAAACAACAACAAACAAAAAAACACATTATTAGTCAGAAACGTTATCAATGCTATCAAAAATAGTAGCATACACTAGTACAGAGATCTGTAGAACAAGTAGGTTACAG
The DNA here is from genome assembly GCA_036784905.1 of Acrossocheilus fasciatus. Classification (NCBI taxonomy): domain Eukaryota; kingdom Metazoa; phylum Chordata; class Actinopteri; order Cypriniformes; family Cyprinidae; genus Acrossocheilus; species Acrossocheilus fasciatus. The sequence goes on along the minus strand of CM071940.1, from coordinate 16,361,121 downwards.
AAGGAAATGAAATACGCAAACACTAGCCACACTGTTAGACATTTCAAAGGGTTTTTACAGTAACTTACTGGCAACACTGTTGCCAGTAAGCTACTGTAATTAAGACTTACAGTAGCAAACTGTATTTGATTTATCAGTATACTACTGTAATTCTTTTATTTTAATATAGATTTCATTAGATTTTATAATTTTTATATAGAATTCATTTTATTTTTACTCTACATAGGTACTACTGGCATTCAATTAAAACAGACACAATAATTACAAAATATAAAATTCTTTATTTAAAACATTGCATGTATAACACATAAAAATACAGTCTTCCAACGCTGGAACAGTGCATCTTCACCATTTCTCCTGTCTTAAGACGTTTTGCAGTGCATTTTGTTGTGATTTATCCTCACAAAAAATCTTTAGGCAACAGAAACAAAATGGGGAAAAAAGACAAACAGCCAAAGAATACATAGCGGCCTGCAAAACCCAGGTGCTGCTCCAAAACGTGGCAACCATCTTTGCTCACCATCCACTTTGACAGAAATGTCTTCTCTGAAAAACAAGTAGAAGAAATAGCACACTTTTAAAAGGCAAACCTCATATAGAATACACAAATCTCTCAAAAACATAGCTGTTCTCTTACCATTAATTATCAGTCTCAGGGTGGCTGGCATGTCCATGTCTTTCTTGATGCTTCATTGCAGTTGCCTTTAAAACACAAATACAAAAAAATGCAGTAAATTTTAAATTCCATTAAAAACTATAACAAACTAATTCTAAAACTAGAAAGGCAGCTAGCCATAAAACTAGTTTAACCTAGCTTACATACGCTTTTATTTTCTCAGGCTACTGGCCAACATTAACTACTAACACCTGAACTAAATTTCATATTAGTTAACCTAATGTTAATATAAGATAAGCGTTGCTCGTTAAAAACTATTTTAATTCGATAACTTAATTCAATAAGCTGATAAAAGTCGTTTGAAGCGACAGCGCAGTTTACCATGGTAAAGTTCTGTAACCGCCATGTTGACGAGTAAATGTTACTAATGTTAGGTAAACTGGTGTGCAAAAATCTGACACAAACACACAGACAAACGTACATATATTTTTACCTTGCTTGCTGGTCTTTTTCTCTCGTAAGGTGCATCGACACAGCGTAGATGTTCTCCGGAGCTCTTCCACTCTGGCGGGTTCATCCCCGGGAAAAACCCGCAGCGCTGCCCTGCTGGATCCGTGTCTTTCTCGGACGCGAGTGGCGCGGCGAGGCGCGACTCGATAAAAAACAATATAGAACCCATTATCTATATTATCTACAGTGGATGCGGACAGTAAAGTGATGCCCCGGTATATTTCTGATGTACAGATGTACTCCAAGCGCTAGCGCTGTTTCTGACACAAAGTACAAACGGATTTTCCAATCATTACAAGCGATGTAACACGTCCAGTAGTCAGTCCCAAGCTGTTGCGGCGTTATAGACACGGTGTAGGGCAAATTGTGTCAATCCAAATGTAAGAAAGTAGGAAAATAAAACGACCTAATGGCACCAAAGAGACAGTTACAGTAGTATACAGCAATTTTAAAAAATACAGTAAGTCTCTGTATGTGGGGTCTGACGTCACAGAAAATTCCCATGATGCAAAGGGTATTACAGTTATTTACTGTAAAGGGAGTTTGCAGTATTATACTGGGTGATATACAGTAAATAACTGTGGAAATTACAGAAATGTCTAACAGTCAATGCTGTCATTCAGTATAGTAGTTAAATTTTTACAAAGCATGCTATAGGCCTAAACAGTCATAAGAGCACTAGACAAAGTTATCAGCTATACAGCAATGGTTATTAATTTAAAAAAAAGTATTGTACTGTAAAAAACAGTATTGTTGCATGAATAAACAACTGATAAGATTATCCACCCTTAACTGTAGAAAAGTATTGACAGGTTTTGATGTAATTAGTAGGGTATGATTTAAAAATGATCAATGACTCCAACCAATCCCCCATGACCTTTAAATGGTCATGAAACCCCCTGTTTCAGCACTGGTTAGTTCTCACCACAGTTTTAAGATACGCTAAAAAAATGTTGTGGGGGTTCTAGAGGGTTAAAGGTCTTTGTGTACTGAGTCCGAAATTTTTGCATGCATTTTCCCGTTTTTTATATTCGTAATCCTTTCCTATCAAAATGCATGCCACAGATGCGAAAACGCAGAAAATCGAACCTGATACGAATTTTTTTTTATGACGGACGAAAGTTTACTTTGGAATATAAATGTGAAAAAACCGTGAGGTCGTATTTATTTTTTTAACATGCAAAATTTTTGGACTCAGTGTGCTATGACCTTAAGGCTAGAAGGGATACGTTTGGCGCTACTGGGCATGCGCACATCAATACAGTGTAATTTTTGTCACACTGTACAACAATAAAAAAAAATTGTACAACAACTTTTTCATTATTGTAAGGGGTAGGTGTAGATGTTAATAAAACACAATCTAATAGGTAGAAAATTAATTTCATTGTTAATTTCCAGTCAGAGCTGTATCCCTTCTAGCCACAACCGGGGAAGAGGGGAGACAGACACAACAGACAGAATGCTGTTGTGAATAATCAAGCGAAGGGTCTTCTCATATGATAAGACGACGCAGTCTCGATGAATAATTTAATAGACACCAATGCATCATCGATGTACTATAGTCCTTTGCCACATCACAAATTGTGACATCAACACGATGTAGATTTTAAACCCAGATGAAGAAGATAGCGCAAAAAAGCTTAAAATTAACCTATTTTCTCCAGTAATTAAAATTAATGGATGCCAACATTGTCTTCTATGATGTGCAACACAAACACCTCGGCTAAAATCTCAGCAAATTTAGTCTGGGGTTTCATAACCCTTTAACCTTGTATTATGTTCCGGGTCAATTTGACCCATTTTGATTTTCAAGCTGTTGGAAATACCAGTTACTCTGTAATTTTATTCTTGATATTGTGTTACCTTTTCTCATTTAGGGCCAACACGAGAGGTACATGAAGACTTCATTAGTGATCACCTTAAACTGTTTGGGAGTGACTCTGGCTTATTGGAAACAGATGTTCATGAGTCACCTTTCATAGCAAAGGGAGGTGGTACTGGCTACTTTAGTATAACATTCAGGGAAGTAATACAGTGAGAAACAACCAAGCATCCACCATCTGGTGGGAAAACACCAGAACTGCAGCTGAGAAATAAGAGTTTATATCAGGTATTTTATATATTTAGCTTTGGTTCTTGATAGAGTATGCCTCAAAACCACCTTTGTTTGGCTTCCACAACATTAGCATTAGAGTACAGCCAATTCAGCATGTTAATAAGATACTGACTGTGGTTGGGAATTTGTTTTGGAAAAATTGGGCAAGTCAGGCTTAAGTTACAATTGTTCAAATCTTGGGGGTGGGCAATTTAGTGACTGGACTGCATCAATGCTTAATTTGAATGCGCTGATCTACAGTAGGTACTACACTTAAAGACAAATTATAGCATATATTGAAGTTTTTACAAGAAAACACCCCCTCAGTTTTCACACTTCCAGCTGCTACTTGCCATTTTCTACAATCATAACATGGTAGCAATTTCTGAAGTGAATCATTTCCAGCATACACATTACAGTAGTTGAGCACCTCTTGTCCCAATGTGCTTTTGTCCTGTGCGAAGCAGTAGCATTCAGCATGTTTTAAAACTTAATTAAAAAAAAAAAAAAAAATCCCCACTTGTCCTAAGTGTTCGTCACTACACCAAGGGTCTCCAACGCTGCTTCTAGAGATTGCCCTGCAGGTTGAGTGCCAGCCCCAATCAAACACCTGAACCAGCCAAATCAAGGCAGGTTTGTTGGAGTGGAGTTGAGATTGTCTGCAGTACAGTAGCTCTCCAGGAGCAGGGTTGGAGACTCCTGTACTACACAAATATGGAGGTGAAACGTCTTGCTCTGGGCTTTAAAACCGCTCACGTCACATGCCTCCTAAATTTAACCACAAACAAACTAAAGTTGTAGATCAACCAGTAACTCAAACAGTATGATTAAGCACTTTATTTTGCCATTGTGCAGTGGAGTTACAGTGGACCAAGACCATGGTCCTTGACTCTGATGGGTCCAACACGGGCTCTGTCCCGCCACAGATCTGCAGAAGAAAAATGGGGGAGGGACCCCCCACCACAAAGTATGACCATACAACATATTTCCCCTTTGTGTAAAAAACAAACAAAAGAAAAAGCCACATGCCTTTATGCAGCTGATCACTTCCACTCCCAGTGCCACAGTTTGCGTCACAGCAGCCGCACACCTGATCATCCTCATCAGCAGACACCCACCTGTCAGGTAAATGAAGCATTAGATTCTCACAGTTATTCAGGTACTTCAATTCAGTGGCAACATACCGATTAGTGGAGAAAGAGCAAGCTTTCTGCTCAGCATTAGTAGAGGTGGATGCTGCAGCTGCCTTGATAACACAAGTGATGTAGACCTACAAAGAGAAAGTTTACTTGTATAGTCAATGCAAACATGCATCCAAACTGCTAAGCCACATACATACAAAGCCACTAATCTCTTGCTGGAATCTGAATGCCTCCAGCTGAAACTGCAGCTTGTTAATTTGTGTCCGGGGCAAGAATTGTGAGCTGGAGCCTGTGAGCTTGGCATCAACTAGGCACCTAGAATGGGTGCGAGAAAATTAAAACCTTCAGACCTTATGACGCCACGAGCGAGTCGTGCATGAAGGACCTTGTCTTACCCACTATTCTCAATAAAGGAGTATCTGGGCATAGCATTTGTATGAGGTACTGAAGTAGCCACACAGCTGTCCACAAACACACGAAGAGGAACATGGTTGTACAACCTCACTGAAGCCTCAATATTAATGAGATCTCCCAAGTAGTACTCGTAGGAAGGTCGCTCAAATCTCCAGTCATCTGCAAAAAACGAACTTTAGCCCAGGTTCACAAGTACTGGCATGTTACAGACACTATACGTTATACCAACCAGTCATGAGCCTGAGGGAGAAGACCAAAAGTTCCTCCAAAACTACAGTAGAAGCATAAGGGATCCAAGTGGGCAATAAGGCGTCGCTGCTCACATCATGCATTCTATAGAGGAGTTAGAGGCAGTCACTTTATTTTAAAACACAGTGTATGCGATTAACATCCAGTAATCCTGAACAAATTTAGTCCTTACCTTGGATAATGGCACTCAATATCAACCACCGCACCTCTGCTCCTCACAATAGGAGCACCATATGAAGCCTCTTGCGGGGTGTAGATAAGGGAGAACATATAGACAAGTTCATCCTCAGTTACCTAAACAAGGGTTAGAAGAGAACTATTATTTGTAGTGACTTTAGAACACCCATCATTTTGCTGCGGTCAAACCTTACCAGTGATGTGCTACCACATCCATGCAGTTCAGACTCAAAGATGAGCACTTGAGCAGAAGGATCCTCTCCAGTTGCAGTACAGCCTCCCAGTGTAAAAGCGGAGGGCATTAGGGGTCGTCTAGTCCCAAAGAAGTCTTCCATCACTTCCACATGTATTGAATCCTCTCCACACTGAGCTGCTACACTGTTGGCAGGGACAGGACGGCGCAATTCAAAAGGAACATCTGGCTGCTGAGGTTCTTCTGGTAGGCTTGGAAAGCGCCATGTCAGTTTTGCCACTGGACCCAGCAGCACTTTTGACTGAACACCATAAAGATCTTGAGAAGGCTTTCTAAAGTCACTCCCAGTTGGTGTCTGGACAGGAAAACTTTGTGGTGTAAATACAGGGTTGCTGGGGTCATATCTTTGTGGAACCTGATGAATCCTGGTTTCAGCCCGTTGAGAAACTTGAGCTAATGGCTTTGGCACAGCTGGGTTCCAATTTTGCTTTGGCTTTCCTCGCAGTTGTGCTTCAGACAAACCAAATACAACCATAAGCACCAATCCAAAACAAACTTTCCTCAACCCCATTGTCAGAAACCTTCAGAAGCCTAATGCTAATCCTTGACTTTTTCCTTTATGTATAGTATAAGCCTGACTCCACCTCTCTAGCATCAAGCATAATCATTCCCTGGACTTGTTAACTGACTAACGCAACATGTCACAGGTGAAAATCATCAAGACATCATTAATTAAAGGAAAATGTTATTTCCTTTCTAAATTTTTATTATTATTTATTTATTTATTTTCTTTTATTTATATATTTTCTTCAAATTCCTGATGTGCGGTGGGTTGGGTGAGGGTTAGGGGGAGGTTGTGGGGGATCGTGGTTGTCTGGTACTTTTTCGCCATTTTGCCAAAATCATTATGTGAAAATCTTATTTAATAAAACGTCATAAATAATCAAAAGCTTAGTTGTTAAAAATAATGTAATGAAACATTTTGAATGAAATAATATTTAAATGCATAAAATAAACATTTTACTTTCTGGCATTTATGTGCCCTTTTTCATATTATTGCAGATGGGGAACTTTTTTTTATTTTCCTTTGTACAGAGCTCGATTTAGGTTTGACAAAACTGTTGCAATTCACATGTTTGTGAATGTGCATTTGATTTACATTTGAGAGAAACTGAGAAGATCGTAAACAATACAAACTAGCCACCTATCACTGAAAATTGCCGTTTTGAATTCAAAATATGCCATCTGTGATTCAGGTAGATCCGATGAGTTGAAAACTCTTGCTACTTCATACTTCAATACAAAACAATGCTGAATTTTGACAAAAAGGAGATTTTTAAATGCTATTATTGTGATTCTTATGTCTAAACATAAACCCTTTAGCAAAACATGTGAAAAGAACCATATTACAAAGTGGAAATGGTAAATGAGACAATAAATGATCTTCTGCGGACATCTAATGGTCATAGTGGAAATCATGACATTCATTTTAATAGTAGGCCTATTTGTTTTTCTGCCAGGTGAAATATTGGCAGAAATCTTCAACTTAGCATGGCCACTTTTCCATGAATTATCTCTATGAGTAAAACTGAAAAAAAATAAAAAAAATAAAAAGACATTCTTTAAGGTAAATTTGACTTACAGTGTTCTCATATGAAAATGTGCAAAAATATGAATAACTTTGAGGCAATTGAATAATAGGCCTATATTTAAACTTTTCTGTGGGAGTTTGTTTTAGGGGCTACTAGAATACAGGGGGGCGCCAACACTGATCTTGCATACCCCTCTGCAAATGTGCAGTTGCGCCCCTGACCTCATCAGACATTATAGCAGAAAATTTAGAGCTGTTAAACTGGCAAATGGAGGTTTCAAAAAGTATTGAATAAAAGGGTGCCGTTAATTGTGGCCAATGTGTATTAGAGAAAAACATTTCTTTCATAATGATATTTCCCCCCATTTTAAATTCTTATTAAAGGTTAGATTTTTGTGATTTTTTTTTAACAATGCAGATCACAGTCTTCTTTGATCTTATTTACCAAGGGTGCAGATATTTTTGGCCATGAGTGTATATTCCCCAGTATATAAATAAAAGCTACAAACCAAGTGATTGCTTCAATAAAATTTTACAGAATGTTTCTAATTTTAATGAATCATTCATGTTAGTATTAAGAACAAGAAAAAAAAATCACTAGATGCAATGATTATATAAGTATACACACACACACACACACACACACACACACACACACACCACCACCACCACTACACAAATGCTCAGTGTTGGTGCTATATACACATATATCAGAAATTGTAAGTCGCTGGCACATTGCAGTTATATAGTATACAGATTGTCATTAATTAAATTCCATAAAACAATGACCATATTTACAAATCAAGCATAACTAACCTACACTCAACCTACAAAATGCAAATACATCATCAGGATTTAGTTACTGATTTTTAATTCTATTCAGTTTGTCATCGCATGTGGAACTTGCTACAAGCTGATATCTGACATTCTAATACAGAGCAATTTGCACTATATATTGTTACTCAAGACTAGATTGCAAAGAAATGTTGCTAAATGAGCCTCTGTGGCCTGCAGCATGAAGCAAGATGAACAAACTTAGAGTTGCAGAGGAAGTTTTGAGTTGACAAATCCCAATAAAGCCAACCTGGTTTAGATGAGGTTCACCGGGCTTACAAACCTCAATATAAATGTTCTCTGTCAACTCAGAGTTTGTGATTAACTCTGGAGAGCTTGCACCTGAAAGTGTGACACATGCAGCAAACAGCCAATCACACAGAACGTGGAGAGAATCAGCAAAGCATCATTTGGATTCACTTCTCGCGAGAGTCAGAGCAATTCACTTTTCTGCTGAAGATTAAGAGATGTCGTTATTAAAAATGTAATAAATTTAAATGCATTTAAAAGGTAGGAATAAACACTTCTGCAAAAGTTTGGCAACACAAAGAAAATATATGACTATATGCAAAGGAATCAACTAAATTTATTTATAGTTTCGCACAGAGCTCAAAAAGAAAATGTTAGCTTAGTCATTTTAAAAGTTGGATATATTAAAGCTCATCTATATGTGTGTGTGTGTGTGTGTGTGTGTAAATATATATATTTAATTTAATTTAAATACGAAACTTGAAATTAATTTCCACTTCATATAATAATTATATGAATAAATTATATGAATTATAAACAATTAATATAATAAGTAGCTGCAAAAGACAGGCAATTTTGTCTCTAAAATTCTTTGACTGTAAACTGCTTTAATTTGGAGCGAGAGATACAGGGGAGTGGCTTCATTGCATGAGATATAGGTCACTCTGCTATCAGCTGATTGGTCCAGTTTTGGTTTGCGATCTCTAACCCAGAATAAAACCTGCTCCGGAGCAGGGAAGTTGTGTAAGGTAAGTTGCCATGGTGAGTTTGCTTAAACTAAACGTGAACTTTCCCAGGTAAAAATTTAAACTGGCTTCGTACTACAGGCCACAGTGCACTTTCAGCCCATTTCGTGCAAAAATGCACTGTGCACACAAACACAAACCTCTCAATGCTAAAACAGTTCACTGTTCTACACCACTGTTAGTGTGTGCAATGTGAATGGCTGTTAATATGGGTTCAGAAGAAACATGCCACTTACAAAATTTTTCAGAACCAAAAATAATTACTCAAATCTAGAGAGCAAACGGGTGGGTTTAAATAAAAACAAATAGCCAGATGATGGTTTTTAAAACTTTATTTTTTTGACATGACCACACAGCTATTCAGTTAAATTTGGCCATAGCCATATTCCTTAACACTGATAGGCCCAACAGAGACTCTCTCCCACCGTAGATCTGAGGAACAAACTAATTGTGAGAACCCTTCTACATGACAATAACCAAAAGGTGGCAAAGTTAGTTTATACAGTCGTGGCCAAAAGTTTTGAGAATAACATAAATATTAGTTTTCACAAAGTTTGCTGCTAAACTGCTTTTAGATATTGGTTTCAGTTGTTTCTGTGATGTACTGAAATATAATTACAAGCACTTCATACGTTTCAAAGGCTTTTATCGACAATTACATGACATTTATACAAAGAGTCAGTATTTGCAGTGTTGGCCGTTCTTTTTCAGGACCTCTGCAATTCGACTGGGCATGCTCTCAATCAACTTCTGGGCCAAATCCTGACTGATAGCAACCCATTCTTTCATAATCACTTCTTGGAGTTTGTCAGAATTAGTGGGTTTTTGTTTGTCCACCCGCCTCTTGAGGATTGACCACAAGTTCTCAATGGGATTAAGATCTGGGGAGTTTCCAGGCCATGGACCCAAAATTTCAACGTTCTGGTCCCCGAGCCACTTAGTTATCACTTTTGCCTTATGGCACGGTGCTCCATCATGCTGGAAAATGCATTGTTCTTCACCAAACTGTTGTTGGATTGTTGGAAGAAGTTGCTGTTGGAGGGTGTTTTGGTACCATTATTTATTCATGGCTGTGTTTTTTGGCAGAATTGTGAGTGAGCCCACTCCCTTGGATGAGAAGCAACCCCACACATGAATGGTCTCAGGATGCTTTACTGTTGGCATGACACAGGACTGATGGTAGCGCTCACCTTTTCTTCTCCTGACAAGCCTTTGTCCAGATGCCCCAAACAATCGGAAAGGGGCTTCATCGGAGAATATGACTTTGCCCCAGTCCTCAGCAGTCCATTCACGATACTTTCTGCAGAAGATCAATCTGTCCCTGATGTTTTTTTTTGGAGAGAAGTGGCTTCTTTGCTGGCCTTCTTGACACTAGGCCATCCTCCAAAAGTCTTGGCCTCACTGTGCGTGCAGATGCACTCACACCTGCCTGCTGCCATTCCTGAGCAAGCTCTGCACTGGAGGTGCCCTGATCCCACAGCTGAATCAACTTTAGGAGACCAAAGTTTTGAGAATGACACAAAAACATGTAAGAATGTAAGAATTATGTAAGAATGGGCTGCCATCAGTCAGGATGTAGCCCAGTAGTTGATTGACAGCATGCCAGGACGAATTGCAGAGGTCTTGAAAAAGAAGGGTCAACACTGCAAATATTGAGTCTTTGCTTAAACTTAATGTAATTGTCAATGAAAGCCACTGGCACTTATGAAATGCTTGTAATTTTACTTCAGTATACCATAGTAACATCTGACAAAAAGATCTAAAAACACTGAAGCAGCAGACTTTGTGAAAATTAATATTTATGTTATTCTCAAAACATTTGGCCACGACTGTACCTGTAAGAAGCTGATCACTTCCAGTCCTGATGCTACAGGTTGTGTCACAGCAGCCACACACCTGGTCAGATTCATCCGCAGAAACCCACCTGCCGAACAAATGTTAATTACTTGCACAACCTCATTTACCCTTACATCTCAAGGGTCAGTTAACATACCCATCAGTAGAGAACGAACAAGCTTTCTGCTCAGGACTTGTTGGGGTGGTTTCTGCAGTCACCTTCACAATGCATGTAATAACACCAATAACTTTCCAAATACTGCTTGCCTCAACCCCATTGCCATTTTTTTTTAAATCACCAGGGTCTAATAAAGGAAATATATTGCTGGGGAGACTCCAGGAACAGTTTGAAAACCTCTCATACACAAGCTGCCCATTGTTTTCTTTTAATTGTTAATTACATATTAAAATGTTACACCAAACATCTTACTGGAAGTTTTATTTGCTTTGAAAAAAGAAAAATTACACATAGCCTACTTTTATTTCTTTCTGGAGAGAATAACATGGCAAGAAAGGTTGTATGAATAAGGAATTTGAATCAGCTGCTCTAAATGAATAAGGGACTGCAGAGAGCACAAACAATTGTTGATTAAATAGCCATCCTTGCATTAAAGTTATGTATAGGCAACCCCCTTGGTTCTATTTGACCTTCTCAAAGTGAGAGATACAGCACACTAACAAAAGGACACTAAAGATTGCAGCCTCTAGTATAAGACTACTAGAGCACCTCAAGAGCAGAGGAGTGAGGTTTACCTTGCTAGCTGGCCTCCATTACATAAATCAGAGCGTAACAACCCTGCATAAGACAAAATATAGTGCAACAAAAGGGATTCAACTGAGGATCTTTCAAAACCTGGAAGACAACTCTTGACTCTTAAAGTGAAGAGTTAATTTAGTACCTTGTATACAACTTTAAACAGCCTGACAAAGCCAGTACTTAACACTCAAAGGTTAAGTAAGTTCAGCAAATCCAGTTAGGGCTTGTCAGCTTGATTGGAGTGGGGGACATACCCATTGGCAGAGAACGAACAAGCTTTCTGTTCAGGGCTTGGAGTAGGAGTTGTTACAGCCACCTTCACCATGCATGTGATGTAAACCTGCAAAGACCATTGTTTGTAAGCCATGGTAGCACATCATACGAAGGGTTGCGCAAGTCACATACCGGTCCACTGTTTGGTGGCAGGAACCTGAAAGCCTCCAACTGAAACTGCAACTTATCACCTTGGGTTCGGGGCATAAAGTGAGACCTGGAGCCTGTGAGCTTGGCATCAACCAGGCACCTGGGAAAGGAACCAAGTCAGACATCTTGCAATACATCTAGAGCAGGGTTCCTCAAATCTTACCCTGGAGGTCCGATCCACTGCAGAGTTTAGCTCCAACCCTGATCAAACTCACCTGTCTGTGATTTTCTAATGATCCTGAAGACATTGATTAGCATGTTCAGGTGTGTTTGATTAGGGCTACAGCTAAACTCTGCAGGAAAGTGGATCTCAAGGTCCAGATTTGAGGAGCCCTGATCTAGAGCATGGGACACAAGGTGCACCACTTACCCACTGTTCTCAATGAAGGAGTATCTGGGGACAGATGTGACATCAGGGACGGTTGTAGTTATGCAGCTGTCCACAAACACACGGATGGGAACATGGCTGTACGAATGCACAGATGCTTCAAGATTTATGATATCACCCAGGAAGTATTGCTTAGAAGGTCTCTCGAATCTCCAGTCATCTGCAAAGACAACCTTTAGCACAGGTTCACAATGACTGGAACAACCCAGAATTATGACCCAGCACAATTAACCCAACAATGTGTTTACAGAAATAACTAGAGCTGGGAATCGATTCCAAAAAGAATCGATTCCTCGATTCCGAGGCGTTGGGAATCGAGAGTCGATTCCAAAGGTTGGAATCGATTCCATCAAGAGGAATCGACTCCTCATTCAGAGCTATTTTCAGTTCAACAAAGCTTATCTATGGGAGCCTCTCAAACGGAAGGCTGCATCCTACGAAGGCTGCACACATTTAAATTCACGAAAATAAACTGAAAGAAAACGAGTCGGTACTGCATCATCATAATTTGAGGATGCAGCCTTCCGTTTGAGAAGCACCATTCGCCTCATGCTCGATAAAAGCGGTAATTACGAGAGTTGTGAGATAAAAGATTATTTTTATATATATAAAAGATCTATTTCATTTTTTATTTACCCTTCGCCGCATGCTCGCTAAAAGTGATTAGAAGTCTGATTCGTTCCCACGAAAAGTTTCTTTCGGATAGTTTTAATGAACCAGTTAAAAAAAAAAAAGATTCAGGGGTTATTTTACGGTGGAACTGACTTATGTTGTCCACAATTTTGAGCGCTGCACGACAGAATAGATCATGACGTGATTGAGGATCTTATTTCCATCTAAAATTCTATTTTAATTTTTATCAGCCAATGATAATTCTAAAAGAAAACGTCACGAGCATCAGTGACCGAGAGCGCATCTGATTGACAGACAAACCACGAGCTCTATCAGTGTTATTGTTAATGTTCTGGTTATTTTGTTTCAATGTACAGTTTGTTAATTTTATCCAAAGCATATAATCAAAGAAAACTTCATCATTCAGCTGAACTGTGCACATTTATTTTAGACACTTCATGTGTTCAATTGTTCAATTCATGCGATAAATGCATGTCCCTGCTGAGCAAGTGAGCTATGACAAATTTCACGGGCAAAGCAGACAAAATTACAATTTAAGAATCAATCATAGCTATAGAAATTTATTGTGATTTTTTTTTTTTTTTTTTTTTTTTTTTTTTTTTTACAAATAAAGCTTCATATTATGAAAAGGATACTTTCTACGACCTTTATATTCTGCAGTCATGGCGAGATTAGGTTCCTTCGATCTAAAAAAACAAGAATCGAAAAAGAATCGAAAATAACAGAGGAATCGATTCTCGGAATCGACTTCCATCGATTCCAGAACCAGGAATCGGAATCGGACTCGATTCCAAAAATTTCGGAATCTTACAGCCCCTACCTCCAGGTATTTATTTTAATAAAAGGGCTCACTATAGATTAATGGTTCGGTCAGCTTGGTTCTGGGTCTCAACACCCCAAAAGCTTGTCCTCCATCATTGCACAGGCCTATTCATGGATGAGACATGCAGATAGTTCAAAGTTTAGTCAACCTTCACTGAATTGTATATAATCAATGAACTCTGAAAAAAAACAGTCCTTGTTTAACACTATTAGTTGTCAAAATGAATTGCAACAGCTCTGTACAAAGGAAAATAAAAAAAGTTCCCCATCTGCAATAATATGAAAAAGGGCACATAAATGCCATAAAGTAAAATGTTTATTTTATGCATTTAAATATTTTTCGTTCAAAATGTTTCATTACATTATTTTTAACAACTAAGCTTTTGATTATTTATGACGTTTTATTAAATAAGATTTTCACATAATGATTTTGGCAAAATGGCGCCCCCCTATGTGCGGCGTTGGATTAGAGTTGGGGCTGAACTTTGCAGGACAGTCGCTCGCCAGGAGCAGGATTGGGCATCCCTGCATTAAGTGAATTAAAGTATACAATAATAAGTTGAGACTGAAGTTTTGACTTAATCACTATGATGACATTGATTAAAGCTTTTTATAAATGTCATTTAACAACACAAAACTCTCACATTTTTCTTTAATTATTATAATTATTTATTTATTTATTTATTTTTTATCTCTCAAATGTGTCTTTATTTTTTTGTAATTCAGTGTTTTTGTTTATTTTCAAAGTAGCATATAGGTTACAACAAGAAAAAGTACCAGACAACCACGATCCCCCACAACCTCCCCCTAACCCTCACCCAACCCACCGCACATCAGGAATTTGAAGAAAATAAATAAATAAAAGAAAATAAATAAATAAATAATAATAAAAAATTAGAAAGGAAATAACATTTTCCTTTAATTAATGATGTCTTGATGATTTTCACCTGTGACATGTTGCGTTAGTCAGTTAACAAGTCCAGGGAATGATTATGCTTGATGCTAAAGAGGTGGAGTCAGGCTTATACTATACATAAAGGAAAAAGTCAAGGATCAGCATTAGGCTTCTGAAGGTTTCTGACAATGGGGTTGAGGAAAGTTTGTTTTGGATTGGTGCTTATGGTTGTATTTGGTTTGTCTGAAGCACAACTGCGAGGAAAGCCAAAGCAAAATTGGAACCCAGCTGTGCCAAAGCCATTAGCTCAAGTTTCTCAACGGACTGAAACCAGGATTCATCAGGTTCCACAAAGATATGACCCCAGCAACCCTGTATTTACACCACAAAGTTTTCCTGTCCAGACACCAACTGGGAGTGACTTTAGAAAGCCTTCTCAAGATCTTTATGGTGTTCAGTCAAAAGTGCTGCTGGGTCCAGTGGCAAAACTGACATGGCGCTTTCCAAGCCTACCAGAAGAACCTCAGCAGCCAGATATTCCTTTTGAATTGCGCAGTCCTGTCCCTGCCAACAGTGTAGCAGCTCAGTGTGGAGAGGATTCAATACATGTGGAAGTGATGGAAGACTTCTTTGGGACTAGACGACCCCTAATGCCCTCCGCTTTTACACTGGGAGGCTGTACTGCAACTGGAGAGGATCCTTCTGCTCAAGTGCTCATCTTTGAGTCTGAACTGCATGGATGTGGTAGCACATCATTGGTAAGGTTTGACCGCAGCAAAATGATGGGTGTTCTAAAGTCACTACAAATAATAGTTCTCTTCTAACCCTTCTGTTTAGGTAACTGAGGATGAACTTGTCTATATGTTCTCCCTTATCTACACCCCGCAAGAGGCTTCATATGGTGCTCCTATTGTGAGGAGCAGAGGTGCGGTGGTTGATATTGAGTGCCATTATCCAAGGTAAGGACTAAATTTGTTCAGGATTACTGGATGTGTTAGTCGCATGCACTGTATTTTAAAATAAAGTGACTGCCTCTAACTCCTCTATAGAATGCATGATGTGAGCAGCGACGCCTTATTGCCCACTTGGATCCCTTATGCTTCTACTGTAGTTTTGGAGGAACTTTTGGTCTTCTCCCTCAGGCTCATGACTGGTTGGTATAACGTATAGTGTCTGTAACATGCCAGTACTCGTGAACCTGGGCTAAAGTTCATTTTTTGCAGATGACTGGAGATTTGAGCGACCTTCCTACGAGTACTACTTGGGAGATCTCATTAATATTGAGGCTTCAGTGAGGTTGTACAACCATGTTCCTCTTCGTGTGTTTGTGGACAGCTGTGTGGCTACTTCAGTACCTCATACAAATGCTATGCCCAGATACTCCTTTATTGAGAATAGTGGGTAAGAAAAGGTCCTTCATGCACGACTCGCTCGTGGCGTCATAAGGTCTGAAGGTTTTAACTTTCTCGCACCCATTCTAGGTGCCTAGTTGATGCCAAGCTCACAGGCTCCAGCTCACAATTCATGCCCCGGACACAAATTGACAAGCTGCACTTTCAGCTGGAGGCATTCAGATTCCAACAGGAGATTAGTGGCTTTGTATGTATGTGGTTTAGCAGTTTGGATGCATGTTTGCATTGACTATACAAGTAAACTTTCTCTTTGTAGGTCTACATCACTTGTGTTATCAAGGCAGCTGCAGCATCCCTCTACTAATGCTGAGCAGAAAGCTTGCTCTTTCTCCACTAATCGGTATGTTGCCACTGAATTGAAGTACCTGAATAACTGTGAGAATCTAATGCTTCATTTACCTGACAGGTGGGTGTCTGCTGATGAGGATGATCAGGTGTGCGGCTGCTGTGACGCAAACTGTGGCACTGGGAGTGGAAGTGATCAGCTGCGTAAAGGCATGTGGCTTTTTCTTTTGTTTGTTTTTTGCACAAAGGGGAAATGTTGTATGGTCATACTTTGTGGTGGGGGTCCCCCCCCCCCCATTTTTCTTCTGCAGATCTGTGGTGGGACAGAGCCCGTGTTGGACCCATCAGAGTCAAGGACCATGGTCTTGGTCCACTGTAACTCCACTGCACAATGGCAAAATAAAGTGCTTAACCATACTGTTTGAGTTACTGGTTGATCTACAACTTTAGTTTGTTTGGTTAAATTTAGGAGGCATGTGACGTGAGCGGTTTTAAAGCCCAGAGCAAGACGTTTCACCTCCATATTTGTGTAGTACAGGAGTCTCCAACCCTGCTACTGTCCTGCACACAATCTCAACTCCACTCCAAAAAACCTGCCTCTAAGTAACCTAGAAGGCCTTAATTTGGCTGGTTCAGGTGTTTGATTGGGGCTGGCACTCAACCTGCAGGGCAATCTCTAGAAGCAGCGTTTGAGATCCTTGGTGTAGTGACATTCGCTTTGGACAAGTGTTTTTTTTTTTTTTTTTTTTTTTTTTTTTTTTTTTGTTAAATTAAGTTTTAAAATATGCTGAATGCTACTGCTTCGCACAGGACAAAAGCACATTGGGACAAGAGGTGCTCAACTACTGTAATGTGTATGCTGGAAATGGAAATGATTCCCTTCAGAAATTGCTACCATGTTATGATTGTAGAAAATGGCAAGTAGCAGCTGGAAGTGTGAAAACTGAGGGTGTTTTCTTGTAAAAACTTACTTCAATATATGCTATAATTTGTCTTTAAGTGTAGTACCTACTGTAGATCAGCGCATTCAAATTAAGCATTGATGCAGTCCAGTCACTAAATTGCCCACCCACAAGATTTGAACAATTGTAACTTAAGCCTGACTTGCCCAATTTTTCCAAAACAAATTCCCAACCACAGTCAGTATCTTATTAACATGCTGAATTGGCTGTACTCTAATGCTAATGTTGTGGAAGCCAAACAAAGGTGGTTTTGAGGCATACTCTATCAAGAACCAAAGCAAAATATATAAAATGCCTGATATAAACTCTTATTTCTCAGCTGCAGTTCTGGTATTTTCCCACCAGATGGTGGATGCTTGGTTGTTTCTCACTGTATTACTTCCCTGAATGTTATACTAAAGTAGCCAGTACCACCTCCCTTTGCTATGAAAGGTGACTCATGAACATCTGTTTCCAATAAGCCAGAGTCACTCCCAAACAGTTTAAGGTGATCACTAATGAAGTCTTCATGTACCTCTCGTGTTGGCCCTAAATGAGAAAAAGTAACACAATATCAAGAATAAAATTACAGAGTAACTGGTATTTCCAACAGCTTGAAAATCAAAATGGGTCAAATTGACCCGGAACATAATACAAGGTTAAAGGGTTATGAAACCCCAGACTACTTTTGATGAGATTTTAGCCGAGGTGTTTGTGTTGCACATCATAGAACACAATGTTGGCATCCGTTAATTTTAATTATTGGAGAAAATAGGTTAATTTTAAGCTTTTTTGCGCTATCTTCATCTGGGTTTAAAATCTACATCGTGTTGATGTCACAATTTGTGATGTGGCAAAGGACTATAGTACATCGATGATGCATTGGTGTCTATTAAATTATTCATCGAGACTGCGTCGTCTTATATGAGAAGACCCTTCGCTTGATTATTCACAACAGCATTCTGTCTGTTGTGTCTGTCTCCCCTCTTCCCCGGTTGTGGCTAGAAGGGATACAGCTCTGACTGGAAATTAACAATGAAATTAATTTTCTACCTATTAGATTGTGTTTTATTAACATCTACACCTACCCCTTACAATAATGAAAAAAAAGAGTAATTATTGTTGTGCAGTGTGACAAAAATTACACTGTATTGATGTGCGCATGCCCAGTAGTGCCAAACGTATCCCTTCTAGCCTTAAGGTCATAGCACACTGAGTCCAAAACTTTCGCACGTTAAAAAATAAATACGACCTCACGTTTTTTTTTCACATTTATATTCCGAAGTAAACTTTCATCCGTCATAAAAAAAATTCATATCAGGTTCGATTTTCTGCGTTTTCGCATCCGTGGCATGCATTTTGATTGGAAAGGATTACGAATAAGAAAAAACGGGAAAATGCATGCAAAAATTTCGGACTCAGTATACAAAGACCTTTAACCCTCTAAAACCCCCACATCTTTTTTAGCGTTTCTTAAAACTGTGGTGAAAAGTTGCGATTTTCTAGGCATATATGATTAGGAACTATACTCCCAGTCCGGTGTCATAATTTAAGGAACTTTGCTGCCGTAACAGGCGCAGTGATATTACGTAGCGCCTGAAAGTAGTCCCCAGCTATATTATAACTAGTTACCTAGCTGGGAACTACTTTCAGGCGCTGCATAATATCACTGCGCCTGCTGTGGCCATGTTACGGCAGCAAAGTTCCTTGATTAATACACCGGAATGAGAGTATAGTTCCTAGCCAAATCGGACTAGAAAATCGCAACTTTTCATTTTCCGCCGGTCTTAGTACACAATATAACTACAGAAGAGTAGAGTTTTAAATAGGAAAACTATCGAAACTCTTTGATCATTTTTGAACGCGATACTACTGGTCTAATCGGATTCAATGATCTATGCTAAGCTATGCTAAAAGTGCTATCGCCAGACCCGGAGATCGGCTGAATGGATTCAAAAACGGTAAAACTCAACTTATTAACTCTGGGGGAGTTGGAGAATGAGCCTATTTCCAAAAAAAAGTGGAGTGTTCCTTTAAAGGTCATGGGGGATTGGTTGGAGTCATTGGTCATTTTTAAATCATACCCTATTAATTACATCAAAACTTCTTAATACTTTTCTACAGATAAGGGTGGATAATCTTATCAGTTGTTTATTCATGCAACAATACTGTTTTTTACAGTACAATACATTTTTTTTTATTAATAACCATTGCTGTATAGCTGATAACTTTGTCTAGTGCTCTTATGACTGTTTAGGCCTACAGCATGCTTTGTGAAAATTTAACTGCTATACTGAATGACAGCATTGACTTTTTCATGGCTAGTGTTTGCGTATTTCATTTCCTTCTGTAACCTACTTGTTCTACAGATCTCTGTACTAGTGTATGCTACTATTTTTGATAGCATTGATAAAGTTTCTGACTAATAATGTGTTTTTTTGTTTGTTGTTGTTTCCCTTATCGAATGTCGTATCCTGTCAGCAATAACCTGTCCATGGGATTTTTTGATTCACTGTAAAACCCGGCAAGTTACGGTAAC
Organism: Acrossocheilus fasciatus; assembly: GCA_036784905.1. Lineage (NCBI taxonomy): Eukaryota > Metazoa > Chordata > Actinopteri > Cypriniformes > Cyprinidae > Acrossocheilus > Acrossocheilus fasciatus. The sequence goes on along the minus strand of CM071940.1, from coordinate 16,341,374 downwards.
TCAAACCGTTTGAGGAAACCGATTGCCTTAAACCATTTAAGTTTTAAAACTAATAAATATGAGTACTATAACTCATTCACATTGAGTTAAATTAACTTATTTTTTTGGTCTTGGCTTAGTCAATTATTAGAGTAAGCTGAACTTGAACATTTTGAGTTTATTCCACTCAGTTAGAATGTTACCTGAATTCAAACTGACTGAGTCTTTACAACTTAAAATTAACCACTTGGCTACTTAAATGGTTTGAGGAAACCGATTGCCTTAAATGGTTTAAGTTTATCAAACTCAAAGCAATAAAGTTACATAAGCAAAAACACTGGTACAAAGAAATCATGACAGAACAGGAGTGTTTCCTCAAGTATTTATTGAAATACAACAAAGGTTTTCAAGCATAAAACAAAATCATTGGGCTGTATATTCAAAAATATAACATTTAAGCTATCTTATCAGACTTTTCACCAAATAAATAAGACCACACAAACAAGGAAATGTTTAACAAAATCCATTTTAAATGTTAACTATAATTATTAATAATAATAATAATAAATAACTGCTAAATAATATGAAACACAGTTGATAACTTTTCTGTAAAAAATAATTAAAAACACTTTCCTCAAGATTAACAGCACTTATACAAACTTTAAGTAATTTGAATACTGTAACTATGGGAATACTTTAGTTCCAAACAAATAAAAAGAAAAACAAATAGGCCTACTATTAAAATGAATGTCATGATTTCCACTATGACCATTAGATGTCCGCAGAAGATCATTTATTGTCTCATTTACCATTTCCACTTTGTAATATGGTTCTTTTCACATGTTTTGATAAAGGGTTTATGTTTAGACATAAGAATCACAATAATAGCATTTAAAAATCTCCTTTTTGTCAAAATTCAGCATTGTTTTGTATTGAAGTATGAAGTAGCAAGAGTTTTCAACTCATCGGATCTACCTGAATCACAGATGGCATATTTTGAATTCAAAACGGCAATTTTCAGTGATAGGTGGCTAGTTTGTATTGTTTACGATCTTCTCAGTTTCTCTCAAATGTAAATCAAATGCACATTCACAAACATGTGGGTATTTTTTATTTTTTTTTGAGTTATTGAGATACTCATAAATGAACTGATATATGCCGCCTTACGCAGTGAATGTTTTCATAGGGTGGTCAGTCTGTGGTAGCACAGAAATCTTCATTATTTCAGTGTAGAAATGTAGCCTATTTGACTACACTGGACTGTTTTAGTGCCTAAAACACAACTGAATACAATTAATTTGTACGTAATTGTAATTAAGAATTTGTGAATTAGATCAGGTAATTGAGTTAATATGACCATTTTTGTATGATTTTTGTATTACCTCCAGGTATTTATTTTAATAAAAGGGCTCACTATAGATTAATGGTTCAGTCAGCTTGGTTCTGGGTCTCAACACCCCAAAAGCTTGTCCTCCATCATTGCACAGGCCTATTCATGGATGAGACATGCAGATAGTTCAAAGTTTAGTCAACCTTCACTGAATTGTATATAATCAAAGAACTCTGAAAAAAAAAAAAAAAACAGTCCTTGTTTAACACTATTAGTTGTCAAAATGAATTCATTGCAACAGTTTTGTCAAACCTAAATCGAGCTCTGTACAAAGGAAAATAAAAAAAGTTTCCCATCTGCAATAATATGAAAAAGGGCACATAAATGCCATAAAGTAAAATGTTTATTTTATGCATTTAAATATTTTTCGTTCAAAATGTTTCATTACATTATTTTTAACAACTAAGCTTTTGATTATTTATATGACGTTTTATTAAATAAGATTTTCACATAATGATTTTAGCAAAATGGCGCCCCCCTATGTGCGGCGTTGGATTAGAGTTGGAGCTGAACTTTGCAGGACAGTCGCTCGCCAGGAGCAGGATTGGGCATCCCTGCATTAAGTGAATTAAAGTATACAATAATAAGTTGAGACTGAAGTTTTGACTTAATCACTATGATGACATTGATTAAAGCTTTTTATAAATGTCATTTAACAACACAAAACTCTCACATTTTCCTTTAATTAATGATGTCTTGATGATTTTCACCTGTGACATGTTGCGTTAGTCAGTTAACAAGTCCAGGGAATGATTATGCTTGATGCTAGAGAGGTGGAGTCAGGCTTATACTATACATAAAGGAAAAAGTCAAGGATCAGCATTAGGCTTCTGAAGGTTTCTGACAATGGGGTTGAGGAAAGTTTGTTTTGGATTGGTGCTTATGGTTGTATTTGGTTTGTCTGAAGCACAACTGCGAGGAAAGCCAAAGCCATTAGCTCAAGTTTCTCAACGGGCTGAAACCAGGATTCATCAGGTTCCACAAAGATATGACCCCAGCAACCCTGTATTTACACCACAAAGTTTTCCTGTCCAGACACCAACTGGGAGTGACTTTAGAAAGCCTTCTCAAGATCTTTATGGTGTTCAGTCAAAAGTGCTGCTGGGTCCAGTGGCAAAACTGACATGGCGCTTTCCAAGCCTACCAGAAGAACCTCAGCAGCCAGATGTTCCTTTTGAATTGCGCCGTCCTGTCCCTGCCAACAGTGTAGCAGCTCAGTGTGGAGAGGATTCAATACATGTGGAAGTGATGGAAGACTTCTTTGGGACTAGACGACCCCTAATGCCCTCCGCTTTTACACTGGGAGGCTGTACTGCAACTGGAGAGGATCCTTCTGCTCAAGTGCTCATCTTTGAGTCTGAACTGCATGGATGTGGTAGCACATCACTGGTAAGGTTTGACCGCAGCAAAATGATGGGTGTTCTAAAGTCACTACAAATAATAGTTCTCTTCTAACCCTTCTGTTTAGGTAACTGAGGATGAACTTGTCTATATGTTCTCCCTTATCTACACCCCGCAAGAGGCTTCATATGGTGCTCCTATTGTGAGGAGCAGAGGTGCGGTGGTTGATATTGAGTGCCATTATCCAAGGTAAGGGCTAAATTTGTTCAGGATTACTGGATGTGTTAATTTTAAAATAAAGTGACTGCCTCTAACTCCTCTATAGAATGCATGATGTGAGCAGCGACGCCTTATTGCCCACTTGGATCCCTTATGCTTCTACTGTAGTTTTGGAGGAACTTTTGGTCTTCTCCCTCAGGCTCATGACTGGTTGGTATAACGTATAGTGTCTGTAACATGCCAGTACTCGTGAACCTGGGCTAAAGTTCGTTTTTTGCAGATGACTGGAGATTTGAGCGACCTTCCTACGAGTACTACTTGGGAGATCTCATTAATATTGAGGCTTCAGTGAGGTTGTACAACCATGTTCCTCTTCGTGTGTTTGTGGACAGCTGTGTGGCTACTTCAGTACCTCATACAAATGCTATGCCCAGATACTCCTTTATTGAGAATAGTGGGTAAGAAAAGGTCCTTCATGCACGACTCGCTCGTGGCGTCATAAGGTCTGAAGGTTTTAATTTTCTCGCACCCATTCTAGGTGCCTAGTTGATGCCAAGCTCACAGGCTCCAGCTCACAATTCATGCCCCGGACACAAATTGACAAGCTGCAGTTTCAGCTGGAGGCATTCAGATTCCAGCAAGAGATTAGTGGCTTTGTATGTATGTGGCTTAGCAGTTTGGATGCATGTTTGCATTGACTATACAAGTAAACTTTCTCTTTGTAGGTCTACATCACTTGTGTTATCAAGGCAGCTGCAGCATCCACCTCTACTAATGCTGAGCAGAAAGCTTGCTCTTTCTCCACTAATCGGTATGTTGCCACTGAATTGAAGTACCTGAATAACTGTGAGAATCTAATGCTTCATTTACCTGACAGGTGGGTGTCTGCTGATGAGGATGATCAGGTGTGCGGCTGCTGTGACGCAAACTGTGGCACTGGGAGTGGAAGTGATCAGCTGCGTAAAGGCATGTGGCTTTTTCTTTTGTTTGTTTTTTACACAAAGGGGAAATGTTGTATGGTTATACTTTGTGGTGGGGGGTCCCTCCCCCATTTTTCTTCTGCAGATCTGTGGTGGGACAGAGCCCGTGTTGGACCCATCAGAGTCAAGGACCATGGTCTTGGTCCACTGTAACTCCACTGCACAATGGCAAAATAAAGTGCTTAATCATACTGTTTGAGTTGCTGGTTGATCTACAACTTTAGTTAGTTTGTGGTTAAATTTAGGAGGCATGTGACGTGAGCGGTCTTGAAGCCCTGAGCAAGACGTTTCACCTCCATATTTGTGTAGTACAGGAGTCTCCAACCCTGCTCCTGGAGAGCTATTGTCCTGCAGACAATCTCAACTCCACTCCAACAAACCTGCCTCTAAGTAACCTAGAAGGCCTTGATTTGGCTGGTTCAGGTGTTTGATTGGGGTCGGAAATCAACCTGCAGGGAAATCTCTAGAAGCAGCGTTTGAGATCCTTGGTGTAGTGACATTCGCTTTGGACAAGTGGGGAACTCACTCACTTTTTTTTTTTTTTTTTTTTTTTTTTTTTAAACATGTGAATGCTACTGCTTCGCACAGGACAAATGTTATGATTGTAGGAAATGCCAAGTACCACAGTTGGAAGTGTGAAAACTGCGGGGGTGTGTTCTTGTAAAAACTTACTTCAATATATGCTGTAATTTGTCTTTAAGTGTAGTACCTACTGTAGATCAGAGCATTCAAATTAAGCATTGATGCAGTCCAGTCACTAAATTGCCCACTCACAAGATTTGAACAACTAACTTAAGCCTGACTTGCCCAATTTTTCCAACCACAGTCAGTATCTTATTAACATGCTGAATTGGCTGTACTCTAATGCTAATGTTGTGGAAGCCAAACAAAGGTGGTTTTGAGGCATGCTCTATCAAGAACCAAAGCAAAAAACCTAATCTTTCCTGATATAAACTCTTTCTCAGCTGCAGTTCTGATGTTTTCCCACCAGATGGTGGATGCTTGGTTATTTCTTACTGTATTACTTCCCTGAATGTTATACTGAAGTAGCCAGTACACCTCCCTTTACTATGAAAGGTGACTCATGAACATCTGTTTCCAATAAGCCAGAGTCACTCCCAAACAGCTTAAGGTGATCACTAATGAAGTCCTCATGTACCTCTCGTGTTGGCCCTGAATGAGGAAAAAGTAACAGTATCAGGAATAAAATTACAGATTAACTGGCATTTCCAACAGCTTGAAAATCAAAATGGGTCAAATTGACCCGGGACATAATACAAGGTTAAAGGGTTATGAAACAACAGACTACTTTTGCTGAGATTTTAGCCGAGGTGTTTGTGTTGCACATCATAAAAGTCAATGTTAGCATCCATTCGTTTTAATTATTGGAGAAAACGGGTTAACTTTTAAGCTTTTTTGCGCTATTTTCATCTGGGTTTAAAATCTGCAGCATTCTGTCTGTTGTGTCTGTCTCCCCTCTTCCCCAGTTGTAGCTAGAAGGGATACAGCTCTGACTGGAAATTAACAATGAAATTAATTTTCTACCTATTAGATTATTTTATTAACATCTACACCTACCCCTTACAGTAATGAAAAAAAGAGTAATTATTGTTGTACAGTGTGACAAATTACACTGTATTGATGTGCGTATGCCCAGTAGTGCCAAACATATTATTCTTGCAAACTGTCTAAACTGAATTATACATATCATGCAGACATTCAAATGATGAGTTTAACAGCAAATTAGTCATTCAGAGAACAAATTTTATTTTTGAACATGAAAAATATACCGAGGTCCGGACTTCTGTGACCTCATAGCTGGCTAAGGGCCTGATCAGGGGTGCAACAGCGCATTCATATATATGTATATGTGTGTGTGTTTTGGATGCAGAGTGTGAATGGCTGTGCATTTATTTGTTTTTAACTCGATGGGAGCGAAATGAAACTGTATGAACCCGAAGCTGTGTGTTGTCTGTCTCCCCTCTTACCCCTCCACTGGCAGTGCACCATGCCCACTTTTTTAGAGTTTTTTTAAAACTGTGGTGAGAACTAACTACTGCTGAAACAGGAGGTTTCATGACCATTTAATGAACGACTTAAATTTGGTTCTGTTCTTCTCTATATTATTATGACTTTGGAAGACTTGGAATGTTGCGCATGAGTTGCATAGCCTACTTTTACAAGGCTTTAATGATGCTTAAATTGATGTCATTTTTGAATATTGACAGATTTAAGATTCCGCAAATTGTCCAGGTTAGTACACCCAACAATTCACCCCCCGGGTGAATTTTATTATGGATGGATGTGCTTTATTTGACTACTTTTGGACTGTTAAAAAAAAAAAAAAAACCTACCACCTTTCTAATGCTTGTAAGAGCAAAGATAATTTTGAATATAACCCTGATTGCATTTGTGTGAAAGAAGAAAGTCATACACACCTACACTGTAAAAAAAAAAAAAAAAAAAAAGTTGAGCCAACTTAAAATTAAGGCAATCAGCTTCAGGAGATTTTTGAGTTTTCTCAACTTGTCGTTTTAATGCCTGTTTCACACATGCTCCGTTTGCAGTGCGTATGCGGTGCAGAAGCAGCACGGACTCATTGTGCTTTCACACAGGACGCGTTTGCAGTCCGCTCCTGATCCGCGGCTGTTTCTCACAGACACAACATTCACTGGCCGACTCCTGGCCACCCCACTGGCCAGTATATATTTTAGTAGCATCAGTTATGCATTTCGTCCCTAATGCACAGCCAGGCAGGCAAGCCGCTCTAGACCTTCAATCGCACACAGTAGCCAGCCCTCTCCCCCGCCCCTCCGTCCATGCCGATGTTGCACGCTCAGACAGTTTACTACAACAGTAGAATACAATTCTAAAATTAAGGTTTATAGTTTTGGTGTGCCACCCCAAGATTTTAAGTGACCCCATCTGGCCACCCCTATGAAAAATTTCTGGAGGCGCCACTGACAACATTTATCCATTATTATGTTTTTAGCATATACTTAAAGTGTTTTTTCAGCATTTTAGTGATCCTATTTTATCACAGTGCAGTTACACAATCTTTCATAGACATATTTCACGTTTAAACTCAATTAATATAATCGTAGCTATTAAATGCATTTGGCTATAGATTTGTATTAAGTTGCACAAGCAAGTGGAAACACATTTAAACAGCATATAGCCTACTTTTCACAAATATTTTAAATTAAAACTTACCACTGACAGAAAAAGTCGGCTCTCGTGCCTTTTACGTTTAAATCTTTATTACAAACAGTCCCGCGGGTCTCAAAGAACTTTGTTTTCTACCTTCACAAGACACAAGTGCATATGTTGCCTTGTTAATCTTTATGTTTTAAACCTAGCCAAAAAGCCTTTGAAACACAGTAGACTTCAGTTGTATCTATTTTTTGTGAAATTACTACATTTCCATATCAATCCATGTTCATTTTTACCGTGAACAAAGCGCTGTCACTTTAATTCAGCGCGTGCAGCACAGCAAAAATAGACTCGGTGGAACGCGCTGCCGGACCGCAACCGCGTGCAGTGTGAACGCTCTGATCCGTTAACATGGGTGCGGAAAAAATACGCACCGCAAACGGAGTATATGTGAAACAGGCGTAAGTTTATACAACACAAATTTGAGAATCTTTTTTTTTTAAAGTTGAGCAAACTCAAAAATGCTAGTTGCCTTAATTTTAAGTTGGCTCAACTTTTTTTATTTTATTTTTTACAGTGTAGGATGATGCGAGGGTGAATAAACATGGGCTAATTTTCATTTTTGGGTGAACTAACCTTATAAGTGCTGAAAAGAAATACAGGCCATACTGAAACGACATGACGGTCGGTGAGTATAAAATCAAAGTATTCTACAGTCTTTGTTAAAATATGACCATTACTAATCCATCAATATCAATTACGCTGTAGAGATGTCAGTCAAAGCTAAATCATTTTATACATTACGATGGCTAAAAACGAATTAGCCCGGTTGCCTCTTACTTACCTCACATATTAGTCACTAATGACTGAATAAAGACAGCGGGAAAGAAACAGGCGAGGAATTAGGAATCCATGAGGTAATATCATAGGGTAATATATGGCTATTTCTCGCAAGAGTCTCCTCAGAAAATGTACCTAAATTCAGAGGTGGGAGGAGAGCGCGAGGACGCGGCACGAGCGGCGTCCAATCGCGTGCGACATCCTGCTGAATAAAAAAAAAAGGCGTGATGAGGAGAGAGAGAGAGAGAAAAACGTCCGTTGAAAAGAGAGGTGGGGGGAAAGCACGTCAAGCTCGTGTGCTGGTACGTTTCATTTAGCTCAACCGGAGAAGTTAATCGTTTAGACCAGCGGAGGAAACGAATGAGATTTCAACCGAGTCGCGCACAGTGAGTGGACCGGACCGGACAGGGCAGTAGATCTCTCATCCCCTTTCTCTTCAGCAGACTGATAAGGAGACCCAGATGGTGAGTTTCTCCGCTTTGATTCAGCTGCAGCCAGTGAACCCAGCGACCCCCTCGTCGTCTATTGTGGTGAGGTGCAGTCCGCTAGCAAGAGTGCTATCAAGAGCTAACTGTGGGATACTGGGCTCGGACTTACTAGTGTTGCAGTGATCCATCAGATCAGATGATTTGCTTATTGTAGAGATGTATTTATGTGAGCTTTAGGATTGGATACAGAATATGAATACTAATCAGACCTGTATTGTGGGAGGCTAGGTCTCAGGGTCCAAAGCTGTCATGTGTGTCTTCTTGAAGATGCCTGTTTCCAGATGAATTTAGACCGAAAACAAAGCCTTCTTGTTTTGACACCTGGTTTTCGTCGACCCAGTTTAGTTCACGGAAAGCTGGACCGGTACTGAAGCAGCGGTAAACTTACACTGTTTTTTTTTTTTTTTTTTTTTTTTTAACAATACATTTTTCGTACTTCCTCTCAGTGTAACGGTGCATCTTTGCCGTTGTATGTTGCTTGATTACATAAAATTGCGTAGCCCAGCCCCTGTGTCTAATGCATCTTTTCTCCTGTCTGAGGAGAAATTTATTCATCATTTGGCAGACACGTTTATCCAAAGTGGCTTGTAGTGTATTCAGGTTTCACATTGTGTTTGTTTCTGTGTGTGACATTATTAATTGAGATTCATTACTCAACCCAAATGTACCCTAAACTCTAGGCTGCTTTCTTGTAGACAAACATCCTTTCTTTTTGTCGTTGTATCATGGAAAGCAGCGACTAGGACTAGGCACAGGTTTTATGTGGAAATTTATGTAAATGCTTTTTACATGTGAATCTCAGCTTAATGTTGTCATGGTTACATGTTTGTTTAACTCCAGCCCAGCATCAGCTGGCTGAAACCATATATTCACACAATAATAATGGGAACAAAATGTATATTGGCCAGTTTTAGATGGTTATCATTTTGACAATACAAGAAATATCACGCTTGACAGCGATTCTGTTGTAGACCTGAAACTGCAGGTAATCACAGTTGTGATGATATTCATTATTGCAATATGAATGCAAGTTCTAGTAGCCTGAATATTATTGAGCATCTTGTGTTGCAGATAAAAATTTGCCAGTTATTTTGTACAATGAAAATAGTTCTAAAATTACAATGAAGTTTTGCGTGTTCCTGGTTTGGAGCAGCGTATGCGTTCTTCAGCGACAGGGATTTTCTTACTTCCTACACATTGAGGAAAAAAAAAAACACACAAAAAGCTCATGTGTGAGAGAATATGTAGATGCTTTGACTTCCACTTTGAAAAACTTGCCCCACTTCCATTTTGCATCCTCCAGAGTGAAAGGTCACAATTTACAGTAAATATCACTACTGAATCAAATTTGAGGAACTGTTGTATAACCAATAAAGCTTAAATGTGTGTATCTTTAGTCTTTAAAGCTCCCATTTCTTTCGGACCGTTCGTGGCAGTCATTAGTGATAGTGGCACTTTGTTTTGGCGGTTAGGGATCACCATCTGCCAGTGGATTGTCTGATTAAACATATGTACTTTCTCCGTTAAATTGGCTCCATTGGGCATTCAGCAGCACGAGGAAAATGCCTGTTTTACAAATGATGTGCATGAGAGATTGCGAATGCTCAAGCAAATGGTACAAATAAACTTGAATGTGACCTCTTTCCGAGTGTTGCTTTTTAATGATGGCTTCTTTCATTAGAGGTGTCAATCACTGTTGTACGCTGAAGTTAAGAGCAGACGGCAGAGGCCCTCGGGGTTTTCAGATGAAACTAAGTCCTGAAGATTGTATACACAGATTATTCATGTGGAGATGACAGCCTGCGGCGTCAACTGTCCAGTTGTCAGAAACGAACGTGGAGGGATGTCGTTCCAGGTGTTTCAAAACGTTGTAACTTGCAGGAACTTAAAAGTATTTGGGAGGCCCCAAGAAATCATCCATAGTGGATTTTTTTTTTTCTCTTCACATTCTAATTCTTGAGAATATCAAATAATTTAATCATGGCCATCTAGGTGTGTTTATTCATTCAAGTCTGTTCAAGTCTACCATCAAATGCAGTATTTTCTTTTGTACGGTGTTTTTGCATGCTGTGCATCAGTGATGTTCCTGTTTGAGCTGAATGTCACACACTGAGGTTCTAGTCCATGGTCTACTCTTAGTCTCTTGACTATTCTTAGATCTCCATACTAATGAAATTATGCCAGCAAGGACTCTGGGACAGCCTCTGCAGAGTGATAATGGAACCCTTTTTTTCCTTGCAAAAACTGTCTCCTTATATGGAGAAAGAGAAGAAATTAGGCTTGCTCCATAGGCCTAAATAGAACTTTCCACTGAGTGACTAACTGTAGTCGATGCAGTGGTTATCTGTTGTGTCCTAGCAGTATGTCTTTGACTTGAATGTTGGTTCATGTATGTATTTGTGGTGTAATATGTATTTTTTATTATGTTAATGCAGGTTTTGGGTGTTAAGTATGTTTGGCCTGTCAAGCCCTTACTGGCATTGAGTTTAACTCAGTTTGAGACATATTGAGCACTTCTAGCCTTCATATAGGGGCTCCTTTGTTGCAGATTTTTTTCTGTGTGCTAAAATGGCTTTCCTGTGTGAAAATGTGCGTGAAAGGGCAAAGGAGAAGAGGTTTGCCATCTCTACCATGTTTGTCAAATTCCATTGAAAAGAGCAATGTCTCTTGGCAGTACTTCTGTGAATGCTTTATGATTTCTGATTGCAAAATGCACTCCCTTCCTTGTGATAAGATCACGGTTTGGTAGATGCTGATGGCTGTGTTTTGTGAAGTACCACGAAGTGCCTAGATCAAGTTTCGAACTCTGTCTGAACATGTTTGAAAGGATTCAAAAAAGGGATGTGTCCTAGTAGTACCGTTCTAAGTTATGATCCAGTGGTTTTCTGCTCATTTTTGCAAGCGTTTTGTGACGTGTAGCAAACATAAACTGAAGTTACAGAAAATGGGGAGGAGATTCTTTTTAAAACGTGTTTGAAAATGATCATTATTTTTGCAGTTGTGCTCTAGTGGTGCCACTTCAGCTTTAACAGGTGAAATTTTACACCGTGCACTTTCTCTTGGTCAAAGGTGTACTCTGGAGTTAAATGAAACATTAGACTTTTCCTCTACAACCCTGCCCACAAGCCTTCTCTTTAAAACATCCTGTACAGTTGTCTTCAGATTTTTTTTTTTTTTCTGCCTAAACACATTTTACAGTTTCACATCCGTATGTACACTCCAGCATCAGCTTCTGTCTGCGGCTCAGCGCATTGGTGAAGACTCGCGTTCTTCTTTAGAAGTGTTTAAACATTAGCGTTTTCTGCATCCTCATGCAAATACTTTCACGCAATTGTTGTCTCCAGCACAGGGCGTTTCTGCTCTCAGCAAGAATTCAGTCAGCTCTGACTTATGAAAATGAGCACTATAATGATTGGAAAAGCACTTGGGTCTAACGATAGTGCGAAACAAAACATGAGGTAGAAATTTGGCTAAGCCAAACTGAATCTTTCATTTAAAACGTATACAACCATCATGTATCTAGATACAAGAGTAATTGGAAGCCAAGGCTTTGAGTATTTGCTTTCTGTTTTATGTCTCCGGTGAGTTATGTATCTAAACTGAAAGTAAGCAATGCATTGCAGTGGAGAAATGCACAAAATAATGGAATCTTTTGGAAAATTACTTATTGATCGGCATTAGTGGAGGACGACTAACCCTAATGTGTCAACTGGTGATTGAATGTATGTGTTTTGTTGCCTGAAGGCTCATTTTGCTTTTCTGGTTACAGGGAGATCAATCATAGCTTGAGTTTTGCAAAAATGTGCCTTCCAGCGTCTTTTAAAGACTTTGCTTCTCATTCATGGCGCCCCGCCAGACTCCCTCAGGGTTTCTGCATGAACATCTTATCTGTGTTGCCAGGAATCTTGACAAAAGAGTTTTGTCTTCTAAATCTGACTCATTTCTCTTGTTCTTTAAGAATTATTAGCTCGGCAGATTGTGGCAAAAGGGACGTCAGCCAAATCATTCACTCCATGTCTAGGTTGGCCTGTTTTTACCTAATATTCCAGAGGATCCATCTACAAGTGGTCGCACGAAATAGATTTTACACCATTTACACCCAATATTAACTGTCATCTAAAATGCATGGCACTGCACGTTGAGCCAGATATTCTTTGGGCAATTTGCAGTGGTACCACAAATGTAATGGTTCTGTGCATCCCAGATCACATCTGAAAGATCACAAGATGCATTAGACACAAGGTGAACGAGGGTTGCGTGGGTTAACCACATGATGGTTGTTGCCTCCTCAGTCCACTGAACTCCTACTTATTCCCCTGGCAGTCTGGACCCATGGGGAGCAGCTGATGGGATTTTGTCCAGCTAATGAGATTAAAAGAGCGTCTGCAGTCCAGTACTATAGAGGAAGAGTAATGGAGAGTGAATGTTGTGTGTGCTCCGTGTGTGGCTCTGAGAGAGAGTAAAATACTGACCTTTGGTAATGGTAGGGGATCACAAATCTGTCAGTGTCAGAGAGGGGAGCAAAGGTTCAAATATGTATACATACTAGCCTGGGTCACAGAATTGCCCACAGCCCATCTGGTTGGCTGTAATTTTAAATTTGGCTAGATGTTTAGCTCGCTCTGTCTTGCACTCTCTCCTTACCTCACTTTCTTTTGCACAGTTCTGTGTAGTCCGAACTTTAGAATATGAAAGGAGCACAAGGTTTTCTGACGTTGGCTCTAATGTCACTTATCAGAAAATGTTTTTATGTCCTCATTCAGAATTTATAAAGTGGATTTTTCCATTTCTATAAGTTCGGGAACTTGTTGTAACTTCTGTGACTTAACTGTTGTGATGGCCAGTTATCTCAAACTTGATGTTTGATTATTATATTAATGTTATTTATTTATTTATTTTAATGTTGTAATGGGCAATTATGTTAAATATTATTATTTAAAGTTTTGTTCCATTTTAAAAATAATTAATGTTATTTATATAAATTATTATTATTTTTTTTTTTACTTTACTTTGGAGATTTGTATCTTCATTGTGCTTGATATCATGCATAAAAATCACTCCTGCACAGTGCCATGTTTGAGGTGCAACTTTTATTTTTTTTTTAATTGGTATATGGCTATATCTAAAATACCTATTAGAGTATAAACAGACTCTGAAAAATGAATACACTATAATGATCACTTTATATTTAATAGCCTGATTGCATTTCTTTTCTTATGACATTCACACGCAAGATAGTGTTTTTGAAACAAGGTTGAACTTTAAAGAGAACATGTTTTTTTTGCGTGTCATTGTGAAACCCAGAGGAGCTGGTAATGTGAACTGTAATGCAGTGATCTTCAGGGTCTTATGACTGCGTATGGCATACATACAGCACTAAAGCTGTCTCAGTGTGCATGTCAGCTGATGACTGATTTTTGAGGGTCCCTAGGGAGGGCAGATTGGACCTCATCATCATAAAGTGCATCAGAGCAGAGCACAGGAAGATGTGTCATCACTCCTTCCTGCCACAGTGCAGACGGTTGGGCAGCTTTGCTATCTGCATGTGTGTGGTGAGAGAGTGTGTTTTTCTTCATCTTATGTACAAATAAGGCAAAAAGGGACAGATGGCACAAGCTGAGATAGTACCCTGCTCCATTGCTTTGTGCTTCTCTTGTGTGTGTGTGTGTATTAACGCGCTCACACATCTCTAATCCCGTTTTTGCCACCATTTCAACTGTGATTGACCCAAGCATCTTTGTTTTGGATTTAATCATTAGTGGCATCATTTTTATTGCACTTCTGCTAACTAGAAGACAAAGTGCCTAAAACTTTTTATTTTTTATTTATTTTTTTGTAGTAGTAGTATTAGTAATATAATTTTAAGGCTCCTTTTTCACAGTTTCTTTAAATGTAAATGGTGTTTTTGATTATTCATGCTAAATGCACGCAAAAAATGTAAATTTCTCGGGCAATGGCTCTGAAACAAACGTGTTACACAAACGCTCTGAAACAGGAAGTGGGCTGAGGGTTGTCTTGCTCTCAGGGTGTGTTGTGACTTTATCAGATAAAGCTTAATCATGTTGGCTTCTCGTTTTACTGCATATCATTGGCTAATACACAGTAAATGGTTCTTTCTTTATCGACCACATTATATATTGTACAATAAAACACTTCGCAAGCCGATGCAGACACCCATTGTACTTCCTTTTGCAACGCATGCTTTGAAATGTGGCAATGCAAATTCAGAACAGTGTTACTTTTATTCTGTTATGAAAATTGTAATGTTTTATGTTGTATATCTATTGAATGCATCTTTTTCACAGCATGGAATAAAAACAATAATGTCGGTGGTGGTGTGCATGTGTTTGAAAAAGAATTTAAAAATTCTTAATAAAATAATTAAAATTACTGCACTTTATTCTTCTTCTAGTTAATTACCTATTTACATTGAAAAATGAAGTGGATAATCCTTAGCAAATGATTTAGGAAAAGATGCAATGATTCAAGAGAATTTGTTAGTACTCTGTTCAAAAAATAAATAAATAAAATAGTGACATTTATGGTAAAACACCACCTGCTGTTTTTGCCAGAAATTTACTATTAAAAAAAAATATGGTAGCAACATTTCAGGTTTTACAGACTTAATATACCAACCTACTAAAGTACTAATATCTGTTTTGCACCATTGTAATACACTGATAACCACCAAAAACAGGTGGTGATGAGAGTCACATGATGAATCACGAGCAGTTTTTCCACAAGCTGAGAAAGTATAAGTGTGTGTGTATATATGTATATGGTGCACAGTGTCATTCTCACAAGCACTAAACACAATCATGGTACCGATCTGCACGAACATTCATGAAAAATGCATTGAAACATTCATTTAACAACATTAGATGTAAGATAAAATCCTAACGTACACTATGAAGAAAAAAACTTTTCAATGAAAAAACTTCATCAAATGTGAAATGTCATGCAGGGAATTCTGGGATTATCAATTTATGGTTTTTCACTTTTTCAAAAACTAGATTTAACATAGTTTTACTGTTAAATGTAATTACAGTTATTTGCTGTATATAGTGCAGAAACTTACTGTTAAACAATTAACAGGTTTGTACTGTAGCATTTTTGTAGCCTTTTACTATTAAAATCACAATTGTTTTTATTTTTATATATATATATATATATATATATATATAAACGTGTAGCTGATACAGATAACGTTCTTGTCTGATTCTGTTTTTAAGCAAATATTATCATGAGAGCTGAGAGCTTGTAATCTCATTTCCGGTCTTTGATAGTATGTGAGTGAGAGCATGAAGTCCCTCTCGATAATGGCTGTAATTTGTGAAAAGTGGTGTTATTGAATGTCTGATGTGATATAATGGTCATTACTGATACTCGCGCTGCCTGTCTGAGCCAAGCAAATAAACTTTTATTTTTATTTTTTTTGGGGAGATACAACAACAGTGGGCATGAGTGTGAGCCGTTATACCAGCAGATCTGTGTGCGATTTAAGCTCTTGATTTCCACGAAAGAGACAAGTATAGATGCTGTAGTGGAGGTGGAGATCTGCTCTTGGCTTTCTGACAGACCTGAGCAGTTACATAAAAACCTGTCAGCTCAGCAGATGATTCTTATACTACACTGCATTAAAAATATTTTAGACTCTCTGTGGGTCTGTTCTCAGAATCCTTTGTTGTTACTTCAGTGTTGTGCAGGTGTGTCCCAAACCTGGACCCTGTCATTAGCATTTTGTCTGAAATCTTTCGTAAACACTTGGTTCTTAAATTCCCAATCCCTCCTGTGCGGAATTTGGTGGCCTGTTCAGGCTGGCAGCTGTTTCGAATATTTGGTGCAGAGTTGACCGTGGGACATGGTTTGTGTTATGTAATGTCATATTGTAGGTTTAGACCGGCTGAACCCGAAAGAGTGTGTGAGCAGGGCATTTATTTCAAAGGGTGATCAAGTTAGAAATGCTCACCAGGCTTAGGCTTCGTTGATCCCTCTTCATGCATTCGTGCGTGTAGGTACACAGACAAAAGGTGCTTGTAAGAGCATACGGCCAGATGGAGGGATATAGGAGGCACTGCAGGAACATTTTTGGAGTGTGTCAGGTTAAACAGTAGTGATGGTGGATGGATGATGGCGGGATTATGCTGTGGTGTTCACTAGGCTGTCTGAAAAAGTGTTGCCATGGGTAACCTGTCTTAGGACCACCGGCTTCATTTTCTTTTTTTTTTCTTTTTTTGTTTCCAGGACAACAGGAACACGTCTGATGACAAGCCCGTTCAGCGTTCTAAGGTATGTCGCTTTGTTCCCATCCTTCTAGTCCTTTTTTTTTTTTTTTTTCCAACCATACCCAGCACTCCCTCTGGTACTAGTTTTGTGAAGTAAAGCAATCTGTTTTGTTCCTCCATGAGGTTTTGAACATGATTCATTATCTTTTATACATATTATTTTATAATACATTTCATAAATAAAAGATTAAATGCATTTTAATAATGACTAAGATTTGTACTAAGGATAGATGCTGATAAGGAAAAGTAAAGCTTCAAGACTAATTAAAGTACCTTTTTAATATTCATGCACAGTCAGTGCAAGTCAATATTCTGAAGTCATTTGAAGTCATATGTCCACACATGTAGCAGAATGACAATAAAGCTCAACTTGAACTTGATTTAATGATATTTTGATCTGATCTTTGATTGAAAACCAATGTCTTTACTTGCGTTTCCTACCAGTCTTTCAGTTTCAAGACCCAGAAAGAGACGTGTGCATCATGTGAGAAAACCGTGTATCCGATGGAGAGATTGGTGGCCAACAACCTCATCTTCCACGCCACGTGCTTCTGCTGCAAGCATTGCAACACCAAACTCAGGTTAGTCACTTCCTCACCAGCACAGCCTGAGAAAACACCAAAAACTACAGCAGTTAAACATGAGTTGTAAACTGAAAGAAGTCTTTTGTAAGAAATCCTTTTTGCTCTCCAAGGGTGCATGTATCTGATCAGAAATACAGTGCAAACAGTAATATTGTGGAATATTGTTATAATTTCAAATCACTGTTTTCTATTTGAATATATTTAAAAAAGCAACTTATTCCTGTGATTGCAGCGCTGAATTTTTCCAGTTTTCACATGATCCTGCAGAAATCATTCTGATATGCTGATTTGAGTAAAATTATACTTTTTTATTTATTTATTTTTTCTTCAAGGTGGTTTATAGATTAATAGAACGCTCAAAAGAACAGTATTTATTTGCAATAGTAAAGACATTTGTAATGTTATAAAATTGAAAAAAGAAAAAACTTCCATCTCTTAATTTGTCAATTTAATGCAGTAACATATATATATATATATATATATATATATATATATATATATATATATATTTTTTTTTATTTTTTTTTTTTTCCATGTATTTCTAATGTTATCTCTTGGCTTCTGCAGTCTGGGGACCTATGCAGCGCTGCAGGGGGAGTTCTACTGCAAACCACACTTCCAGCAGCTCTTCAAGAGTAAAGGGAACTACGACGAGGGCTTCGGGCGCAAGCAGCACAAGGAGCTCTGGGCCTCCAAGGATGCAGAGAGCATCACCAAGACGCCATAATCCTCAGTGATTTCCAAAGCACATTTCCCCTCCCTAGCCAGTGATGATGACCGTTTATATACTCTGCCCACATCAATACACACATGCTTCCACACAAACACAAACTCATTTCAAGCACACGAGCAGTTGATCCAGGCTTCTCATGATATCACAACACAATCACAGATATACCACAATGTGATAGGGTTGATTAGTGTCCCTTTTGTTTGTCGTTCATTTTATTTTAATTTTTTTGTCCTCCCACCCTTCCTTCTCTGCTTAGTTTTAATTTTTAGTTAGCTTTAGAAAATGTCGTTTTGTGTTTGTGGTGTTTTTTTTTTTTTTTTGTAGTGCTGTGGAGTTAACATTTAGTTGATTGTGACCAAAATCTTTGTGTCTCTATAGGTGGGATGATTCACTTAGCGTCATTACGATCCGGTTTGGCAGTACTAGTATCAGTTGGTTTTCTGTTGAGAAAGGTTTCAAGATGGTTTAGATCATACACTCAGGTAAAGATTCTGGGTTGTTGCATCAAGATTATTCAGCAATCTTTTATGTACATAGTGGACTTAAATGTTTTGTTTTATGATTGATATATGTCCCTCATTTCAGTTACAGCAATCTGTACTGTTTTCAAACTAAATGGCTTTTAACTGCGTTCCTTAAAATGGGAAAACTTTCTTTTTTATTTTGTCTGCTTTGCTGGCGTAGGGTATTTTATCTGTGAATCTACAGGGTACACTGTACTGTAAAGAACTCACTTGAGTTTACATCCCCCTTACTTTTTCATTCTTTTTCATCCTCGTTTTATCTTCTTTTGACATTATGAATTGGTATTTGACAGATCCTGTCAAATCTGTGACCCAATCAGACAATATCATTCTTATAGCATGAGCATCTTTTATCAAATGTAGTTGTAAACACAATATTTGCTCAGATAATATTTACCTTTACTGAATATTTACCACTGTAAAATTAATTTGATTACAAATTAAGATTTAGACTGGCTGAAACTTAGACACAGTCTTACATCAGCCATAATTTATGGCGCCCTCTAGTGTTTTGGATGATATTCCTTATTTCTTTGCCATCTATTGATGCCATCTAGTGATATATATGCTCATTTGATCAAATATTCCTTGTATATCTTATTTTAGTCTTTTTTTTTTTTTTTTTTTTTTAAGCAAACTGCACATCATTTTTTTTTTTTTTTTTTTTTTATATTGTTGTTCAGTGATTTCTTGTAAAGGCATTTGTACATAAGTACCACTAAGCTGAGTGAATGTACTGTGATGCACTGTACTGTACTTATGCCTTGCTGCATGGGACCAAGCTTGTACAACAAAATTAAGATATTCACAGGGAACTAGGTCTCAGAGGAAATGACATTTATGATGCTTTGCACCATTGCCTCCCCCCTCCCTACTCCACCACTTCCTGTCATCGCATAGTTTTTGGCTGTTTCCTGTGGGCTTCTCTGTGACAAGGTTTTGTGGGACTTTGAGCACACATGTAACCGTGTGGCTCTGAAGCATTGCTCAGGAATATGGATGGGTCACAATGATCCAGCAGTGTCACCCCTAGTGTTCATTGTTAAAAGCTGTTGTTCACTAAACTAATCATTTTTACACTCTAAATCGACAAACAGTCAGCAGTTGGGGTTTGAGCAGGAAGGGGGTGCTGTACATCTAAATGAACACTTCCATCCCAGGTTTTATATGCACATGTCAGCGTGAAACTGTGACTTGTGAATTGTCACTGTGGCCATAAGCTGTGACCTCTCCAGAGGTTCATGTATTTGTGTACAAACATCATTAATGCCATCATGTTGTTTCTTTTAATGAATGAAATGCCTCTGTGTTTAATACTGTTGCTTTTTTGGTTTTCTAGTGTAACACGGTAAAGCTGTTCTGATAAGCCTGTATTTGTTAAATGCCATAAGGAAGTGGTCTGTAGATAGTTTTGCCTTTAGTTTTAGGCCCATGATAATGGCTTGTTGTGTTTGCAAATGTCTCGTCTGCCTTCCAGTGCAATGGCCTTTTGTCTGTACGTTTGAGGAGATTCTCCATTTAGACTTGCTAAGCCATTGAAAATCATCCAAATATTTTCAACAACTTGAACGCCACAAAAGTCCCAGTGTGTGTATATATATATTAAAGATGACTGTGAAATTGAAATGCATCGCGAGGTTTAGATGAATTATCGAAAGCTCTTGGCATGAACGGAAAGAATATTTTCATATTAAGCCTTATCATTTTAGTTGCATTTTTTTTTTTTTTTTTTTTAATCATTGAATCATTTTTAAGAACACTTTGTTTTCAGCTTCCTCTGAGTGTTTTCCCCAAATCATCAGCTTTTTAATTTCATAATCAACTTTCTCATCTTCTCTCTGTAAATGATTTGGTCTTCATTCCAATGCATTTTTTTTTTCTTTTTTTCTGTCCGAATGTGCTTTTAATTTTGGAACAAACATTTCACAGACACAAATCACTGTGTTTATGCCAATTGTTAGTTGTGTTTGCACGCAGTGCGCCAAGGTACAAATGACACAATATCCTGCAGGCACTCACTGTCTTTTATAGACTACAGAACAAACAGGAAAAAGGTACGCTCTTCTTTGCTCTTTTCTGATGGATTTGTAGTTCTTGAAATGTGCGAGTGTGTAAATGTATGGATATCTAAGGTCGCAAAAGATTATTTTTAAATGCTGTTTACTCTGTCGCATGCGTTGAGTGAGAAGGAGATAAATGTACGCAAAGTGTATTACTCTATATCTAAAACTTGATCAGTGGAACAAGGTGGCCTTAAAGCAGAAGGAGGTCTTGGCTCTTTACTTGTCTCTTTTGTCCCCCATCAGGTTTATTTTTGTCTCAGTACTTTTATCAGCCCTCAACTGCTACAAGAATTTATAATAAAATGTGATTTTGCTTTCTTTCACTTCCCACAGTCTTGTCTCATCTTTTTCTCCTCCCTTTTTATTTCTCATTTTTGTACACTTTTGGAGAAAAACAATAAACGATATGCTGGTGTTGATCAACCCTTAGTTTGGATGTTTTCTTATAGTGAAGACAATGAAATGTTAACTCAAAATATGAAAAAGTTAACTTTATTTTAGCTACTTGCCAAGGTAACATTTATTTTTTTAATAATTGATGTACTACATTAAAACTGAAATAACAATTAAGGACGTTTAGGAAAAAAACTAATAAAAGTAACAAACATGGACAACAAACACTTACAGAAAACAATTCTCAATGGTAATTCTTAAAGTGATATAATTTTACGGTGGCCAAGAGAACTTGCTGCAACTTCAGAAAACATGCAAATAGAAAAAGCACCAGTAAATCAAGAAAACCTCTTCATCTGTTTGACAGCAGGTCGATTAAATGCTCACAACACAAACAAATAAAAAACACGCTGCAAATGCTCACAACACAAACAAATAAAGAATTTTATTTGCAGTGTGTTTGTTTATTTGGTTGTGTTGTGAGCATTTACACCACCTGCTGTCAAACTGATGAAGTTGTTTTCTTGATTTGCAGGTGTTTTTTCTATTTGCAGTGCGTTGAGCTCTCTCGGCCACTGTATAATTCTTTAAAAAAAAAACGAAACATTACAATGACTAAAATATATTGTTTAAAATAAAACAAACAACAGATTTTCAGCACTTTCATTTGTAATGTCTATTTACAAGTAACACAAATACTGTAAATGAATACTGGTCCCAGATACAAGTCCAAAAACAAATCACACCAAGAAATATTTACTGTGAAAAGTTCTGGTGTGCATATGTTAAATCACGTTATTAATCTAATTACGGAACCTCTGGTAAATTTTATTTGATTTTTTTTATTGAAAATCATAAAAGGTACAAACAAAACAGGCTTCAAGTGAAATACACAGTTGCAAATACAATAGGCAGACACAACTATAAGCAGGGATGGGCAGTATTTCAAATACATTTAAAATACGTATTTGAAATACAAAATACTATTTTGTATTTAGATAACTTTGAAAAACATTCTGATGTATTTTGTATATAAATACATTCAATCTTAGTATTTTTGTATTTTCAAAATACATAAAATACTTTTTACCAGTCAACCTCTTTAGTAGACTGCTGATTTCCTGTATCAACTACACTGTAAAAAAAAATAAAAAAAGAGTTGAGCCAACTTAAAATTTGAAGGCAGATTTTTGAGTTTTCTCAACTTGTCGTTTTAAGTTTATACAACAAAAATGTGAGAATCTCCCACAAAAAAGTAAGTTGAGCAAACTCAAAAATCTGCTGAAGCTGGTTGCCTTAAAATTTTAAGTGTAGTTCAAACCTCAGACATGTCACTCTCTCATTCATGTGAGCTGCAGCTGTGTGACTCCATCTGAAATTGGGTAATGAAATTTTCTGGATTCCTGAAAGGAAATAAGGAATAATACTTCCTAATAATAAAATGTCCTACTTCCAATTTTAGAAAGAATAGGAATCATGGAGGACACCAGAGTTCCTGGGAAAATCTTATTAAAGCCAAAATCGTATAAGATATTTAATTTTGAATAAAATGTAGCATCCCATTTGTTGACAACTATATCATCATTCACAGTGCTATCGTTATAGTTAGCGTGCTGATGATTCTGGATTTTCAGTCAAATACGGTGATCTTGCTTTTGTGGGAAAAAAATGCATACCTGTCCCAGCAGGTTAAAAAAAAAAGAGCACTAGTAAGGGGAACATAGCATTAGCACTAGTCAGTCTTGTTAGGTTTTTTTTTTTTTTTGGTTTGATTTTGGTTTTATCAACTAGCTAGTCAAATGGGTTCATTAAACTTTAATCATTACTGCTTGCTATGGCTATATAACAATATATATGTCAGCGATGATAAGAAGTGTAAATAGATTGAACTTTTTCTACTTTTTCTATTCATTTATATATTGTCGAGGTATGCAAATATATCTGTGGAGCTTTTAGTGGGCAGGAGCTATTGACGCATAAGAGAGATAAAGAAACAGCTTTCTGCGTGTACCCCAAGACAGTATACAGTGCCCTCCACTAATATTTGCACCCTTGATAAATATGAGCAAAGGCGGCTGTGAAAATAAATCTGCATTGTTTATCCTTTTGATCTTTCACTCAAAAAATTCACAAAATTGTAACCTATCATTGAAGTAAAACAATTGAAAGTGGGGAGAAAATCTCATGATGAAATACATGTTTTTCTCCGATGAATGTTGGCCACACCCCTAGAAGTTCTTATGAGTAAAATATATCTGAAGTATATTCCCATTCATATTTGTATTTTTTTAATCACACCAGGGTGACTAGGAGCATGTAATTGTCCAGCCATGGCTGCCTGTTCCACAGCATTATAAATATGAGGAACACAAAGGCCAAATTCCCTTAATCATCCATCACAATGAGTAAAACCTAAGAATATAGTTCTGATGTAAGATTGTTGAGCATTACAATATAGAAAGTGGCTGTAAGAAAAGAGTTAAAGGAGTGAAAATTCCCATTTCCACCATCAGGGTAATAACTAAAAGGTTCTAATCAACTAAAGATGTTACAAATCTGCCTGGAAGAGGACGTGTCTCTATATCGTCCTAATGCACGGTGAGAAGGAGAGTCTGAGTGGCTGAAGAATCTCCAAGAACCACAGCTGGAGAATTTGAGAGATTAGTTGAGTCTTGGGGTCAGAAACCTAAAAAAAACATATATCAAACATCCCCTAGATCACCACATGTAATTTGGGAGGGTTTAAAGGAATATTCTCCTCGCTCCTCCAAAAACAAACTCCAGCATATTCAGTTATCAGACACGACTGGAACTTCAAATGGGACTGGCTTCTATGGTCAGATGAAACTGAAAAAAGAGCTTTTTGGCAGCAAACCCACCAAATGAGTTTAGCACAAACAGGGATAAAAAAGCACCCCATGCCCACGGTAAAATATACTGCTGGATCTTTAATGTTGTGGGCCTGTTTTTCTGCCGGAGGTCCTGGACATCTTGTACAGATGCATGGCATCATGGATTCTATCAAATACCAACAGATAAAAAATCAAAACCTGACTGACTCTGTTAGAAATAGTATAATGGGCCATGTTTGGATCCTCCAACCGTACAATAATCCAAACACAAAGATCAAAATAAACACAAAACTGGGTCACTGAGCACAAAATTAATCTTTTACCGTGGCTGTCCCTGTCCTCTGACCTGAACCCTGTAGAAAATGAGTGAACTGAAGAGAAGAAGTACTAACATGGAGCTGTGGATCTGAAGAATCTGGAGTGATTCTGGATGAAGAAAATGGTCTCTGATCTCTTGTCAGGTGTTCTTCAAACTCTTCAAGCATTATAGGAGAAAACTCAGAGCTGTTACCCTGGGAAAAGGACGGTGCAATTGGGTGCCAATAATTGTGGCCAACATGAACTAGAGAAAGCATTTATTTCACAATGAGACCCCCCCCCCACAACACACACACACACACACACACACACACACACACACACACACACACACTCTTTCAATTGTTTTACTTCAATGATAGGTTGGAATTTTGTGATTTTTTTTTTTTAAATGAAAGATAAAAAGGATAAACAATGCAAATTTATTTTCACAGCCGCCTTTGCTCATATTTACCAAGGGTGCCAATATTAGTGGAGGGCACTGTAGCTATAATGCTAATAATAAAGATACAAATAAAAAAAATTGTTCTAAGGGCATGCTCACACTAGCTTTTGTACTAAAGCCCAAGCGAGATTGTCCTTTCGCTATTATTACAGAGGCAGCTGAGGTTAATGGTGGAATTTGCAGCTTTACTCACAAACTACAATACCTGTTCATCAATAAGACGAGAACCAGACCCATTATAAATCTAAAGGCACTCGAAATTAAATTAATTGAAAAGTGTGATATCCAAGTAGTAGGGTACGGCGGGGCTAAAGGCCCACCTTAAGAAATAATTTGCTATTACCTGTGCCTAAAATGTATAATTGCAGAAATAAATGTATGTTGCATTGTACATTAATGGAGCAACAGATTTTGTGTGAAAATAAATCATTCAAGTTGTTTATTTTGTTTAAAAATCTTATAAATGTATGAGGTGGGGGTTTTAATTGCCTTTCTATTTGTACTATGTTGAATAGTACAAAAATAGTTTTCCAATTCTTCATAAACCACTGTAAAACAGCTTTTTGTTAGAAAACTTACACTTATGAATGTGAAACTTGACAAATGAAATAAGCAAATTAATGACAAAAGCTTAGTTATTCAAATGATCAAAATTAAAATAATATTTTCATAATGCAAATTCAAATGAAAAAGTACCTTTTCTTTGATAAACATAGAGACATCATACCATAACATCTTCACATTACTACAGTGCCAGAAAATCTCCAGGTGAAAAGAGCAAAAAGAGCAACTAACATCAATATCCTTCTTAAACTTACTGAGAAAATGTTTAACAGGATAGAATTGATTAATTATTTTGAAAGAGATTTCTTTCACCTTGTTTGTAACAACAACAACAACAACAACAACAACAACAAAAACTTGTGAGGCAATAACCAAACACTTTCCCACTTAAGATTATTAACAAATTTGGACCAAGAAGCAATAGAGCAAGACTTGGTGGCAAATAATTTTAGAAATAAGGAACAAATAGATTTGTTGTTTTTGGACTGTGAAAAACTAATTTTTACCACATATTGTATAAGTTAGATTAATTATGGGCATATCAATCGATATCACATCTCTACATAAAGAGACTATACTAGAATTAATTGCAGAGAAAATGAGAGAAAATTCCTTGGGATTCACAGGAAAATTAAAGTGTACAAAAAACTCCTCATAAGTCATAAGATACCCTTGAATATTAAATAAATGACTAACTTAAACAATGCTCTTATCAAACCAGCTCCTCAAAAAAACTTTTGTGTTTATACAAAATACAACGGTTGTTCCAAAAGAAAAAAAAATGAAAAATTGTGCTTGTAGATCAGTTTCCAAGCCAACTGGGAATCTCACCTACATGACAGCTCACTTCTGACTGCTACCTCCTAAACGTGCGCGCGTCACGTGACCGAGCGTGATTGAACTAAAGAGAGGAACAGCGCGCCCCCGAGCGAGCGAGCGAGCACAAACTCCGTGCGCTTGCCCCAGTTGTCATATTGAACATGTCACGGAAATTACAGACGCTATGCGATGCATTGTTTCTCACCGACGACGATGAACAATCCTGAGCGCGATTTAATCCGTGCACGAGCATTAACATGACGAACTTTGGGCTGGTTTTGAAGGAAGCGAGCTTTTGGGTTCCGGTGACGAACTGCTTTTTGGCTGTCAGGAAACTCTGCGCTAAAGATTCATTCTAGCATCTGCTGCTTATCATCAACAACATCACGAGAACGACTGGACTAATGTCGCCTCAAGACCTCCTCTCCTGCCTAACACCAACAAATCCGCTCGCGCGGCCGTCTGGGAGCGCATTTCTCGCACTTTCTCCGAGTTTTAACTTTCGCTGAGTATAGCCGTAATCAACGGAAAGAGGAATTTGTTCAAGTACGGCGCACGCTCTTTTGTCCAGATCCTCGACTGTGCGATCCCTGTGCAGTTGTCCTCGTCCGTTTTTCGCTTTTACTTCGGTAAAGTGGATACATGAAGGCTGCTTTCACAGTCACATGCCTTCATTCATAATCATTTGTCGCATAATAATGCGGAGTCAATCCAAGCATCGAGCTGAGGGCTCGTTTTCTTGTTTATTTGGCTTTACAAAGTTGTTACGCACAGGATTCATTGACACAGACGGACTGTTACCGATTCCCCTTTCAATAGAAAAGTGAAAACTGTAGGTTTGTGCAGTGAGCTGGCCAGACCCATCGACGGAGAGGGAAAATATGCAAACCTAGCAGGAAAAGAAGCCATCAAAATTACGGAAATCCCTTCTTTTCCTCCGGTCTGCTATTGCGAATGCATTCAATGTAACAGCTCGTTTAGCCTATATCTGCATCATTTGTGTTGTTTTCATACATTCTACACCTTTTGGACGCGACGTTTATTATTCAGATTTATTTTGGACTCTCCATGCAGTAGTTATGCTGTCTACACAAAGCTATACATATATTGACGAAACGTCAGTATCTTTGTAGTATTATTGCTACTTTCTCTCAGCATAAACTGGAAATTACGTTTGTGTGTGTGTTAAGAAGAGGTCTCTTCTCTTGACTGCTCTGAGGAATAAGTTTGATGGGTGATATGGGAGACCCTCAGGGGTCCGCTTGCCTGGAAGCTCTTTAGCAATGGCAGCGGCCTGGATATCTGTGGACAGTCACATTACATTAACTGTTACGTTTGTCCTCACGATATACATCGAGTTCCTGAAGACAGGACAGAAAGTGACTCTGTGAAGAGCCCTCTTTCACCTGCGTTAAGTTCAGGTGAGTGTTTTAACTGCTATGCAGTTTACACCTGCTATTAGTCACACATTTGCCATACAGATACCAGCTATTTATGTGTATGTTTAGTGCACATTTCATGAATGCCGAGAGGGGACGGGATACCATGGGCATGTCAGTTTCATCAGTCAAGACAGTCATGCACCCAAAACACAATATCAAAACCTGTTGCTATACTTCACACACCTCGACACAGCTTTGCAAACATTCAAGCATGTTAATGTAATTACATACTGAACCCCAAATTAAAATGATTCATTATTACTGGAAATCATGTAGAACAATAACCGTTATTTGGCATGGACCTAAATGGAGGTCTTCGTGCTCATATTTCAAGTCAAGAAAAATCACCACTTTTTTTTTTCTTTTTTTTTTTTGTCTGTAGCGTTTTATACAGTACTGATTGTTTCAAAGGAGCTTCACAGTAATAAACAGTAAGATAGCAGAATCAATTATGGAAAGTCTGCTATGGAGACGATTCAGATTTTGCTGTGAAGCAGCTCTGAAAGACAGTAGTGTTACTATTTAGCTTAAGTTAGGTGAGTGTTGGTTCAGTTCAGTTCGATAGCAATGTAAAGTTCATCTATTTTCAAACAAGTAATTCATCTAAAAGAAGCCAGCAATGTTGTTATTCAGCTTGAGTCGGTTTTATGGTGATTCAGTTCAGTTGGATAACAGTATCGATGGTGCAAGATGCGATTCAGCTATAAAGCAGCTCTACAGAAGATAATATACAACTATATGCATGACATGCAGTTTCTCATTGTTGAGCTTTGATGCACACAATAGCATGTTCAAATGTGTTAGTGTTTTACAGCAGGGAGTGCATAGGTCAGTGTTTCCCAACCTTTTTTGTCTTATAGACCTGACAGCTCCATCAGTATGCTAAAATGAATAGGTCTTTGACACAATCCTGAAATGTGTTCATAGCATCACATGATACTATCATGTCATTGACAAAACAAATGACAGTTGTTTAAAATGTTCTGTGTGTGCACAGCTTATTTGCATTTGTATTATACATTGCCATTCACAAGTTTATTGTCAGTAAGATTTTTAGTGTTTAAAGACACACCAAGGCTGCATTTATTTGATCAAAAATACACTAAAATAGTAATACTATTGTGAAATATTATTAAATGTAACTTATATATTAATATATATTAACATATTTTCAAGTGCAGTTTATTCCTGTGTTGGCAAAGCTGAATTTTCAGCGGCCATTAATCCAGTCATAAGTGTCACATGATCCTTCTAAAAATCAAATGTGTTATTTATTTTTTGATAAATAGAACATTCAAAATTATTTGAAAGAGAATTAATTTGTATTTGTATCATGAGTATTAATTTCCTCGAGATGAATAAAATCTTACTGACCCTAAACTTCTAAGTGGTGTGTGTAGATTAGCATTGTATTGTCATGGCCAGTCTACTTTCTAGATATTAGCGTCTGCCATGGAAAAAAGCAATATCGGTTGACCACAAGTGATTCACATAACTGAAATATTTCCAATGCCAAGCAAACCCAGGAAGCTGGTTGGAAATCACTGTTATAGATGAATAAACCATATTTGGACACACATCTGTTAACATTTCTACAAGAACACTGGTCTACATTTTATGATTTCCCAACACTGGAGAACACTTCATAATCAGAAATTGATTATTGAAAACACTCAAATTAACTACAAAATCAGAAAGTTCCTCATGAAGAAGGGACTCTGATACCAGAGTTGCTTTGTATAGAGTAGATTCATGAAGGTAATACCAGCATGGTACAGAACTGAGAGTCGGTCTGCTTTTTTGTGCTTTTTCTTCACACCTCTCCAGTGTCAATGTGTCTTTGTGTCACAATTTTAACTTGAAAACACTGCATAGACCACAACTTACACAGATGGTGTAAGATCTGTTTATGTGTGATGTAACATGGGCTTTTTATCAGTTCATGACCTAGTCTTATCCACCATCTAAAACATTTTTTCATGTCTACCCTGGAGCTGACAGGAACCGTTTAGTCTAGTCACTCTAAAGCATTGGGAACCCTAGGGGGGATTTGTGCTGTAAGCCTCTGAATCTCTTGTACTGTAAGCCCCTCCATGAGCAAAAACCAACAGCCTCGGTGCCAGCACCATGGCTGGGAAAACCAGCCACAGACTAAACAGCTGAAAATCAGGCAAGAGGTGGCTGGGGGCAGGACCGGTCAGAGAAATTTGTTGAGATTCTGGCAAATACTGGAAAAGGGATACAAGCAAAACAAAGCGGATCCAGCTGACAGAGCCCATGGACGGCCTTCTCCCCTTTCCAGATTCCACACATACTTACCACAAGGTAATTAAGAACAGGAGAAACAGAAAATGAGACCAAGCCGGGGCCAGAGACTCAACAAAAACTGGCTTTTTTGCTCCATGACCTATTTTAAGATTTAACTTTTTTTTTGACCCCTGCCCCAACAGTTATATCCAGCTTTTATCATACCAATTGACCTATCAGTAAGCCCCGCCCCCCTTAGTTGCTGTTGCTCTCTCGCACAAACAAACAGAGTTTTTCACTGTCTTACAATGACAGCAGTGTGAAAACCTTTTCCCACGAAGTTTTTGCACAATTTTGCACACAGAAGGTCCACCATTCAAGTGGGAATTAAATATTCCATGGAGGAAGATATAAAATATTTTAAAATAAATATGGTGGGTAACTCGAAGCAAGGGTTTACAGATCACAATGCGAGCGCGGATGACAACATGCAGGATCAACACTGTTCATGTACCGCAGAGTGTGATTAAATTAATGTACATTTAACCAGTTTAATATGGAGAGGCACTGAAATGTAGACCTTCGTTTATGTGTTTTTGACTTACACTGTACGTGATGTGAGAACCGTTTGCTATTTAGGTTTGTAATAGCATTGACTCACTAATTTTAACGTTAGCTAGTTTTAGCTAGAGATACCTTGCTGAAACGCAAGATGACATAAATGTTCTGCTTGAGCAGATGAAAATTGTAACTGAATGAGTGTATGACAACATGAAAATGAACGTTTTTGTCTTCATTTGTATTGGGGTGAATACTTAGGGACATTTTGCTCTGTTTTTTGGGTTTAGGAAATGTAATAAAATAAATTATATTGCCCATCCTCTCAGGACACCTGGAATCAGTGTTACGAGGACCCCAGGCACATCGTTTTTCCATTTTTGAAGCATAAACACCGTCAAACTGATGAAAGCTTCGGATCTTCCAATGTTTCTCTATGGCCCTGAAACCTACAGATGTCCGAGTTCCCCTCCCCGTGCAACTGATACTTGACTGCCATTGGCTCATCTGCGTTTGAGGGGAGGGGCTTACCGATAGGTCAATTCAAACACTGCATCAAACTATTAAGCGCCAGCATACAGTACCAAAGGCAATATTTTGGTGCTCTGTCAGTTCTTGTGCATGCATCTAAGTTGGAAAAAAATCACAATAGCGCAAAAACAATTAGCAAATACATCAACGTTTCCTCCCACTGGCTGCATCTGAAATCACACACTCTCTTGATTTAGATATTTATTTTGAATAAGTAAATACTTTGTGACTACTAAAAAAAGTATGCTTTAGTTGCGTCACTTCAGTGTCATTCACAAATCCTCTCCTGTGGCCTCATGGGATAGTAAAGTGTCCATCATATGCACACTTCAGAATCTCGCTGGAAGTTCATCCTGGTAGTTTTTGCTTACTCTTTTATGAGTAATTTGAATTCGGACATAATTATTTCCCTACTTCTCATACAGTTTTTCACCATCTATACGTATAGTAGGGAAAAATTGGTGCAAAATAGGAATGGAAATGGAAGTTGTAGCCACTTGGGAAATCACAGAGATTCTTTTTGGTAAATGTGCTTCCATCACAGTTTATGCACATCTTATAGAATAAGCGAGTGTATGGTTTTTGTGAGCATTTTTTAAATGTATTTTGCATGTTGCTATTCCTGCTTGGTGATTTATATTTCCTACTCCAAAATTTGCTTACAAATACATGGATGTAAACCCAGCTATTACCATTTAGCCTTTGCAACATTTCCTCATTGCAATGTGTTTTGAAAATATACCATAGATAAGGTACAGTTGATAGTGCCTATGTATAATAAAACAACTTGTACATTAAAAATCTGTAGTAATAATATTGAAATGATAATAAATTAAAAGCAAGTTAGGGTTAAAATTCTCTATTTTAGTTCTTAACGCACATGACTAGATTACATCTCAAGTTTAGACTCCAGAGTTCATGCTTCATTTTAAATAGAAAGAAAGTGGTTTGATAGGAAAGCAACAAAAGATGGAAGGAGAATCTATAGTCGTGGAAGGTAGGTAGTTGAGTTGGTGTTTTACAAACTGTGAGATTTCCAGTGGTGTGGCATCACCCCATCATAAATCCATTCAGGCCTTGCATAAAGGAAAAAGCTTTCGCACCAAATCCTCTGTGAAACATTATGGTGAGGGTCTGTTTAACTTAGACTTGGATTTATGTATAGCGAGATGTCAGATTGGGCCGTACTCGCTCGTTGCTCATGGAGTGTGTTCATAGGTGCAGTCGGTCAGGCCACCTGGGTGCCACTCAGGATATTTGGCTGAATGAGTGCAAATGAATGATGTCTGACCTAGGGTAATTTCTCACGGTTCAGTTGAAACTGCATGACTGGAGGCGCTGAAACAAACGCTTGCATGCGCGCCCACACTCCTTACCTCATCTGTTTGGTTAATCATTTCAGCACTGACCGTAAGTTTGGAAGGATGAGCAATTCTCAGCAATGTCCAGTTAGTCCTCTCTCCTCCGATTTGCTGTAATTGGATCAAAAGAGAGTTTTGCAGGTCTGTTGAAGCCCGGCAGTGAAGCACAGGCAGGTAATGTCATTATGACTGATGCAGTCCTATCCAGAGCTCTGCTTTTAAAGGTCAGGATATGCTGACGGAAGCAATCTAATGAGACTTTGCAGAATTTCTAGAGTGACCATTGATTGTTTTTTCCCCCCTCAGCAGCACACCTGGTCTGAGTTGTTCAGGATTTTAAACTGATTTAGAAAAGATGTTGGTAAGTCAACATCTATATGTATATTTTATGTAATTTTTACATGTTTGTAGTGTAGCATTTAAGTAAAAGTAACTGAGTTATGTAAGTCTAAGTATTAGTATATTTCCTGATTTGATGCCAATTCAGTGCTTATTTGATTTTGATTCTGATTCGTTTGAGTATATTTAATATATAATGTCCATTTTACTTAGCTGCAGTCCGTAAGTTTTGTACTCTGGCATGGCTCCAGCGCAGATGAATGTAATGTTTTGAGGTGAATGTGTGGCAGTCAGTCACCGTACCGAGATTCTAGGCTATGTCTTGGAATTTTTGACCCAAATAAGAATTTTCACCATATATTGCCGTATATCTGAACAAGTAAGTAACAAGTCTGCCACGTTTGTTCTGACCAACTGAGGAAAAAAGAATTACAATGAATCGCCCTAATGATGATTAAATCTAATGATTGGTTAGCTAGCTCATATCACATCAAACCGTGTTTTGCTCAAATTATTAATGCTAACAACATCAGCATTGCATGACAATGAGTATAGTGTGTATTAAAGTGTAGATTTCAATTTCTAATTGTCTAATTGTCATGCCATTCAAATTTCATATTAAGAAATTCTTCTAACCCAAAAAGCAAATTATGCTACCTTCGAACTGGCTTTCTTTAAAATACAAATCTTGTGTAATCCCAGGCTATCTGTAATCAGCACATTTAAAACTGGAATATGATTTAATTTCGTTCACATGTGTTTCATAAACACACAATCCTTTATGGATTACAATCCGCCATCAAAATGATACATTTAATTGTTCCAGCTGCTGTGAGGAAAGGCTATAAACGATCCATCACCTGCAGGATCCTCACATGCGATGTAGCCTAGTAGCCGGGCAACTTCTTTATGTTTACAGACGTGACGTAATAACACAGTGCATGCTCGAATTTCCCGCAAAAACCTACCTGTACCACTCAAATTAGAAAAAATTATTATAAGATAACCGTTGTGAATCGGGCTAAAGTAAGTTGATAGTTCTGAATACTGGCTGGTTATGTACTTGCTCAGATATTGATTTTGGATCATTTTTAACCAAAAAAAAGATACGGACTGCAGCTTTAAATATGAAAGAAATTTTCTCTCGGTTAATGCTCTAAATAATTTAGGGTGATATTTTCAACGCATTTCATGTTTGAGATATTCTTTAAAATAATTAACTCAAAAAGGATTTTATGGGGGAAATTAGGGTACACTTGTCGCACTTTGTTTTTGATTCACTAATAAAAACTGTTTGTAAGAGTCATTTGTTTGTGAATCTGACTACAGCGCTCATGTGTATATATTTTCAGTGATTTCAGAGTTCAGATGCAAAAGCCTGAAATTGACCTGAAATCTGAAATTTTCTTCTAAAATAAGCATTTTTATCAGGCTCTTATATTTATGTTTAGTTATTTCACTTTAATTGCATAGAAAAGGACCTATACATTGCTATTAGAGTAAAATTACTGAACCTAAACATAGGAGTCTGATAAAAATGCTCATTTTAGAAGGAAATTTCAGATGGCACTTAGAGGCTTTTGCATCTGAACTCTTCCTTTGTTTTTGCATGCAGCCTATAAGGACAACTGAACAAAAAGTAATTTCTGGTGGTGCCAATTGCCTCGTGGACAGTGTGCTGACATATAGCGCTGTTGCGCTTCGGGCGTCCCAAGTTCCCCTGGCCCCCCACCTCGCTTCCTGTCTACATTACTGTCCTATCCTCACAAAAGCCAAAATCACTAAATAATAATATATATATATAAAAAAAAAGTAAGTATTTTCTTGACATTGTTATGTGATACATGGCCTTTTTATTGCATCACTATCAATACAGATCGCAAACTCACATTCACAGCTTGGTTAAAATGTTATTTATTTGTCGGACTAGTGGCACTGACTGCTCAGTAGGATGCAATGACACCTGCCAGGTGGTAGCTGCTGTACAAATACATTTTCATACAGCCGCTGAATGTAGCCATAGAGCACAAGATTCGTCTTTGGATTTTAGGAATTGATACCAGGGGCATTTAAATTAAGATCTGTATTTCGGACCCATTTTTTTAATTAAAACTGATGTTGTTCATCTCATGCATTAGAATACGCTGTTTGTAACATTTTAATAGAGCTGAAAACTGAAATGTAACCAAACATTTTTAACCAGACAGTTGCAGTTGCAGCTCTTGGTAAATGAATGCTGACACTATAGATTTCATGCATTCCATGCAGAGGTTAGCTGTTGTTAAATAGGTTTCTTCAAAGAAGTGGGTTACATATTATGTGAAACTATCATTTGATACTTTTGTGGTAAATTTGTTTTTTCCTCTTCCAGGAAGAACAGATAACACCTTTGAAGGACGTCAGAAGGTCACTAGGTACATTTGTTTTTTTCTCTCTCTTATTTGTATAGAATTGCACATTTTAGAGCTCCAAGTACATGGTCAACAATATTATTATGGACCACATTATCTGTCATGTTGCTGAGCCTTGAAAAATAAGACAAAACCTCAGTTAAAAAGCAGAACATTCAATGCGAAGTACAGCTATTTTTACATTAACATTCTTTTTATAATGTGAGCCACCTGTATTCATGGGCAAATGTAGTATGAAAATATTACAGTGATAGTGTTTGAAGGGAGTATGGCATTGTTGAGAGGAGCCTTTATGGCTGGAATCAAGCTTGGAGCTGAAAATCTGGCAATTTTTAAATGGTAAATATTTCCCCCGGCTTCGTTCTCCTTGGCTTGAAGGTTTGTGCCAGGTTCCTCAGTGCCAGAAGGGATCAGGTTACAGTCCTTCAGGTCTCACATGCATGACCAGCACACATTCTCACCATCCTGTTACACATGTTAAACATTTTTAGGTTATTGCCTATATTTTGGGTGGAGTTTTTGTGCATCTAGCATCAGTAAATTTTAATGTGTCAAATTTACAATGAGGCGGTAAACCGTTTTCTATTAAAATACTCTTGTAAATGAAAGGCCCCTGGAAAGATGGTGATATAGTACATAGTTGTTGGCTGTGGTGTTGGCTATGATATCATTGTTTGTTGGCTTACACTACATTTTTTTAGATATGGAGGTAAGGTACAGCTAACAACAGTCAGTTGTAATGATGTGTCCACTCTGATTTTTAGGCCATTGATGGGTGACGTAAGAGGACAGTGTGTGTGAGGACCTTCAAACCTGAACTCTCATCAAGAGCACGCACATTCATACCGCCAAAATGAGTAAGTCTTCATGTTTTTCCCCTTTATATATCAAGTGTCTTCATGTTTTCAGTTGTTGTTTGATCTCAAACATATGGAAGCCCTTTTCTGCCGCTGAATATTAAAAATAAAAAAAGTAATTGTGACTTTTTATCTCACACTTCTGACTTTTTTTCTCAGAATTGCGAGATATAAACACAATTGTGAGTTATAAAGTCAGAATTTTGAGATATAAACTTGCAATTCTGAGAAAATATCGTTTCCCCTTCAGAGCTGGACTTTATAACTCCCAATTGCGAGTTTATATCTCACAATTCTGTGCAAAAAAGTCAGAACTGCAACATATATAAACTCACAATTCAGTTTATCATCCCGCAATTCGGACATTTTTCTCTCAGTTCTGATTTTATAACTCTCAAATGCAAGTTTATATCACGCAATTCTGAAGAATTGCCAGTTTATCTCACAATTACCTTTTATATATTTTTTAATTAGTGGTGGAAACGGGCTTCCAGGCAAACATTTTTTAAGAAAAAAAAAAAAATCTAAAATATACATTATTAGGTTAATTTCAACCAAAGTTAAAAAGCTAACGCTTAGCTAGATTCAAAAATGTGAGGTCAGTAAAATATTGTAATGTTTTTGAAAAAAGTCTCACCACGTCTGCATTTATTTGATTGAAAATACAGTACAAATAAACATTAGTAAAATATTATAATTTCAAATAACTGTTTTCTATTTTAATATTTAATATTTCAAATTACATAGGAAAAAAAGTGACTAAGAAATGGCAGACAAGCTGCTGTAGAGCTGGAAGCAACATTGAGGCCTGGAATTAAAAGGATGTTTGGAGATATTTAAGAAAGAGAGAGTGAGACATGTAGACAGACAGTGGCTTATGTTCTCACTGGTCACATGAACGCACAGATATTCAACAGTTGAGTGGTTAAGTCTGTTGCTTGGGTTGATCTGTCGTGTTCCCAGTATTGGTGGGTAGACGAGGCTTCTCTGTTTCTCTCCCTCTCTGGAGATGTGTGAAGTCCGTCCAAACAACACACTGTGAATATTTTCCCTCCGTGAGTGAGCTCAGCCAAGACACATCTCGTTCTTACATCAAACATGAGAACAGAGTTCTCGAAAAAACACGGTCGTCTCCCTCTCACAACTTTCACTGCGTTGACGCAGGTCTAGTCGTCTGACTGTGAGTGTGTTTATTCATGAAAGAGAGCAGAACAACCTCTCAGTTCCTCTGCACCTGTGCTGTAACTGTATAGCAAGATTATAGTTTCTGCTACATAATCTCCGTTTAGTTTAAAATGAGGTAATAAGCCACTCAAGGACATTCATTGCAATGATTAACCACAATTAAGGTTAGGCAACAAAGAGGGGGCACAAATATTGTTCAAATTAATACACTGAATTAACTAAGTTTAGAATAAAATTATCTGTTGAATTCATACATATAAATGATTAAATTTTAATACTCATAATTACAATAAATCTTTAAAGCCGAACAAAGTAGTTCATTAGCCTGCTCTGGCCAATAGCTGCCAGGAAAATAATGTTTTTCCGACATATAAATGACTGTAACTATAAATGTTTAGTTTTTTTGTAGTAATTATAACATAAATAAATGCAAATAGTGGCACAGTAAAAAAAAAAAAAAAAAAAAAAAGTATTTACAAAATAATAAATATTGATTATTTGGAAGGATGCAAAATGTATCATATTGGTTATCAGCCGATATTAGGGATTTTTTTTTCTGTATTGACTAATATTGCATATTTAATTGTTAATTTTCCATCATCTAACACTGACTTAAACTCAATCTGATAAATAATTTGATAACATTGTAAAATGTAATCTTTAGTACATCTCAAAATGAATATCTGTTTTTCATACTGTACAATATAATATTTTTATACATAAATAAGACAAAATAGTTTAGAATGTTAATTGGTCAGCGGCTGTAACATCTCTCTCTTTCTCCCCAGATGAGAGACAGGCTCTCCATTCAATTATGAAGGATCTGGTGGCCCTGCAGATGACCAGGCGCCAGTCGGCATCAACTTATGACACGGCAAAACCTAAACCTGTCAGCACAGCCAGCTCTTCCAAAAGAATGGTAATACACATACATACAGGAGAACATACAGTTACCTTGTGACTCCTGTATGACCCTGTAGTGACATAACCGCTGTTTCTTTCTCTTCAGGAGGATGTCAGGATCAAGTTTGAGTTCTGTGGTGAAAGAAGGTGAATTTGAGTTTCTTTCTACTGGAACGCATGTGTGTGTATGCGTAAAACACACATAAAACAACATGTAGAACGTACATTTTGAGTTTGTGGCATTTACACACAGATACACACAGGCATCCTGTCTCTCAGCTCTCAGACTGGTATCACAGTGGAAAGGGAAAGGACTGTGGTTAGTCTGTGGCTGCCAGGACAGACCACAGCTATGCTAGGTGTGCTTGAAGGAATGTGTGCACTCTGCAGATCCAACTGTGTGTTTGACTTGACTTGCTGGCTCAGATTACACATCTAAAGAAATCTCAGCTTCCTGTTTAATGTCCCCCCCTCTGCGTGCGTGGCGTGTGTGTATGTTTATATATGTTTGTATAGGATTCTGATGTTTGGGCGGCCTGTGCAGTTTGAGGAAGTCCAGCAGAAAGTCAAAACATTCTTCGGTCAGCAGTTAGACCTGCATTATATGAATAATGAGGTATTGATTCACATTCAAATGCACTCACTGACACTCACTTATGTCTGATTGCTGCACTCTTATAAGAAATACTCAGGACTTTAATATCTCCTGTTTTGGGACTATTTTGCTGAACTCCTCATTTTGTATAAACTTAAAAGTGCACACAAAGGTTAACAATGATACATAAATTATAGTAAGCTAAATTGAACATTTATTGGTAGCACTTTATTTTACAGTCCTTTTCTGCATATACTATGTGCTTATTATAGTAATTACAATGTAATAACTAGGTACTAACCCTTAACCTACCCCTAAACCTAACCTAACCATTAAATATGTAGTTACCTTATACTACCCAGTACTTTCTTACGTAATTACACTAAGTACAGGTAAGTGCACGTACTGTAAAATAAAGTGCAACCCATTTTTTAAATTAAAACTGTATAGTAATTGCAAAAAATAAATGAGCAACCTTTCAGTAATAATACTGATGTAATAATACTGACACAAAACTTACTTCACTTTAAGATGGACAATAATAAGCTAAATTTAACTTTTAATTTTGCATCATTTCTTTATAATAAATTAAATCTTAATAAATGAATTAAAATGTACAAAAAACGAACAAATGAAACCAGTCAGTAATTAATATTGATGTACACAAAACGTGCTTCACTTTAAGATGGACATCACTGAATGCAGTTCATTAAGGGGCCGTTCACACAGAACGCGTATTTGTGTTTAAAAATAGTTTTTGAAAAAACGCTGGGCAAAATCTGACCGTCTCGAGATGGGAAAAGAGGGAATCACTCGTAGCACTTCTTTTAACTGCTTTTGTAGTTTTAATAATCAATTTATTTGTAATGAACACACTGAAGTGATTTTTACATTTGATAATTTGTTTTTCCTAGACTATATGAATGCTTTTGTTTAGATGTAAAATGATAAAGGTAATGCATTATTTGTTTCTTTCTAGGCTATTTGTTCCTATACTGTATTTTTTTCTATTTATTTTTTGCATCTGTTCTTATTCATTATAGGAAAGATAAAATACAAAACAGCTATATTGTTATTATTACTATAGCAGCCTAATTATTAATAAGAAAAGACCTGGAGGAAAATATAATCAACTTTGCTGACTCTATATCGACTTTAAACGGGTGTAGCAGTCATTTTTTGTCCGATTCCAAAAAAATCATACATCATCTTGAAGGTCTTTTAATGGAGAATGTAAAAATAAAAATAACTCATTTTTCAAATTTGCTCGACTCGTTTTGTCAGCACAGGTCACATTATTCTCGGGAAGAACCACGTGTGGAGGCGCTAAATGACACAACGTATGCGGGGTGTTTCAGATAGTATGGCAAGTGTAAACGCATGAATCGGATATGGGTCACAATTGAAAGAACATGTAAAAAAAATCGGATATAGGCAACAAATCAGAATTGAGCATCAAGACCTGCAGTGTAAACGAGGCCTATGAGTGCCACCTCCATTTATGTTGCTATCAAATTGCCAACTTGCTACTGTAAACAAAAGCTCACAACACTTGCCCTGTCACAACACGACACTCATGCACGAGGTGCTGCAAAAGAAGTGAGATGTGAGCGCAACGGTCATGCATGTTTATAGAGAAAAACACTGGAAAAGTAGCGCATTGGAATGGAAAAAAATGCTTTTTGTGTGAACGGCCCCTAATTGCATCAGATGTCGATTCAGTAACTCAGTTATTTCATTGAAGGATTCATTCAAACCAGTAACTCCTGAGTTTATAAATCTCTTCAATGATCCAATAAAAAAACCTGCATACAAAAGTTGCTGTGAATCAGACTACTCTGCAGTGGATGGGCAGGAAACACAGATGATAACTCGGATCACTTGTATTCCTCATTTGTAATCTGCTTTTGATGAAGGCATAAACTAAATGAATAAATGTATAACATAAGTTAAAATGATTTTTTAAAGAAGTGCCTAAATACAGATTTATTTCTTTGTGTATGTTGTTTAAGTGACAGCTCTACTCAGTGCGTTTAAGTGTGTTTGTGTTTGTGCACACAGCTGTCCATTCCCCTGCGTGATCAGGATGACTTGGATAAAGCCATTGATCTGTTGGACCGCAGCTCAAACATGAAGAGCATCAAGATCATGCTGCTGACACAGGAACAAAGCAATGTGAGACTTGCATATTAATATTACATGTCAATATGAACCGGTTCCAATTGGAAAGTAGAATTCAAATTCAAATAGAATTCAAAAAGCTAATTCTAGTATCTGCGTACTAGAAAGAGGTTTAAATTCTAACACTGCTGTATATCAGTTAGTACATGTGTTTTTTCTACACGTATAATGATTTCTAGATGCTTATGTACATTTGTGTGTGTGTTTGCATATGCAGGCCTCTTCTCCATCTCATCACACATTGTGTAAGCAGGTTCGCATCAAAACCTCTCAGTCCACCGGTGATGTCAGTACTGCCTACCAATCCTCAGAAACAAGAGGACGCCACCACTCCACCAGTGAGTTTATACACTCACACACGCACATATGCACAAACTGCAGCACTTAACCAAAAACCCCTTTGCTTTTCTTATCAATCTTCTTGCCCTGGCCTTTTTCTCTCTCATACTCTTTCATTTTCTCTCTCTCTCCCTCTGTTGTTTCTCTGACTTCCTCTGTGAGCAGTGGGTCCTCTTCCTTTTCCTGTCCACCATCACTGGCTGCTCCACAATGGCTTGCTGGCTCCCAGCCAATCAGATTGCGAGACACTATTAGCATGGTGGGCCAATGGCCTGTTGTAGAGATAGTGTGTATTTTAGGGGGGAGGGGAGGTTGCTACAGCTTGTAAGGACGTCTGGAGAAAAGCGTGAGCTCTTTGAGTTCTGTGACTGGAGGAAAAAGCTGTTTGTTTATATTATGCTTCAGTCTCATGATTCAGCTGTTCTGCTTTTAGATTGTGCTCTTGTCACGGTGTAACACATTGCTTGGGACTTTTTCTTGTTTGGTATTGTGAGTGTTGCTGTTTTTTTTGAGCTCATCATAATCTATAAAAATGCAGTTGGAATTGTGAAATCAAGTCATAAAAATTTGTCTAAAATCATAAATTCAGAAAAATCCAGAAACCCTATTATTGTAAAAAAAAAAAAAAAGATTTTTTTTTTTTATTATTTTGTTTAAAATGTAATTAAATCATTAAAACAAAATTTAGAAAATTTTAAACAGAAAACACTGAATTTTGTAAAATAAATAAAATGGAATTTAGGGACAAAATAAAACTAAAAAATAAAGATTTCATAGGGACCTAAAAATGTAAATTTAATGACCATTAATAACTACTAGCAGTGTAATTTGATTAAATGTGTGCAATTTTTTACCTGTAATGGTTTGTACAGTCCTGATTTGTACTGGT
This sequence comes from Acrossocheilus fasciatus, assembly GCA_036784905.1. Classification (NCBI taxonomy): domain Eukaryota; kingdom Metazoa; phylum Chordata; class Actinopteri; order Cypriniformes; family Cyprinidae; genus Acrossocheilus; species Acrossocheilus fasciatus. Next base: position 16,299,566 of record CM071940.1, on the reverse strand, counting down.
TTATTGCATGCTAACACTGCTTTAGAAAATAAATATTATTGTGTATAAACTATAAGGTGTCCATTGTCAGGGTAATTATTGTATTTTTCTCTTTCACTCTGTACTGTCACTGTACTGACTGAAAGGAAACAAAAATACAACTGGACAAGATGGTGAAGTAAATATGATATGAATACAAATTGTTGCATGCGTGCACTCTCAGTCTCACACCACTGTGTGGTCAGTAACAGAGATACATTTTTGCCACCATAAAAGTATTACCAGAAAAAAAATGTGTTCTTCCAAATGTTGAATTGTTAGTTGTGTCATTTATGTCTATTGCCTTGTCCTTACATAGGCTCTCAGAACACTGGCCGAAGCTCTCCGCCCCCTGGTTACGTTCCTGAGCACCAACAGCGAATCGCACGTCAGGGATCGTACACCAGCATCAACAGCGAGGGGGAGTTCATACCTGAAACCAGCGACCAGTGTGTGAGTTTAAAGACATGTGCACACAAATATGTCAGTGGGTACAGATTTAGTGTTTTCTGAATTTTTGATTCGTTGTGTCGTAAGTCAAATGTATTTTAATATATCAGGTAACATTTATATACAGTACAGCAGTGGTTCCCAAACTTTTTGAAAGCATGGCACCCCTTTTTTTCCACGGCACCCCAACCCAATTAAACTAAACTACATGTGTACATAAATTAAATCCAGATGAGCAAACAACAAATGAAGCATAAACAGCAGCATGAATTTATTATGAATGCATCACAACAGACATAATAAGAGGTGAAACAACCCATTCAAATGAACCATCTGTCTTTTACAACTGGATGACACATGTCAACAGACTGATTTAAACCATTTACTATATGTGGGAATCATTGCAACAAAACACATTTAAAGATTGATACTTAACTCTGGAAATAATAATAGTAACTCAAATTAAATTTTTTCTTTAGTTTCTCATTTGCTTTGTTCAAACCTGACCTTATAACTTAAAAAATTAAACTAAAATATCTGTGCATGGAAAGAGGCTGAAAACGGCAACAGCACATTGATGGTGCATTCTGAGATAGATGGGAATGATTTAGGGTTGTGACGGTGAGGAAAAGTGGGGGGTAGTTTTCCCTCTTTTCTTCGCTTTCCTTCCGTTTTAAATGGCTTGTATAACCACCCTGCGCATTTTACTTTCACTTTCAAATTAGCGCCAATTCGGCATCAAGTTGATTGTTTTTAGTTCGTTTGAGTTATGCTTTTTTTCAGATTCAGATCCGGACTCATTGCTGGCCATTTCAGAACTCTCCAGCGCTTTGTTTGTAACCATTTCTGAGTGCTTTTTGAAGTGCGTTTCGGGTCATTGTCCTGCTGGAAGACCCATGATCTCTGGTGGAGATGCAGCTTTCTGATACTGACCACTATGTTGCGCCCCAGAATTCTTTGGTAATCATCAGATTTCATGACACCGTTCACACAGTCCAGGCATCCGGTGCCAGAAGCAGCAAAGCAACCCCAAAACATCTTTGAACTTCCACCATGTTTGACTGTAGGGACTGTGTTCTTTTCTTTGAAGGCCTCATTTCTTTTTCTGTAAACTGTGCCATGATGCCCTTTACCAAAAAGCTCTACTTTTGTCTCATCTGTCCACAGTACGTTCTCCTAGAAGGATTGTGGTTTTGTCACATAAGTTTTTTATGGCTTTGTGTCAGCAGTGGTGTCCTCCTGGGTCTCCTACCATAGCGTCCCTTTTCATTCAGATGGCGACGGATAGTGCGAGCTGACACTGTTGTACCCGGTGTCTGCAGATCAGCTTGAATTTGTTTGGAAGTTAATCGGGGTTCTTTATCCGCCATTTGAACAATCCTTCGTTGTAATTTTTCATTAATTTTGATCTTCGGTCCACATCCAGGGAGGTTAGCTACAGTGCCATGGGCTGTAAACCTCGTGATGAACCTCGTGACACAGGAACATTAAGATCTCTGGAGATGGACTTGTATCCTTGAGATTGTCCATGTTTTTCCACAATTTTTTCTCTCAAATCCACAGACAACTCTTTACAATTTTTTTCCCCTCCTTGCTCAGTGTGACACACAACACAAAGGTTGACTCAACCTTTTCTATTTTAACTGGTTGTAAGTGTGATTACTATATTGCCCACACCTGTTACTTGCCACAGGTTGTGTCTAAATACAAATTACAGGAGCATCACATGCTTGAAAAGCAATTATTTCTTACAATTTTGACAAGGTGCCAATAATTCTGTCCAGTCCATTTTTGAGTTCTGTGTGAAATTTGTTCAAGTTTGACTTTTCTCTGTTTTTTTTTTGTGTTTCAGTGTAAACAAAAACAATAAGCACGTGAATACCAAAACATTTGCAATTGGAACAGTTTTCTGAGAGAAGTGTTGCATTTTCTGACAGAATTGCAAGGGTGCAGATATTTTTGGCCATAACTGTATATATAAAAAAATATACAGAGTTTAAATAAATTTAAAACGGAAAACACTGTGGAATCAAATAAATAAGAAACGAACGTTTAAAAAAACTTCCAAAATCACCTTAGATCAATAGCAGAAGTCAAAATCCTTTTCAAAATCCAAAACATTTTTAAAACGGGTGTTTTTGCATGTTATTTTGAAACTCTTCTGCCATCGTCTTGTCTGTCTCACCTCTCTCTTCTTGTCAGCTTCTCCTCGCGTGATAAATAAAATCTGATCTGTAATGCAACTGTTATTCGGCACATTGCATTGAGTAGCCGCGTTCAGTTTTAATTGTAGTGAACTAAATGATTTTTATTACTATAAAAAATCATAACGTCTGTGGGGGCGTTTCTGCGGTGGGCAGTGACATAACTGGTGTTGCGGCTTCACACCGGTAAAACCGTCAACACCTCCTGTAGCAGCAACATAAATTTCATGTCCTGTCAATCACTGCGTGAAATGGGTATAAAATTGAGCTCGCACCAGTACAAAGGGCGGAGCTGAGCAGAGCAGGTGGGGTGATTCTCTCCTGAGAACAAGACGGTCCTCACTGCAGAACAGAAGATCCAGGGGGTGTGGTTGGAGACCTACCGGTCTCCACCCCCTGATCCCTAAACTCACCCATCTCCACCCCTAAACTCACCCATCTCCACCCCTAAACTCACCCATCTCCACACCTAAACTCAACCATCTTCACCCCTAAACCTACCATCTGCACCCCTAAACTCACCCATATCCACCCCTAAACTCACCCATCTTCACCCCTAAACCTACCATCTCCACACCTAAACTCACCCATCTCCACCCCTATACTCACCCATCTTCACCCCTATACTCACCCATCTTCACCCCTAAACCTACAATCTCCACACCTAAACTCACCCATCTCCACCCCTAAACTCACCCATCTTCACCCCTAAACCTACCATCTCCACCCCTAAACTCACCCATCTTCACCCCTAAACCTACCATCTCCACCCCTAAACTCACCCATCTCCACCCCTAAACTCACCCATCTCCACACCTAAACTCAACCATCTTCACCCCTAAACCTACCATCTGCACCCCTAAACTCACCCATATCCACCCCTAAACTCACCCATCTTCACCCCTAAACCTACCATCTCCACACCTAAACTCACCCATCTCCACCCCTATACTCACCCATCTTCACCCCTATACTCACCCATCTTCACCCCTAAACCTACAATCTCCACACCTAAACTCACCCATCTCCACCCCTAAACTCACCCATCTCCACCCCTATACTCACCCATCTTCACCCCTATACTCACCCATCTTCACCCCTAAACCTACAATCTCCACACCTAAACTCACCCATCTCCACCCCTAAACTCACCCATCTTCACCCCTAAACCTACCATCTCCACCCCTAAACTCACCCATCTTCACCCCTAAACCTACCATCTCCACACCTAAACTCAACCATCTTCACCCCTAAACCTACCATCTCCACCCCTAAACTCACCCATATCCACCCCTAAACTCACCCATCTTCACCCCTAAACCTACCATCTCCACACCTGAACTCACCCATCTCCACCCCTATACTCACCCATCTTCACCCCTATACTCACCCATCTTCACCCCTAAACCTACAATCTCCACACCTAAACTCACCCATCTCCACCCCTAAACTCACCCATCTCCACCCCTAAACTCACCATCTCCACACCTAAACTCACCCATCTTCACCCCTAAACCTACCATCTCCACCCCTAAACTCACCCATCTCCACCCCTAAACCTACCATCTCCACCCCTAAACCTACCATCTCCACCCCTAAACTCACCCATCTCCACCCCTAAACTCACCCATCTCCACCCCTAAACTCACCCATCTCCACCCCTAAACTCACCCATCTTCACCCCTAAGCCTACCATCTCCACACCTAAACTCACCCATCTCCACCCCTAAACCTACCATCTCCACACCCTAGATGTGGATCCAACCCTGCCCCCTGGATCTTTGTTCTGCAGTGAGGGGCTACTGCTGAGAACAGTCCAATTGGTGGTAAATACATACTTAAACTTTAAATAAGTATGAAATATATCAGTGTTTTTTCGCTTATTTATTTTCGTATAGACATGCTCCATATTTTGGTGTTTTGATATAGCTTATTTTTAAAATATATGCTGTAAAAGGTTATTATACGATACAAGTTGTTTAAGTTGGAAAAAAGCTGAGATTCTGAATGAATTTTAAGTAACATTGTAAATGTATTTACTGTCACATTTGACCAATTGAATGCATCCTTGCTGAATTTAAGTGAATTTAATAAAACTTTTGAAAAGTAGTGTTCTTATATTTGAAAATATCTATTCTATTCTATTCATTATAAATACATGCCAGATATGCTGTGTCAGTGCTTTTAAGTACTGGATATCACACTCTAAAGCAGAAATAAATAATCAAAATAATGTCAATTTGTAATTTGGCAACATGCTAACTTTTGCAATTACTGTACTTCCTTCAGTTCATATATACATGGCTAACTTGCATATTCTCGCAGCCAGAGTGGAAAAAGAGCTACTTGTGCAGCATTGACTTGAAGTATAGTATAGGTGTCAGGGTTATCGTGAAACAGTGAGATGTTCCCATAGAAATGGCATATGTTCTTTGAGTTCTCATATGTTCCACTGCTAAAATGAAATAGTCACCTAATCACCTGCAGTGCCTCCTGAGTCCATTTAACTTATAGTTCACCTGTATTTAAAGGTGCTGGATCGTTGGAGCAGTGCAGAAAACTCTGTGTCTGGCAGCTGTCAGTCATTGGACAGCAACTCTGACAGGTGAGGAGATTAATACAATATGAAATGTGTTTGAGTAAGCACCTGTCACTCTGTTATTATTCATTTATTGGTGTCTCTTGTTTCGTAGTCCCTCTCTCAGGAAACCTCGTACACACAGGGTTAAGAGTTACCCTGACAACCGACAGGACTGTGCAGGTGGGTCTCAGTGAAGATACTTTTAGTTTTAAAATCAGCTTTTCCATTGGCCCAAATAGCCATCTCCTCTCTGTGTTCTCCTCTTTCAGACCGGGAAAACCATGTATATGATAAGATTGTAGGCAAGGGAGGGACGTACCCTCGCAGATATCATGTGTCGCTGCATCATAAAGACCACAGTGAAGGTATGAAACACTCAAATTTAGGACGCTCACACGCACACACTCCAGTTCCTCCCATGTTGTAATTTACACAAATAATACTGCTCCTCAGGTCGACGGACATTTCCACGGATCCGTCGTCCCCAGGGAAACTTGTTCACGTTGGTGCCGTCGCGTCGTTCACTGAACGGCAGTGAGGAGAGTTTGGGGAGCTGGCAGCTGGTTGATACTCAAGCCAGACTCCGCCCACAGGACCGCCCAGTCCCTCACAAGTGTGAGTGTGAGATAGATCCTGATGTTGTAGAGTATGGTTGTGTTTATAAATATTTTAGGAATGCTTTGATGTATTTAAAATGTTGGTATTTGTGTGAAATTGTTAATTGATGTGTTTAATTCAGCCAGTCATTATTGTATCTATGTGTTATGTTCATGCATGTAGCCCCTACAGCTCCAGTGACGTGGCGCAGGGGGAAGTTGCTGGGTCAGGGAGCTTTTGGAAGGGTGTATCTGTGCTATGATGTGGACACAGGCAGGGAACTTGCAGCAAAACAGGTTCATTTTGACCCTGCCAGTCCAGAGACCAGCAAGGTATTACACGTTGTTGTTTTTTTGTTTTGTTTTGTTTTGTTGTGGTGTTTTGTTTTATTGCATTGTTTTTTTTATTTTTTGTGTTGTTTTGCTTTTTTTTTTTCCTCTTATATTATTTTTTCTTTTACTTTTTATTTTTGTATTTTTCATTATTTTTTCTTTCGTGTTTTTTTTTGTTTTTGTTTTTTTCTCTTTGAGTTTGCCAGCATGTTGTTGTTGTTTTTTTTGTTCTTTCTCAAACTTTTCCCCCACTCTTTAAATCCTTTCCTGTCTGCCATTGCAAAAACATGCACTGTCGCTTCCTGTATCTGTGTGTGATTGTGTGTGCATCGGCCAGAGCGGGGTTTTGAGGCGAGGGGAAGTGGGGTAGTCTATCAACGCATTTCTCATTGATCGTGCCCTCACTTGGCACGAACACACACATACATACGCTTACACACTCAAAAAAACAAAACGACTCTTAACCACTGTTTGGCACTAGTGTGTTGTGGTTCATTTGATCTTCCACGTACACGCTCAGCCCTCTCACTCATGCCCCGCTCTGCTCACAGACAGCTGCCCCTGTGGTTGTGTCATGACTCTTGCCCATTTCCCCCCCCCCCCCCCCCCCCCCCCCCTCTGTAGGAGGTGAGCGCTTTAGAGTGTGAGATACAGCTGTTGAAGAACCTGCATCACGAACGAATCGTTCAGTACTACGGTTGCCTTAGAGACCATAATGAGAAGACCCTCACCATTTTCATGGAGTATATGCCTGGGGTGAGTTTGAGACAGCACTGGCTCATCAAGACTAAACTTGTTAAAGAAATAGTTCACCAAAAATGAACATTCTGTCATCATTTACTAATCCTCATGTTGTTAGAAACAGTAATATTATGAAATATTATTATAAGTTAAATTAACTTTTTTTTATTTCAATATATTAAAATGTTTATTTATCCCTGCTTAATGGTTTTGTGAAATCAGTGGAACACATTTTTTCTTTGAATGATAAAAAAAAAAAACTTTTGTAAGATTATAAATGTTTTTACTTTCACTTTTGATCAATTTAATGCATTCTTGCTGAATAAAAGCTTTAATTTCTTTCAAAATCTTGACCCCAAACTTAAATGGTAGTGTATTTAAAATGTATCTGTCTATTTCTGAATGCATATAATGACACTTTTGTGAGAAACGGAGGAAAAGGTCTCATTCAGAGATAAAAATTTGCCTCTGCTGCAACTCTCAAATCAAATATGATTACAGTTCATATCCATACAAACTGTTGTTGTATGAGAAATATCAATGGAATCTGTTACTTTAGTGTTCCACAGAAAAAAAATAACATATTGGTTGGAATGACGTGAGGGTGAATAATCAATGACACAATTTCCATTTTGGTGCTTTAACACAGCTAATGCTTTCTATTGTAAATAAATTCTTTTTATTGTAAGGGTTATAATATGTCATCACACACCTTTTTGTTAGCAATACTGTGGTTGTGATGTAGAGTTCGATGTGACTCACTGGTGCTGTGGTCTTTGACCCTCAGGGTTCAGTCAAAGACCAGCTGAAGGCTTATGGGGCTTTGACAGAGAATGTGACACGCAAGTATACCAGACAAATTCTGGAGGGCATGTCGTACTTGCACAGCAACATGATCGTCCACAGGGACATCAAAGGTACCGTCTGGCATTAGACCTCACATAGTCAAATACTGTGTGTTTTTTTTTTTTTGTGTGTGTTTGTCAGCTGTTTGAAATGCAATAAAAAAAAAAAAAAGTGTATTATATTTGTAGTGGCTATTTGAATAAAACGTTTTCATGTTTTAATAATTTTGGAACAACTATTATAGCTTGTAAATCTTCTTTTAGTCATGTAACAAGAGGAAAACTGGATCAAAGATCTTTCGGTCCATTGCATGCTAACAGCTCTCCCTGGTCACTTCCTCCGGTGCGTTCAGGTGCCAACATCCTGCGAGATTCAGCCGGCAATGTGAAGCTGGGAGATTTTGGCGCCAGTAAGCGGCTTCAGACCATCTGCATGTCCAGCACTGGGGTCCGTTCTGTTACTGGAACGCCGTACTGGATGAGCCCAGAGGTCATCAGCGGAGAGGGCTACGGCCGGAAGGCAGATGTTTGGTGAGAACAATTTTTTTGTTTATGAATAAAAAAAAAAAACACATCACACAAAAAGTGCACACATTTTTATAAGGTGGAATTTTAAGTTTTAGGAAAAAATTCTTTGGAACAGCATTTTCCATCTTCGTCCATCATGGGAACCTTAAAACCTTTTAAAATATTTTCAAAATCTCATCTTACTAGAGTGAAGAAAGCAGCTGGGATTTGTGGAATGGTATGCTGCTCTCAGTAATTTTTCACCATTAAGATCCAGACTAAGAGTCACATTTTACTGTAAACTGTTTTTTTTAAGCAGACATGATTGTGGTGTATGTTGCTGAGTCTAAAAAAGCAACATCCTCTTAATATTAAGAACCTATTTTTAACAGAATGATTTATAAACAAATGTTGAAGTAGGAGAAAAAGAATTTGGTTATTTTTATGTCCTTAAGAAGTGCACATATTCTCAGTCGGTGGGAGTGGCTTAGTTGCTGCTCAGGGATTCCCCCACATAAACTGATTGGACCGTCTCCTGTCAGCTCAGGAAAGCATTATGACTGGCTGAAAGTCAGCTCACAAGAGTAAGCATGGAAATGTTTTGGTAACACTTTACTTAAAGCATTTATGTATAATGCATTATAAAGTGTTATTAAAGGATATAATGCACTATAATTATTCATAATGTGTGTTTTAATACATTATATCTTGTCATAAATATTTATAACCAGATTTAAAATGCGTACTTTTATAATGCATTATACTTAAAGGCTTTAAGTAATGTTACCAAATTACCAATTAACAATTAGCTATTCAAAATGCAATTAAAAATGAACAGTGTATTATGTCAAGTGTATTAGTTAAATTTGCTTCTTTAGTAAACCATTCGGAAACTTATTCTATAAAAATGTAGCCATATTTGAATAGTGGAAATTCAAAAACATACAGTGAAATGTGTGTTTTCATATTCAAATGGTTTTGGATCACATAATAAAGCTTGTAAATCTTCTTGTAGTCATACAGCAAGAACAAAACCGATCAAAGATCTTTCGGCCAGGAGAGTGTTATGATTGGCTGCAAGTTAGCTCATATGAGTGAGCTTTAAAGTTTTGATGTTCTCCGGGTCACCAGATCATCTATTAGCATATAACACTACAAAACATCATTCTTAATCAGGATTTTCATTTATTTTGCAATTAAAAATGTCTATAAACATCCATAAAACAAAATACATTTACTTGAAGCAAAATTACAAAAGATAATGAGAATATTATAACGATTTAAACAAAAAAAAAATTTTGAAACACCTGGAATCTGTAACATGTAGAATATTAAATAAACAATATCATGTAACCTAACGGGTCCTTTTTCTTAAACTGTGTTGTGTGAACAGGAGTCTAGGCTGCACTGTGGTGGAGATGTTGACACAAAAGCCCCCGTGGGCTGAATTCGAGGCCATGGCAGCCATATTTAAGATTGCCACTCAGCCCACCAACCCCCAGCTGCCCTCTCACATCTCCGAGCACACTCGGGACTTCCTCCGCTGCATCTTCGTGGAGGCCAAGTACCGGCCGAGTGCAGAGGAGCTGCTCAGACATCCCTTCTCCCAGATCTTGTGCTGAGGTGTCCGTCTAGCTGCTTACACGGGTTAAACCCCCTCATTTCTCTTGTTAAAGAGCGATAAACTCAGCTTCAAAGGCAATCTGCATTTCCGCGGCATGTGACCTGCCAGCACCCAATCCGGGGTGTCGCTGGATTAGGTCACAAAACTGGTTTATTCTCTAATGGTTTGAAATGTGATGTCTTTGGGACAGCAGGGGGCGCTACATGACTTTCGTGATGCACATGCTCTTTATTACAGAAATAAACCAATTGAGGGTGTCACAGGATTAGCAGATGCAACAAACATGATACCGTTTGAGCCACTGAGCTGCTTCAAACCGGACCGTTTCTTACAGCAACTGCCAAATGTGCCTTCTAAAGTTTTTCAGACATCAAGAAAGTCTCCTAGTAATGAATGTTTCATACAGTCCACAGCAGAGTTGTTAAGTCAGTGTTTTTATGTGCTATTTCCCCTTCCACACGGATTCCCGTGTGCGCCCATTGTCTCTATTACTCCAGGCACTTAGTGTTAAAGGAAACGTAATGATTGTGTCCCGGTTTGTTCCTGCCTCGGATGAATGAGGGTCACATGCACGTCAGTCTCGAATGGTTTGCATTCGTGGTTAATCGTAGATATTGATTAATCTTCGTAGAATTGCACTTCCTTGATTTGTCGTTTGTAAGAACTGTTTTAGTCTGTTACAGAAAGCAGCTTCTTCTCGTTTTTTGACTGAGGTCAGATGCCGAGGGTCAGGGCATGAGGTTATAGTGTTATAGTGGTTGAAGTGTAATACGTAGTTTTGTACCGCAGTAGTGCCTTATAGTGTCCTGTAGAGAGCAGCAGTGCAGTACTTAGGATGCAGCTAATCTATAGTATTCCAATAGTGATGATGAGATGTTCAATTGGGAATCGGTTATTTTGTGTCTGGTGAGATATTGAGAGCACATTAGGTTGTATATTAGCTTTCTCTCCAGCCCTGCCAAAGAAAATGTATTTAGAAAGTGTTGTGCCTTACGTGTCTTATGGCAGTATATTGGACTCATTTGGATCAGATGCACTTTTGAATATGAATGTTGAATATACCAAATTGTTCATTTGTTACACAGAATGTGAAGCTTTTTTCACTTTTATTTATGTCCCAATGGTCAGCCATTTTTATATACGAGTATATATATATGTATGTGTATAAATCTATTTTTATATAGTGACTCTGGACCGAGTTATGCTTTTAGGAACAGAAGATGAGTTAGAAACAAGAATTGTAACAGCAGCTGGTTTTGCAGAGACTACAACATGATTTTACATGTGTTTATTACTGGCTGGAAATTGAGCTCTGGCGATTTATGCCGCAAGTCACAAGTCTTCTGTACTCGTGTTTTATTGTGTGTCTGTTTCTGTCTGCTTTTTCACCCGAGAATATCGTGGAGAATCTCATGCAGACAGGTCGTCACAGGAAGTGACTAGTGCCTTGAATCATTCTCAGAAATGCATGTACACACAGATATTCACATTTGCTGCCACTTAGGAAGGACTTGCACAGATATTTGCCTTTATGTATTCAGAGTTGCAGTGTTGGAAAGGAAAAATAAGAGGTGGAAAAGAAAGATTTCGTTTTTATGTTAAGAAAATGAAAATGGTATTAAGGTTGATGTACACTACCTTTCACAGTTTGGGGTCAGTAATATTTTTGTGAAAGAAATAATGTTTATTTAGTAAGGATGCATTACATTGATCAAAAGTGACAGTAAAGATTATGTACGTTACAAAAAAATTCAACTTTATCTTTTTCTTTTTTTATTTACTTTCTAGACATCAAAGAATCTTGTATCAAGGTTTCCACAAAAATGTTAAGCAACACAGATGTTTTTTGAGCATACAAGCAAATCAGCATATAAAAGAATGCTTTCAGAACGATCATGTGACACTCAAACTTGAAGTAAATTAAGTTTTGCCATTTTATAGTAATGGGAAGAAAAAAAGAAGTTATTTTTAGGTGGAAATAAATTTACATAACATTACTGTCAATGTTATTTTCATCAAATGTAGCCTTTTGTCTTTTTTTTTTTTTTTTTTTTTTTTTAAACATTTAAAAAAATCTTACTGACCCCAAACTTCTGAATGCTTGGATAATTCGGAATTATTCAGAATGCAGGAAGTGTTATAGTGAAAGTATGTACATGAGACTAGGCATGTTTATGTGGAACTAAGAAAAGTGTGTGAAAAGGCACTATGCTTTCTTTGGAAATGTATCATGTGGTATTGCTCAATTGAAAGTTTAGGTGGATGCCAAGGGCGAATTTCCACTCAGCTTGACGACTTTGTTTAGCTCAGGGTTTGAGTGACAGGTGTCCGTCATACGGGCACACCAACACTGACCGCAGGACCACTTGTCCTCCTTTTATATTGTTTTGAAAGTATTTTTGCCTCCTCAAAAACAGTTGAATGGCTCAAATATGATCTCAAATAGCTGCTAGTTTTTGTTTCGGCAGCTAAGAATCAGTATTGTACCAAAGATTGAGAAATGTGTCAGAGAAATGTCTAGTTGAGAACCCTGGGATAAGCAAAAGAATACGAGCCAGTAGGTTAGATACACAATATACGATTATGTTTATGTATCTTGACATGAGACTTGCAGTGCAAAGTCCAGTGTATCAAATATTTTCAAATAAAACAATATGCACAAAACCACATATTTAATGTAAAGTGTGCTTGTTTTTAATCTTGAATATATGGTATAGTTTTCAGTGTCCTCTGATACCTGTTATATGTGTTTGTTCATGATTCTTGCTAACAGTGCGTTTCTCACCATCTGTCTTTGTCTGTTTGGAGTCAGTCTAAGCCAGTCACAGTACTAACTGCTTGTCTCTGTGAATACACACCATTGTGGCATCAAGGAAAGGAGCGACTGAATTTATAGCGCTTCCTCCCCTTCTTCTCTCTGTTCAGTGAAATATAGTGCAAAGCGAAACATTATGTTCAGGCAGGAATAAAGAAGTGACTTATGTGAAGTCTTAGATGTACATTATTTCTTCACTGCATTTTTTTCTGCATTTACTGCAAGCATTCAGCTGTCAGTGTCCCCCGGGTCTTTCACCATCAAGAAAGTAGAAGTGTTTTTCTTGTGTATGTCGTTAGACCAGTTGTGACCGAGAAGGAATGCATTTCTTTTGACTTCATGTGATAAACTTGTATTTGTAGTGCACTAATGCTGCAGGCATAGACACCAAATATGTTAATTAGAATGACAGGTTTGTTTTTTTAATTTCCTCAACAGTTTTTTTCATTAAGATTAACAAGATTAACATGCATTAACAATATGAGTAAAACGTTTTATTTATTAATTTTTTTTATTACAAAATACCATAGATATTACATGCATAATATTTCAAATGTATTGTAGTCATATGTATAATTTAGCAGGTTAATTGTCTTTTTAAATTTATTTTTTTAATTTCATTTTTACATTTTTAATTTGTCCTTTCAGTAGCTTAGTTTTAATAGAATTCAGTAATCACTGTATAAAATGGTAGCTAGCGTTACCTAGTTTAAAGGGTTACTCCACCCCAAAATGAAAATTGTGTCATTAATCGCTTACCCCCGTGTCGTTCCAAACCCGTAAAAGCTTCTTTCGTCTTCGGAACACAATTTAAGATATTTTTGATGCATTCTGAGAGCTCTCTGACCCTCCCATAGACAGCAATGTAATTAACATGATCAACGCCCAGAAACGTAGTAAGGAGATCGGCAAAATGATCCATGTGACATCAGCGGTAAAACCGTAATTTTACAAAGCTACGAGAATATTTTTTGTACGCAAAGAAAACAAAAATAACGACTTGATACAACAATTCGTCAGCGTATGCTGTTCTGTGTCAGCTGCGCCACACAGATACATTGTTTACGTCATTTACGCTTTGATTTGAATGAAAACAGCCTATCAGCTGACATAAAACAGCATACACTGTTTGCATTCAGTGGCTACTCTCCAAAATGGCGCTAGGGTCACACAGAGGAGACGAATTGTTGAATAAAGTCGTTATTTTTGTTTTCTTTGCGCACAAAAAATATTCTCGTAGCTTCGTAAAATTACGGTTTTACCGCTGATGTCACACGGATCATTTTGCCGATCTCCTTACTACGTTTCTGGGCGTTGATCATGTTAATTACATTTTTGTCTATGGGAGGGTCAGAGAGCTCTCAGAATGCATCAAAAATATCTTAAATTGTGTTCCGAAGACGAACAAAGCTTTTACGGGTTTGGAACGACATGGGGGTAAGCGATTAATGACGAAATTTTCATTTTGGGGTGGAGTAACCCTTTAAGTTTAGTTTTCCAGTATATGTAGTTAATGTTTTTGTTTTAGTATTTTAGGGCTTTTATACTATTTTTCAGGCCTCGATATCTCAAATCTACCAACATGTTCATGTGTAATGGGGGCAGGCTATAAGCATATACAATACAAAAACAAGCTCTGTTTATTAAGCTTATTTTATTTTTAATCATTTATTTATTTTGTATTTGATTTTTTGGTCTTTCATTTTATTATTGTAGTTTTCTGTTTTTTCCAAACACATTTTTTTATATGAAAATATTGTCATTTAGTTTAGCAAAAAGTTTTAAAGGAATAGTTCACCCACAAAAATAAAATTCTGTGATCATTTACTCACCCTCATATCATTCCAAACCTGTATAATTTTCTTTCTGATATTAAACACACACAAAAAAAGATATTTTGAAGAGGAACCAAACAGTTGTCCCCAATGACTTCCATAGCAGGGAAAGAAATGCTATGGAAGCCAATGGTGACCATCAACTGTTTGATTACGAGCATTCTTTGAAATATCTTAAGTTCAACATAAGAAAGAAACTCATTCAGTTTTGAAAAAACATGAGGGTGAGTAAATGATTCATTTTTTGGTGAACTATCCCTTTAATTTAGTTTTGGTGAAGAACTCCTGTGCACAAAACATTTACACAACAGTGTTTGAAGAAGGACAAATGTCTCTTGTCAGCTTCTAAGCGGAGCACCTGGCTGGATTTTTTGGCAAAATTTGCTTGTGTCCTGGACTTGCTAGTTGTTGTGTTAGCCATGATTGCCACATAATTTAAATTTGTATTCCTCAGATTCTATTACACACAGTACGATTCACAATCGACACGCACACACAAAAACAAGCGTAAACGCTCACAAACGGAGTTTGGCAGATTAGTGCAGACTCCGAGTCTGGTTGTGGCTTTGTTTTGGCTGATGATCAGTCGGTGGAAACAGCATTAGGATTCTGCTGTTCGCTCCTGCCTCATTACACTGGAGACATGAATCAGCTGTTTGACGCCTCTCAAACCCGAGAGAGTGAAACCAAGCGCGCCAATAAACAGAAGAGACTGACTAACCCAAAAAATGAGGCAGATTTGAAGAACTGGACATCTCTATGGAAAAGCTTCTCGTACACCAACAGACTTTCCTCTTTTGAACTTTTCACCTCTCTTGAATGTTTGGTCTCAGACAGACATTCCCCCAGTTACCGAGGCTGAGGCAACCAGAGTCACCCCTGCAGATATTTATTAGCAGATCGTAACGACAGCCCCTCCATGTTAGTCCTGACACTAAACACACCAAACAGCATAAATTACAGTTGGCTTACAGTGGAAGCACTCTTTCAGAAACAGTACGATAAAAGAGTCATTTGTATTCTAGTTGCCCTGTCAAGTCCAACCACCCTGCTTGATCATTTAAGTGAGAGTTTTATCTGATGCCTGGTTTGTTCACAGTTATTTATTATCAGAAAATCTGAATATTTCTGGTATGTATTTTTTTGTAACACTTTAGTTAAGGGACCAATTCTCACAGTTAACTAGCTGCTTATTAGCATTCATGTTACTGGCATATTGGCTGTTTATTAATACTTATAAAGCACATATTAATACTGCGTGATCATTTCCAAATATTATCATTAAAAAAAAGTTATTTGAATTGTCAAGTTCACTTAACTTTTTTTAATTATTATGTACTTAATCATTTTAAGGCAACGGGTTTCCTAATTTTTCTTAAGTTAAGTCAACTTTCACTTTTTACAGTGTGCTACACTTTTTAAAATAAAGGTTCCAAAAGGGTGTTTTTGCAGTGACGCCACAGAAGAACCATTTTTGGTTCCCAAAAGGACCTTTCAGTGAACAGTTCCTAAAAGAACCATTTTGAAGAACATTTAAAAAATCTAAAGAACCTTTTTCGACTACAAAGAACCTTTTCTGCATTTGAAAAGTTCCATGATGTTCAAGGGTCTTCATAGAACCACTGATGCCAATAAAGAACCTTTATTTTTTAAGAGTGTACCTATTAATCAGGAGTTTACTGAGGCAAAAGTCATAGTTAATTTTTAGTTAATAGTGAGAATTGATGCCCAAACTAAAGTGTGACTGTGTTTTATTTATTTATTACTGAATTTTTGTTTCATACACCTGAAGCAATACATATAACTGTCTCAGCAGTACAAAATAAGCAACACATTAAGAGCAAATCATTCGTGCAGACAAATATATATTTAATATTTTTATTGAGTTTTTAAGTGCCCATGCTTATTAAATTTTCTCTATAGACTGATTAGTGTTTACATTTTAAATTTGCTGATCAATAACTGGCAAATGATTCTTCATGCATAAGCAGGCTTTTTGTTGACTGGACCGAGAGATGTTCAGCCACACAAGTCGAGATCGCAGCAGTGGATGTTCTCCGCAGGTGTGCAGGACTCCTCACATGTGCGGGACAAAGAATGTGCTGAAAAAAGACATTCGTATTTTAAATAAATCATTTATATATATATGTATATAATTATGTGTACACACACAAAAAAGGTACAAAATCTGTCAAAAGCTTATTTAGTACCTAAGAGTATTTCCAGAGTAAGTTTTTGTTAACAACTAAAATACACCATAATCTAATGTAGCCAAGGTGACTCAGCCATGTTAAACACTATTCAATATAATATATAACAATATTTATAATATTTAACAATTTAGGTTACTTGACATTTTTAACAGCGTATGTATGTGCCCTGCCATTTTTTAAGCTAAAATAAATCTGCCTCTGCATCTAAACAAGCCTCACTTATGTTACAGAGGCTCAGAGCTGTAGTTTTGCCTAATAGCAGCAGGATAAGGACACGTACCGGTGGCCTCGGTCCTGCAGAAGTTGGCAGATGGGGGGCATTCGGTTCTGACCTTGCAGTCGTCGCCCACACAGGTGAAGCACTGGAGGGAGTGCACTGCACAGAGAATGACAAACAAATCATGAGCTATTGTGACACATACATGTTTTCTATCTTTTTGGGTACAATTGTGTTTAGCACAGTTAACACAAAATTTCCATCCCTACTCCTCTCCTCATAGTACTGTATTCCAATCCAATCATCAGTAGTATAAATCTCAGGCAGGTCTGATATTCAGCAGTTAGAGATGTTAACTCACCAGTAGTGCTGCATACAAGCATCAGGACAAGAGCGCAGATCAGAGCCTTCATGGTTTCAGCTTTAGCAAACTCCTTTTGAAGCTATACAAAGGGTGTTAGTCAGTGTCTGAAAAACTGCAAGAGTGTCTTCGGTTATATAGTCTGCTTGCTAAAGTGAAAGATGTTATGGTGAGAGAATGGCATGATGGCAATGTTGCAGTGCAGGTTGGGATAATTAAATACCTTTGGGCTAAATATTGTTATTGGCTAGAAATCATATAAAATAATAAGTGTTTTAAGTAAGTAAATTTAAATAAAATCTGAAAGGAAAAAAGTTAAATAAATGAGAAACACCCTTAGAAAAACAGTCCTATAAAACAATTGAATAGCTGCTATATGCAGCATTTTATTGCCGCAGCGATAGAGAGACGCATGAAAATGTCCTGGGGTGTTTTTTGTTCTGAAAAATAAAATAGACTTTAGATGAGGTAGCTATGTGCCACATACTGTATATACAGTATGAGTCTTAAGCCCTGCAGAAAAACATACCATTTAAACTATTAAGATATGTTCAGAATTTCAGCTGTAGTTTGAGCAGAAAATAATTCCAGTCCAGATATTTGCATACAGGTATATATTCTACTTCTACAATTTACTAAAATACATTTGAACCGAAAAGCCTTTTATCTAAGTTCATTAAAACTTTTGTATGTGTACATTATTTGATGTTCAGAAGATTCAATATTATATTAAATTATATTATATTATATTAAAATTATTATGCCCTTATCACTTCCGCTGCACTTTTACACCTTGTTTATAGTAAAAGTCATCTGTATATATATTATATTGATAGTACATATCACCTGTAAATTCTGTTTATAGTAATAGCCATCTGTATATTTATTCACTATACATATTCACCTGTAAATTCTGTTTATAATAATAACCATCTTTCTATATATATTTATACATATATTCAGTACATATCCTTGTCCTGCACTTATTCAACCATTGTATATACTGCACTTGCTGCTATTGCACTTCTGGTTAGACCTAAACTGCATTTCGTTTCCCTGTACCTGTACTTGTGTAATGACAATAAAGTTGAATCTAATCTAATCTAATCTTATCTTATCAACCTTATTCGCAGATTTGGAACAGATAATAAACATATGTAACATGCTTTTGAGAGTAGACAGGTTTGGCTTGCTATGGAACTCAAGACAAGAATGAGGAAAAAATAAATCTGTCACATTTCCACATTCCATCCCTTAATGTTGCATGGAAATTGCAGTGGTTTTATATAAATATTTTATATATTTACATGTATGTATTTTAAATATTTATATTATATAATATTATTTTGGTAACACTTTATTTTAAAGACCAATTCTCACTATTAACTAGTTGCTTATTATTTGAATGCATATTACTAGCATACTGCCTGTTTATTAGTACTTATAAAGCACATATTACTGCCTTATTCTGCATGTCCATGTTCAAAACCCTTTAATCCTACCCCATACCTAAACTTAATAACTACCTTACTAACTATTAATAAGCAGCAAAGCAGGTGTTTACTGCGTTAAAAGCTGTGGTTATAGTTTATAGTGAGAATTGGTTACCGATCTAAAGAGTAATTGAAGGATCATGTGACACTGAATACTGGAGTAATGGCTGCTGAAAATTCAGCTCTGTCATCACAGAAATAAATTACATTTCAAACTATATCTGTTTTTATATGACTGTTATTTAAATTGTAATAATATGACACAATATTACCATTTACTGTGTTTTAAATCAAATTAATGCAGCCTTAGCGTTCGAGTGAGTATATAGACTTTCAAAAATAAAAATAATTTGTAATGTAGTATACATAAAACAACATACTTCCTCACGTACAGTCAGGTCCATAAATATTGGGACATCGACACAATTCTAAAATTTTTGGCTCTATACACCACCACAATGGATTTCAAATGAAACTAACAAGATGTGCTTTAACTGCAGACTGTCAGCTTTAATTTGAGGGTATTTACATCCACATCAGGTGAACGGTGTAGGAATTACAACAGTTTGCATATGTGCCTCCCACTTGTTAAGGGACCAAAAGTAATGGGACAATTGGCTTCTCAGCTGTTCCATGGCCAGGTGTGTGTTATTGCCTCATTATCCCAATTACAATGAGCAGATAAAAGGTCCAGAGTTCATTTCAGGTGTGCTATTTGCATTTGGAATCTGTTGCCGTCAACTGTCAAGATGAGATCCAAAGAGCTGTCACTATCAGTGAAGCAAGCCATCATTAGGCTGAAGCTCAGCAACACCAAAAGATCCGGAAGACCACGGAAAACAACTGTGGTGGATGACCGAAGAATTCTTTCCCTGGTGACGAAAACACCCTTCACAACAGTTGGCCAGATCAAGAACACTCTCCAGGAGGTAGGTGTATGTGTGTCAAAGTCAACAATCAAGAGAAGACTTCACCAGAGTGAATACAGAGGGTTCACCACAAGATGTAAACCATTGGTGAGGAAGGCCAGATTAGAGTTTGCCAAACAACATCTAAAAAAAGCCTTCACAGTTCTGGAACAACATCCTATGGACAGATGAGACTAAGATCAACTTGTACCAGAGTAATGGGAAGAGAAGAGTATAGAGAAGGAAAGGAACTGCTCATGATCCTAAGCATACCACCTCATCAGTGAAGATGGTGGTGGTAGTGTCATGGCGTGGGCATGTATTTATTGATGATGTGACTGCTGACAAAAGCAGCAGGATGAATTCTGAAGTGTTTCGGGCAATATTATCTGCTCATATTCAGCCAAATGCTTCAGAACTCATTGGACGGCGCTTCACAGATGGACAATGACCCAAAGCATACTGCAAAAGCAACCAAAGAGTTTTTGAAGGGAAAGAAGTGGACTGTTATGCAATGGCCAAGTCAATCACCTGACCTGAATCCGATTGAGCATGCATTTCACTTGCTGAAGGGAAAATGCCCCAAGACCAAGCAGGAACTGAAGACGGTTGCAGTAGAGGCCTGGCAGAGCATCACCAGGGATGAAACCCAGCGTCTGGTGATGTCTATGCGTTCCAGACTTCAGGCTGTAATTGACTGCAAAGGATTTGCAACCAAGTATTAAAAAGTGGAAGTTTGATTTATGATTTATTATTCTGTCCCATTACTTTTGGTCCCTTAACAAGTGGGAGGCACATATGCAAACTGTTGTAATTCCTACACCGTTCACCTGATTTGGATGTTAATACCCTCAAATTAAAGCTGACAGTCTGCAGTTAAAGCACATCTTGTTCGTTTCATTTGACATCCATTGTGGTGGTGTATAGAGCCAATAATTTTAGAATTGTGTCGATGTCCCAATATTTATGGACCTGACTAATGCTATATAATAATAGCCTATAATGCTTTCTAAATATATGTTCACTTGGCAAAAGTTGTTAATTCCATAAATTAATGGGTGGCACAGTTGAACCACTGACACATCTTACCCCATTCTTCTCTATGTTGAATTTATGTCCCATAACTAACTTCTAATATCTTCCCCACTTTTCCTAATCAACCATCCTTCATAGCCTGCATTCCCACTGGATCTGACCGTCCATCCATAACAATCCTGCAGTCTGCTGGTCATCAGTGCTGGCTGCTGATGAGCTCATCTCCTACAAATCTGATTGGTGGGTGTGTTGTTTTCGGTCTGGCTGCGAGTCTAGTGCCCCAGTGTCTCTCTGGCCTTGATACACTTGCCTCTACTACTTTGTAGACTGCTGATGGGACATGAGCCAAACCATTTATCAAAACAATCTGTCATTTATCTTTTGCACTTCAGAAATGTATAGTATAAATATTATATATTCTATTATATATTTATACTCATTTTATAAATTTATTAGTGAAATGTCTGCGCTACACTCCCATACACATCTGTCAAGTAAGCTTTTCAAGGCAAGATTTTCAGTATCCTAAATATTGAGTCAGATTTCAAAGTTATTGTATGATAGACAGAAATGAGACATACATAAATACTTAACAAAATATATTAGACCAGGTGATATGTTCACTTTTTCATAAAAGCATGAAGGGCCCTGAACATCGGAAAAACAGATCGTGGTTGCCATGGTGACCATTTTACTTTCCGCCATAACCAAATTATATATTTTGTGTCATATCTCCTGAACCAAACATGATAACACAGAAAAGTCTATCCCTATGTTTTGATGGTCAAGGATTACAATGATACATATACAAAAACGTAAACTGCACAGGTGAAGAGTTAATGGTGAAATCAGCAATGTGAGAAGAAAATCACAGTATCTGAGCATCACAGTATCACAGCATTTACAAAAGTCCACAATTTTTTCTTTCTTTGATAATTAGCTAATATTTTATTCAATAGTACAATAAAAGATTGTTTTAATTAATTCATTATTAATTTGTTACATTTATATAGTGCTTTACATGGAAGGGGGAATCTCTTCAACCACCACCAATGCGCAACATCCACCTGGATGACAGCAGCCATATTGCGCCAGAACGCCCACCACACACACCAGCTTAACTAATATTTCATTTAATAGTACAATAAAAGATTGTTTTCAAGAGTACAATCATTTATTTCTGAGATATAAAAAAATCATCTCATATAAGGTTATTTTTCCTTACCTCACAGACAGAGTCACTGAGTGAAAAGTGAAAGTGAAAGTGAAAGTGAAGTGACATACGGCCAAGTATGGTGACCCATACTCGGAATTTGTGCTCTGCATTTAACCCATCCAACGTGCACACACACAGCAGTGAACACACACACACTGTGAACACACACCCGGAGCAGTGGGCAGCCATTTATGCTGCGGCGCCCGGGGAGCAGTTGGGGGTTCGGTGCCTTGCTCAAGGGCACCTCAGTCGTGGTATTGAGGTGGAGAGAGCGCTGGACAGTCACTCCCCCCACCTACAATCCCTGCCGGCCTGAGACTCGAACTCGCAACCTTTGGATTACGAGTCCGACTCTCTAACCATTAGGCCACGACTTCCCTGGATTCCTGGATTCTTCCTGAAGACTCATCAACCACTGCTGTTCTCTCTAACAACTTCCCTTTCTCTCACACGCCCCATCAGCTTGGAAGGGTACTGGTCTTCTCATTTCTAATAATTGGAAATACTCGACCCACTCTTCCCTATGCAAAAAAAATAATAATAAATCTTTTGAGTTTCATGCTATTATAGTAACAGCTCCTGTTAAACTCTATATTGTATTCATTTATTGCCTTCCTGGTCAACTGGTAAAATATGGTAAAATATACGGTAAAACCATAATATGCCATAATATGGACTTTTGTAAATGCTGTGATACTGTGATGCTCAGATACTGTGATTTCCGTTTCATATTGCTTATTTCACCATTAATTCTTCACCTGAACAGTTTATGTTGCTGTATATGGGATCATTGTAATCCCTGACCATCCAAACATAGGGGTAGACATCACCTTTTCTGTGTTATCATGTTTGGTTCAGGAGATATGACACAAAATATATAATTTGGTTATGGCGGAAAGTAAAATGATCACCATGGCAACCAAGAGGCGTTTTTGTGATGGCTCCATTTCTGAAAATGTTTAGGGCTGCAAACTATACAAGTGTACCAAGTTTCAGGCTTTTATGAAAAAGTGAACGTTATTTTCACACATCACCTGGACTGTATACAATAATTTAATATTTTTATGACACTATATATATATATATATGCCTATATTTAATTATTCGTTTATTTATTTTAAATCTTATTTCAATTCACAAGAATGATTTTTAATAGTTTTATTTAACAACACTGACTTTGAGTGTTTTTTTTTGTTTGTTTTTTTTTGAGCTTCCATTTACATTTTATGGCCGAGAGCAGCTCAGGCATTTTTCAAACGGTCTTCTTTTGTGTGACATGAGGGTGAGAAAATGATGACTTAAGTTTCATTTTGAGTGAACTATTCCTTTAGTAGCTAACCAGTGGGAGTTGTATAAAGTTAAATGAGTCAAATTTTCTGGTAAACAGATATGAATCAGTGGTGCTGAAAAGCGTGTGTGATGTTCCCAGATCAGCACAAAAGAGAGCGGCAGACTCCTTTTATAACAAAGAGTTACGTAATCACCCCAGTGTTCCGTGACATCATTAAAATCCCTCTTGGAACGACAGGAAAAACTCTGACCAAGTAGCAGAGGAACTCCAAATTAACTCAGAAAAGGTACAAAGCAGCACTTTTTTATGGGGTGAGACAAAACAGTCAGATATCAGCGCCATTACAGTCTGTCTCTGTGTGTATGTGTTCCAGCAGTGGCATGAATAGGATTTTCTCTGACCGACTGTGTGCACCCCACACCAGAGACACAGACAGAATAGAGTGAAAAGAAGCAGTCAGGAGACTGGGTGGACAAGCACAAACAATTCCGGGCTCACATACACACCCCCTGGCCTTTGCCCTCCCCATTGGACCCCCTCTCTCTCCCCCGCCTTCTCTATAAAAACCCAAAGTTCACCCACACTCGATCTCATTTTCCTCTGGCATGGAGCCCCAGCGAGCTTTCTCATCCTACCGAAAGCGTTTCGGGACTTCGGGCGGCTCCTCGTCCATGGGGGTCACCAGCCGCCTAAGCACGGGCCGCCTGTCCCTCCACAGCAGCCCACGCCACCTGACCTCCAGCCCCATCACAATGTCCACCTCGCGCCTGTCCCTGGGCGGGGAGCGGCTGGACTTCTCTGCAGACTCCCTGCTGAAGGCCCAGTACAGGGAGACGCGCACCAATGAGAAAGTCGAGATGATGGGGCTGAACGACCGCTTCGCCAGCTACATCGAGAA
Source organism: Acrossocheilus fasciatus (assembly GCA_036784905.1). Classification (NCBI taxonomy): domain Eukaryota; kingdom Metazoa; phylum Chordata; class Actinopteri; order Cypriniformes; family Cyprinidae; genus Acrossocheilus; species Acrossocheilus fasciatus. Next base: position 16,275,385 of record CM071940.1, on the reverse strand, counting down.
AGTGCGCTTCCTGGAGCAACAGAACAAGATTCTGGTGGCGGAACTGAACCAGCTGAGAGGGAAGGAGCCCAGCCGTCTGGGGGACATCTACCAGGAGGAGCTGAGAGAGCTCCGCAGGCAGGTGGATGGCCTCAACGCTGGTAAAGCCAGACTGGAGATTGAAAGAGACAACCTGGCCTCAGACCTGGCCACTCTTAAACAGAGGTAAGGACAGATCTGCTGTGCCCGTTTAAAGTGCCCTCCCAGAGTTTTGAGCCAGGTGGATATTGAATGGAATTTTCCAAAAAAAAAAAAAAAAAAAGATAATAAATAAAACACAAAATAATAATACAATATAGTATAATATTATTGTATCTTGCACCTTGTTTGTCTAAAACGTGTTTCAGACTAGGGTTCAAGTTAGGGGTACTTCAAGGGTTATATAGTATATTATATAATATATAAATATATTTAACCATATATAAAAGTTGTCAAATTAAAGATTATAGATTTATTTTTTTCACAAAATGTTTTGAATGTATCTTGCAGATATTTTATAATTATAAGAATAGATAGACAGACAGACAGATAGATAGATAGAATATTAAAACAAAAATTAAGACATTAATATTAAGATAAATATTAAGACAAAAATATACATCTATTTTATAATTAAATTAAAATATAAACATGATATAAATTAAAATATAAACATGATACAAATGCATATACCTTTGCAAAAATAAAATTCTTTTATATTGTTTTTATTTTAGTCTGCACAAGAAGAATATGCAGAGCAAGGCTGTGTGATTTAATTTACAATCAAAGAAATACTTTTTTTTTAATTCAAAACTGTATGAACTTTGATCTTTAGAGTAACTTCTGTTGACATTACATTTACATTTATACAATTGGCAGACACGCTTATTTAAAGTGACTTGCACTGCATTCAAGTGAGGTCATTAATCAGTTCACTTTCAAAGATGAAAAGTAACCCAGTGAGAAACCAAAACTACCCTGATCTGTAGGTGTTGTGATGAAAACAACTGGCAACACAAAGTTAGAATCACTATAACCAATGTGTCAAAGTAAAATACAGCCTAAAAAGGGTGTACTTGTGTATGAGTAGATGTGCCTAGCTGGAGTGGAGGTATCACACATTCCAGGACACATCAACGAGAACGCCAAGACCAACAGGAGAACAATGTCACAAAAAAGGTCAATAGCCATATCCAAGAAATGCTATCCTGCCCTTAAGAAGAGCTTTCATATGGGTAAAGAATCTCTTAAGAATGGCATTTTTCCACATCAGCACTATTGCCACAACTTCAGCGTTACTATGTGAATTTATAGCACCCCAACTCTGTTTTCAATGAGAGGCTCCCCATTTCTTACTCTCATTCAATCCCACACTGCCTCTCTTTTCATTCGCTGAGTGGAATGGGGGCAGGGAGGGGCACAATACCTCAGTACAGCTTCCACAAAGACTGAACACTCCCAGTTCAGATGCCCTGTTGTTTGAGAAGAACCACATTTTTAAACGAATTCCAAACCTTCATACCTTTACACTCACTGTAATTAATGTTTCCCATACCAGACCATTCAGAGACCAAATTTGTTTCAAGATACAAAGCGAAAACATTCAAAAGAATCTCTTATGACAGGAAAATGCTTCTTTTTTTTTTTTTTCAATCACTAAACTTTATTTTATTTAATGCAATTTTCTATTTAATATCTGTTGAAACATTAGTAACATTTATATGAAATAAAACTGAAATCAGAAACTATAGTAAGCAAGTCAGTAATTAAAAGGAAAGTTGCATTAGGACTAAGCTGTGCATCCAAATTCAAAGTGATTATTTTTGATGTACATGCATTACCTTTATTTGCATGCTCAAACTAGACACTGTTTGTTTGGAATTGTTGATATTGATGTAGCTGCTCAGTTTAGAAGGGTGTGTATGAAGGGCAGTGCATCTACTCCACCCCGTGGGAAAGAGCAGTAGCTGCAGTGTGTGTGTGTGTGTGTGTGTGTGTGAGCAGTTAATGATGCATGAGTGATCCACTGAATCCTGTCCAGCCCCCTGCTGCAGGTCTCACCACACCATCATAGGACACCTCCACTGTGAGCCTTTCATTACAACTGTCAAAACTGATTTATCATAAGTAACTCTTTAGAATACACGTTGAGGGCAGGGGAAATTCACAGAACATGTTTTGACGTTATGATGACCATTATATATGAAATGCCCTACCTATAGGCTTGTATGCTGCATTTATTTAATAAAAAAAATTTAAAAGTAAAAACAGTACTTTGAAATACTCTTACAATTTAAAAATGTAAGATGTTAATACATTTTAGAATGCAGTTTATTCCTGTGATGACAGAGCTGAATTTTCAGCATCATTACTCCAGTCTTCAGTGTCACATGATCCTTCAGACAAAGGGGTGCAAAGGGGTGGAACATTTCTAGTAAATCTTCAGAAACTTTCCAAAAATTCCTGGAATGTTTCTGAAATTTACTGGATTTTACATTTCTTATCAATGTTGAAAACAGCTATGCTGCTTAATATTCTTGTGGAAACAGTGATCAATTGTTTTTCAGGACTCTTTGATGAAAAGAAAGTTCAAAAGAACTGCATTTATTTACAACATAATTTATTTGTAACAATGTAAAAGTCTTTACCATCACTTTTTATCAATTTTACACATCCTTGCTGAATAAAAATATTAATTTCTATCAAAAAGTAATACAAACATGCTTTATATATATATATATATATATATATATATATATATATATATATATATATATGTATATGTATATATGTATATGTATATGTATATGTATATGTATATATATGTATGTGATGATGTGTATATATACATTTATATATGAAGATATATATAAACAATTATATAATTTTATGGAATATACTCTTTTAAAATTCTTTTTATACATTCCTGACAAGTGACTGTCTTTACGACCGTCCTCCTAGGCCTCCTAATTTGCTGGGAAGGTGGGGGTTTTTTTCTCTCAAATGATTGCTTCAAAAAATAAATAAATAAAAATAAATATAATAACTTCCTTCATACATTTTCAAGAGGGGAAATACTATGGGAGTCCTTTGGGTCCCGCAAATCTTGAATACTGTAAGTGGACAACTATTGGTTGAAGAAATTAGGGTAGAATCCTTTTTTTAGATATGTTTTCTTATCTGTCCTCCAGACTTCAAGATGAAACTGCCCTACGGCAAGAAGCAGAAAACAACCTCAACACCTTTAGTAAAGTAAGGAGCACTCCATTCCCGTCTCATGAATAAGTTATCATATTGCTGTCATGAATTTCACTTTTGATTCCAGGATGTGGATGAAGCAGCTCTGAACCGCGTACAGCTGGAGAGGAAGATTGATGCTCTGCAGGATGAAATCAATTTCCTGAAGAAGGTTCACGAGGAGGTGTGTTATCTCTGCCTTCAGCCCCGTCTCCTTTCATTTTACTCCAACTGGCATATCTGTCTTAAATCTGTTCACTTAACCTGGCTATTTGTAGCTATATCAGATTCTGGTGGCTGGTTGCTTAAACTATTTAGACTAGTCTTAAAAAGTTAGTCATCTAATTTGTTTTCTTCAAGACTGGTCTCCCCTTGGCAACTGCTAGTTGGTCAAACCAGTTCTTAAGAAACAGTCTTAACATGGTGGCAAAGTTTATGCAACTGTGCCCAAACAGATTAAAATTTAAGTCCTAAAGATCAGATTAGATCATACTCCATTATATTCACCTGTAAACTTCTCTCCCTCCTTCACCCTTCTTCTTTGCTCGGTGTAGGAGATGAGGGAGCTGCAGGAGCAGCTGATGGCCCAACAGGTTCATGTGGATCTGGATGTGTCTAAGCCAGACTTAACCACTGCCCTGAAGGAGATCAGAGCTCAGTTTGAGGCCATGGCCACCTCCAATATGCAGGAGACCGAGGAGTGGTATCGCTCAAAGGTTACATGAACACACATGCATTCTCTTTAGTGGATTTTTTCTGTTAGAAGATCATTTTATGTGCAAAATTTTATTTGTAATATAATATAATATAATTTTTCTACACCTTTTTTAATAATAAATGAATAAATAATAATAATTATGATTTATTTCATTAGTTTGTTGACCTGACTGATGCAGCCAACCGTAACGCAGAGGCTCTGAGACAAGCTAAGCAGGAGGCCAACGACTATCGTCGACAGATTCAGGGCCTGACCTGTGACCTGGAATCTCTTCGTGGATCTGTAAGTATTCACCAAACTTATTCAGAACAACAATAACGACAAATTCAGCCATGACTGTAGAGCACAGTACTTAACAGCAAAGTCGTCATCCTCTCAAAACCATTTCAAACTTCTCACTCTGTCTTTAAGAACGAGTCCCTGGAGCGTCAGCTGCGAGAGATGGAGGAGCGTTTCGCCATAGAGACGGCCGGTTACCAGGACACTGTGGCCCGTCTGGAGGATGAGATCCAGATGCTGAAGGAGGAGATGGCCAGACACCTGCAGGAGTACCAGGATCTGCTCAATGTAAAGCTGGCTCTGGATATTGAAATTGCCACCTACAGGAAGCTGCTCGAAGGAGAGGAAAGCAGGTGATGAGAGGAGAGAAATGGCATCAGCCACAATAATTTGAGGAAATCAATTCAAATATGATTAAATGAATATCTTCCACCTCTTCTAGAATCACTGTTCCGGTGCAGAACTTCACCAACTTACAGTTTAGAGGTGATTCATCACCCAGTTGTTGATTTCTGCTTGAATTAAATGTCTCTGTATAACATTTGTGTGTGTGTGTGTGTGTGTGTTTTGGTAGACACCAGCATGGACACTAAGCTGACTCCTGAGGCGCATGTGAAGAGGAGCATAGTAGTGCGAACCGTGGAGACTCGTGATGGAGAGGTGAACACTAGGAGGCGCTCTTCATCAACCTTTAAATATTCAAAAAAGTTTTTGACTCCCAGTTTACATGAATACACATCTATTTCATCACCAGCTGATGACAACATTTTCTTTTCCTATAATCTCACAAAAGAATTAAATGAACAATTCTTTCATTCATTTTATTAATTGATTCATTCTTTCATATATGGCATTAAAGCAGAAGTGTCCAAAATGTTAACCCCCTTAGCTGTTATAAATTCATTGTAAACCACGGCTTCATGGGGATTATTGCTTTTATAAAACGGTTATTCCATATATGTAGTAAGGTTTCACAAAATAAAACAGAACAAATAAGTGTAATGATATGAATAAAAACAGTATTCTTCCACCAAACAATGTAGTTCCTTAGAAATGGTTGTGGTTCCAACAAAGTGGTTGCTGAGCAACACACAAATATAAACAAAGGTGTATGTTTATAGTGTCATTTACAACAACTTTGAACTCAGCCAATCAGAATCAAGGACTGGAACTATCCGTTTGATAATATTATATTTATATGTTTAAATTAACATTAACTAAAATTAATACATGGTCTAGAAGTACTTTTTATTAGTTCATGTTAAAGGGATAGTTCACCCAAAAATGAAAGTTCTAAAATATCTTAATTTGTGTTCCAAAGATGAGCAAAGGTCTTATGGGTTTCGAACGACATCAGGGTGAGAAATTCATGATAGAATTTTCATTTATGGGTGCAAAACTGTCCCTTTAACTACTGCAGTTAACTAATACTAACAAAGTTTGTAAAGTGTTACCATTTTTTTCAGCCAATTTCATTTAGATTCTCTAGATGCAATGCAATGCAAAAAAAAAAAAAAAAAAAGATGAATTTTGCCCATGTTTATGGCATGGCGGGCCAAATAAAAGGTCATTAACTGATTTATACTTAAATCAGCCAGCTATAGCCTTGGGTATCTCTGCATTACAGATTTGTATATTTATCTTTTTTATTTGTTCATTGATTTCTGTTTCAGCTAAAACTAACCTATGCAATCTCTCTTTCAAAGATCATTAAGGAGTCCACCACGGAGAGGAAGGATCTGCCATAATCAGTCTCAGACACTGGATTGGATGCAACTGAAGAGTTTATCACTAACGCTTCTGGATGCTGTGATCAAATATGTGATTTCTTGCCAACTATCCCTGCTTATTCTCTCCTAGTCTATATAGTTCCTTATATTAGCCACTATTAGCAATAAGCAACTGCGTTTTGATCTCTTTCTCTCCCTGGGATTCTCTCTTTATCTGTCTTTATATGTGGCAAAGAGTCTTTGCATGATATTAGACTAGTTTATCGCCGATTGTGCCATAAAAAGTCATGGTTGAACAGATGAAAGTAGAAAGTAGAACAAGATGTAGCTAGTGGTCAGAGCGGGTGCACAGAGAATATAGTATTTGTCAAGCACAAACTGTAGAGAATACATTCTGAAATGTATTGTAGTCTTTATGTACTAGATGAAGAAGAGCAGGATTGAAAGTTTTTGAATCTAAATGGTCAGTGTTAACGTAAGGCAGAAGGAAACTATAACATAAAGGTCTTTGTGAGGGTTTTAAAGGAATGATGGATTTTGTCAGCGGTGCTATATGAACATTTTACCCCACATTTTCTCTCTTTCACTGTGTATACACAAAGGTTTTGCACAGTAGCTAACTAAAGCATCTCTATGGACCCAGGTTAAAATGCTTGTTGACTGTTAATTAACCTGTAGAAAACATATTAATAGTAAATTTAATCAACAAAAAACAATATCTTACTGAACTCATTATGTAAACATCTGACATATTGTCTTAAGGTGCAGTCTTATTTACCACTGATCAATGAAATTTTGGCAAATTCCAATCATTTCGTTAGGAATTTGTGTGATTCCCATGCAGATTGTGCTCATGTTCATGTTTGCAACATGAATTCACTGCACTGACAAACAGGAAGCTACTTGGTTTGAAGGTGACTTCTGTGACCTTCATACATCTCCACACTATTGAAAATAGACAGTTTTGCATGCAAAATGTAGCTGCAATTTGGTTAATGTGACTGTACATTTACTAAAAACCTCATACTGTCAGGAAACACTGAACTATGTTTTCAGCTGAGGAGGGCTAACTTTCACACTACTGCTGGATTACGAATTGGACGTCACTTTATTGTGGTGTCTAATATTGATATACTAATAAAAAAAAATCATTTTTATTTGGTAGCATGTTTTCTGTTTATGGGGTTATCCACCTTATTTTGCAATTCAGAAGTAAGATATTTTCTGTGAATGTGTGAGATGTAGAAGGTTGACAATTAAAAGAATAGTAAGGTGCAGGAAACAGTAAAACTTCTTGTGCTGTGTTTATAATTACAATAATAGCGTTTGCAAAATGAAGCAGCTTACCTGTTTTTGTACAGCTAAAACAAGTGAAAAGCAGATGACAGAGGAAGTCTCGCACATTCAAGTTACAAAATTCCACACCCGCTCTTACGTTAAAAATAAAGGTGGATAAAAAAGGACTTCTCAACACAAGCACATCGGCATTGCAGCTGATGCATTCTGACTGACTAATAATGACTTAAAACTGAACGAAATAGGAAGTGACAGTGATCTTCTGTCACATGTGAACATGTCAAGGGGGCAGAAGGCTTGAGTGACAGGTATGTGTGACAGGGTCACTGATAGGGTGCCTATCCCATGCTAGGTTAGAGGGGATTACACGCAGGGTTTGTTGACAGGGCAGTTAACTTACTGTAGAACTAGGTTTGCTCCTACATAAGGTTCTTTTGCCCTGGATATCAAGATAATGAATCCCTCCTAGGTAGAGCAAGTGTAATGAAATTCAAAGACAAAGAACATTCTCACCCTGAAATCTTTTCACAGGTTTATAAAAGTGAAATCTCTCACTCTCAAGTACATTACGACATCTTCTTAGGGACCCGTGTAAAGTCACACACTCATTCTAAGTCTAAAAAGGGCAGTATGATTTACAGTACGTAATATTCAATATTTATTGGCAGAAGTGAGAATTTATATTATAAATACAGCACTTATTTCATTACTTGAAATATCATTGAATATTTAGGGGTCAAATGATTCTTAATTATGTGAAAATGAAGGCAATGAGATTACAATGCATGGTCCCACTTTATATTAGGTGGCCTTAACTACTATGTACTTACATTTAAATTAATAATTTGGTACAATGCACTTATTGTGTACATACATGCTTTTACATTGTACTTATATTTTTAAAGATACCAATATGTAATTACATCTCTAATTAATTTGTGTAATTACACTGTTGACCCATCCCTTATACCTTAACCCACCCTTAAACCTACCCAGACCACCAAACCTGTCCCTAACCTTACCCATATCCCACCTCAATAGCAGTATTTTTTTTTTTGCAATACAATAAGTACATTGTACTAATTTTTTGATGTAAGTACATAGTAGTTAAGGCCACCTAATATAAAGTGTAACCCAATGCATAAATTCAAGGTGACAGCATTCTGAATGGAAATGGCTCTTCTAACATGAAAAAAGAACACTCTTTACCATTGCATTCTCCTTGACAACAAATTGCAATGGGTAAGCTAACTTATCTAATGGTAACCTATAGAAATGAGGATAAAAAATGAATAAAGACATGATTGTGGGGTATACAGATAAAGACAGAATATATTTTTGTCTCCTTGGCAAAGCAAGTAAGAAAACAAATTTTATTGATGTTAAGATGTATCGACATGGAACTTGAAGTTCAGTATGTGAGTCAAAGTCATGTTGATTCTGAAGGTCCAGCTTCATTAAAATAATCACCTCAAAAGAGAATAGGGCTTAAACTGAATTTAATGGTTCAGACCCCATGTGTATATAGAAAAATGAGAAATATGACTTTCCACAACATGTCCCTGGCGAAATCTGGGAACATTTTTTTTTTAGCCAGCTGGGTAGATATCCTCAAAAAAACACCATGCCAACAAATGTCCTAATCAAAACTCATGAAATAAAGTGTCATTTCAGAACATCAAACTTTGAGGTCACTAAAATATTTCACAGCAATGCTAGACATTCAGAGAGGGGGGCATTGAGTTGACAGAATTTGGCTTGAGTTGAGTCCTATGTGAAGAAATTGGGGCATATTGGATGAGTCATTTGGAGCGTGGCAACTCTAGAACAAGGGCAACTGAGAGGCATAATTACACGCTGTCCTCACTGATGTACTTTAAAGAAGTGTTAAAGGCAAACAACATCTTAGATATCTGGAAAGGACTACTTAGAACAATGTGTGACGTATAGTCTGATAGCATCTGGAAGTTAAGCACTGCACTAAGAAATAAAACATTAGGCAGCTTGACTTATTTCTGGATCCAAGGGTAATATGGGCATGAGAAACTCAGTAGAAAGTCTCAGCGGTACACTCAGCTGTACAAAATAATGGTTCTACAAGGGGGATTTTGTAAAGATGCGATAGAAGAAACAATTTGGGTTCCTCAAAGAACCTTTCAGTGAACAGTTCTTAAAAGAATATCTGAAAAACCTTTTACCACTATAAAGAACCTTCTGTGTAATGGAAAGTTTCCAAGCCACTGTAAAAAGTGATAAGTTGACTTAACTTTAAAAAATTGAGGAAACCCGTTGCCTTAAAATTATTAAGTAAATAATAATAATTTTTTTTTAAAAATTAAGTGAATTGTCAAGTTCACTTTAAAAAAAAAAAATTATTTACTTAAAAAAATTGAGGAAACCGCCTTAAAATTATTAAGTTAAGTCAACTTATCACTTTTTACAGGATGTTAAATAGTCTTCAACCATACATGCCAGTAAAGAACTATTATATATAGCCCACAAATCACAAAGTGATTTCAAATAATCGTCAAACATCTGTTCACAACATGCCAGCTTGAATCTGGTCTGTGAGAGAGCAAGATAAAAATCCCAGATAATTTTCCCAGGATTAATGAAGAGTGAAAGGAAGAGTGCTGGAAGACACGTCTCTTCCATGCACATCAGACACCAGCAGCACCACTGAAGGCTATGGACAGATATCAGAGAGGTTTTTTGGGCTCTAATCAAACATCTCCTCCTATTTAACCTCAGCCTGACCCTCCAGCGCCGCCACCTCTTTACTCAGGCACCCGGAGAATCTGTGCAAAGCACATCACAATCAGCTAAGCCTGTCGCACTGTGTCAGACCTCTCCACAACCACCGCATTTCTGTCAGTTCATTCACACACAGCTTGAGACTGCTGTTGCCAGCAGTCAAACATTTATTTCCTCTTAAAAATGAGAATCACTTAAGTGAGCTTAGTGTGGAAGGTGAGAGGGTAAGAATATTACCGGACGTATTTCATATCAGTAATTGTGGAACATATTTCATGTGAGTGAAGATGCAGCTGTCATCACGAGCATACAGATTTTGTCATAGGATAATAGTATGTGAGATCAGATGTTTT